>JAWLRI010000937.1:1951445-2106461 GCA_034781795.1 Crypturellus tataupa | reverse complement strand
TTCCTTTCCTTTCCTTTCCTTTCCTTTCCTTTCCTTTCCTTTCCTTTCCTTTCCTTTCCTTTCCTTTCCTTTTTTTTATGTGCCTGAATTATTTCATGCTCCTTCATTCCTTCTGTGTGAGCAAACATTGCTCTTCACATCAGCATCAGTAACTTTCTTCTTTTAAAGGCCAATACTCCTATTGCCCCATCTCCCCTCAGCCCTTCTGGAGGTCAATTTGGAGCTTTTCTTTTTCATCCCATCCTCATTTTCCAAATGAAGGCAGTTTTCAGGTCAGAAACCAGTTCCGTAAGAGGAATAGGGCTTATAATTATTGTAGGAAGTAGCATTTTTGTGGGGATCTTCCCTCATTATCATCCCTGGCAGGACATAGAGAGCAGAGTGGATAACAAGAGGAATGAGTACCTTTTGACTTTCGGTTTTATGTCTTTTTGTCAACTTTTTTATTGCTTTGGTGATATGCATGCATTTTTGGTAATGGATCCAAATTTCTAACCAAGGAGATTGAGTGTAGAACGAACGTATGAAGAGAACTTACAGATTTTTGAAAGGCTATTTACAGTGTTTTGTTTTTCATTCCTTTTTTTCCAACTACATTTCAAAATGCTTGCAATCTATAATTTTTTTTTTCATTTTTTTGCACCATATTTTTGGTATGCTAGCTGAGGAACTAGATGAGTAAAACTGTTGCTCTTTAACATAGGAAGTAAATATTTTCTCTTCACTTTCTGCGTTTAAATGTCTCAGCTTTATTCTTGCACTTTTTTCCAGCTCTTCAAGCTTGACTGTAGAAGCTAAATAAATACTGGAAAATCTAAATAAGATTACAGCATTACTTAGGTAACCTTTCTTGATTGAGTGGGCAGTGGATCTATCCATAATGTAAAGCACTTAATGTATTGAAGCATCAAAGCAAGCAAGCTACTAGTTCACCACTCAAGAGTTCAATTCCAGGATAATAACATTTATTTATGGGGAATGAGAGCTGATTCTTCGAGGGCAAAGGAGATATTGTCACTCAAAGCATGGTCTTTTTATTAACCGCAAATCTGTATGGTTAAGTAATTGCTGTATTACTAACATTTCTTGAGTGGTAAGGAGAAAATGCAAGACAGTTGTCTGACAAAAATGCTGCTTGTTTATCTACATTAGATTTGAGTAGCAGGTTGCCCCCACTTGATCTGTATTCTCTTCTGCTGCAATGTAACAAGTATACGATCTATAAAGCGTCTAAATGCAGAAACCTAAAGCTTGAGTTGTTGGAGCCCATGTGCCAAGGGAAGTCTTGTTTTAATTTGCACATACGTGAGTCTGCGTCTGTGTGTAGCAAAAAGCGGAGGAAGGATTGTACAAAAGTGATGCTTGAGTTTTCTTGAATAAGTCAATTGACAAAAACTGGTGCTTTCTGCCTTTTTTTTTTTTTTTTTTTGTCTTTCTCTGGAAGCAGGGACATGTTTCTCTGAAACATACGTACATATTTAATGAATACCTAGCTTAGTAATAAATACCGAATGTTTGAATATACTCTTTCTTTCTTAGCATTTCACTGTTCATATTCAGGAATGAGGGAAAATTCTGGCTAATTTTTCCACTTGTACTTTGCTTGTCCAATTTCCATAATGTTTTAAATTAGGAAAGCTGTAGACCTGGTATGAGGTTAAGAGTTTGTTACGAAATAAGAAATGAGGGTGTTTCCAAAAGGAAGAACAAAAATCTTTCTTCTTCATGGCCATTTTTCTTAAACCTGAAGTAAACCTGAAGAAATCCAGTGAATTGCAATTAAGCAGCCTTTTCTGCTTTCTTAGCACGTACTGAACAGACAATTGATGGTGTATTTGCAGCTGGCAGGGCTGTCGAAAGGTAGCATGCAACTTCAGCTCTGTTTTCTTTCTTTTTTTCCTCCTTTTTTTTTTTTTTTTTTTGTTTAACATATGATTGTGCAAGTCTGTGCATTTACTGGAGAGAAAATCTTAACTCAGTATGTAAAATAAAAACTCTGCAATTTAGATTCAGTGTTAGTAAGCAGGCTATCGCGCCACAGGGCTTTTTCAATACAGCAGGTTCTTCAGACACACAGATTTCTCAATGCTGATGTGGTGATCAGCTTAGTACCAGCTGTTAATTGGAGTCCCATAATTCTCCTTTTTTGCTTTTTATTTATTTTTCTATTTTGAGGGGGAGTGGAGGGAGGTAGCTAGTTATGGCTTGTTTCTTTACCTATGTGTAATATAAAAACTATTTCAATCTGTTAATTTTTTTTTTAATAGAAATTGCAAAGAACATACTATGTTTTGGTAGTTTTTTTCCCCAATAAGCTACTTTATTTGAGACTAACAATGCCCCTCTGCATTTTCTGTTCTTTACATCTTGATAATGTTTTGCTGAGCATTAGCTGCTTCTCTGAGGAGCTTCTCACACTGCTGCTCTTGTAAAGTAGTGGGAGGCAATGAACTCATCCAATTAAATTAATCTGACCTATCCCCACTTGGTTTTGTGTGGAACGGGTGGTTGAACACTGCCTTTCGCACACTGTCCATCTCTACCCTCTGCCATGGATCTGCCAGGGCACAAAACGTGCTCATTTGGGCTTGGATTAGAGCACAGAAGCTCCCTGTCCCCTGGGACTGTTCATGTTGCCTGCGGGCATCATAACTCCCTGGGAACTCTTCAAAACACCGGTAAAATAGCCCAGTGTATGGGGGGTCTGAGTAGGCAACTCAGGCTTCTGAAACGGTGAGGGGAGACAGCCCCTGTGTTTGGAGTAATTAGCAAAATGACTGCATTTTGCCATTAATGAAGCAAAAGTTTGCAGCATATTTACATGATGTTTTTAAGATCAAGGTGCATTTCTCCACGTCTTTTCCCATGACTATTGGTGCCTCTTCAAAAGAGCTTCTTTGGGATTGGTGTTAGCTCTATGACGATTTGTCTGTGGTTTAGTTCAGGCACGTACCAGAGATGAAAACTGTTGCATTGCTCTTTCCTGACATGTACTGTTTGAATGGAGCTGGTGTAAATTTAGTCAGTTCACTTTGTTGAATATCAAGAGCAGTGTGATATGTAAATAAAGCTTTATCAGACTAGATAGACTTAAAATTCCACAGTTGGTGAGGAAGTGCTAGCAGTATAATATAATACAAATATTTACACAGTAACTTCTTCGTCTTCAATAAGTGCTTAATATTTGAAATATGTGTTGTGAAAACAGTGTCTGATTAAGCCATACCATTGCTGCTACATCTGTATGCCAAAACACGCAGTGGCCGGAACGCCAGTGTAACAGGGAGGAGCGGGTCACCTAGCAATGCAGAGGCATTTTAACAAGTCATGCCAATGTTTTTTCCACCAGGATGCCTCATGATCCACTCTCCGAGGCACGTTTAGCTCAATTCCCTCTTCCTGCGAAGCGCGGCCGCTTTCAGGGGCTGCCGCATTCTCGCAACGTGACTAGACGCCGTCACGTGCCTGGGACATCCAAGGCGGTTTCAGTAGCAAAGCGGAGCTACCAAGTTCGTGCCTGCCCACAACAGGGAGTGTCGTCACTGCCAGCCTGTTCGTCGCTCTTGCCTTGGTCTGGGAGGCCAGGAAAGGGATTGCACTTGCCTGTAATGAAGGCTGGCTGATCTTTGCTGCATGCAGAGTCACCGGAGGAGCTTTGAGTCACTCTGCTTGTTGTGCTGGAGAGAGAGGCGGGTGCAGGAGGAGACGCTTTCCCCGGTGGGTGTATCTGCCCTGCCCAGCCCTTCACAGCATCCAGCCCCTCCATGCAGTATTACTCATGACTGAGCTCACGGAACAGTAGAATCGATGAGCGGCAAATCAAAACAACAGAAACGCAGCTCTTAAGCATGCCTGGGTGGTTCTCTGCTGCCATCTCATTTCCCCATGTACTCTAAGAGCGAATCCAGTGTACTGCTGGTTGGTTTTCCGCCTGGATGGGCTGCCCTGTTTTGCCTACTGCAAATGCCCAGCAGAGCCAGAGCCAGGGAGTGCTCTGCTGTGTGCTTCAAGTGGAGAGTGAGAGCGGGTTTATTGTAGGTGGAGTGGGCACGGTCTCCGCTGCAAGTCACAGGCTTGATTACAGCAATAAAGCTCTTTAGTATTGCCTGATGCTATGCTGAACAGGATTTGGGCAGTTCCTGGGATGTTTAAAACTTCCCAGTGAGAATTTCTTTTCACTGAGCTATATCGTCTCACGGAGAAGCTAACAGGCCTCTTCCATCTAGTCACACTCTTTTCCATGGGGATTGGAGGGCTGATGGTGCTATTTGCAGAGGAATCCCTGCCCAAATGACTGAATACTGCCCCTTTCCTACTGTGTGGCCGTGCCACAAGCTGCTACCTGATGCCAGTGAAGGGACAGGTTCCCACAGCATGTCTGACAAAGGGACAGGCCCCCACAGTGTGTCCACCTGCTGCCTCCTGCTTCCTGGTCAGGCCCCGAGCAAGGCTGAGGGTGCTCATCCTCGGGATGGTTTTGAAGGCGGATGAGGCTCATCTGGGAAGGATGAGCTCCAAGGTGCGGCTGCGATGCCAGTCTGGCCCACTGACACCAGCCGGGCAGTCGCAGTGACCTTAACCCATGCGAATGAAGAAGAGTTGAGCCATGCAGAGGGATGATGCAATTCTAATTCTGCTCCTGATGTTTTTGCAAGGCTGAGAGCAAATAATCTGGAAATGAGCTGGCAGTTTTATGATTGGGTTTTATGAGCTTTTATGATGTTTATAATCTGACATTGAACTTGTAGTTTAAGAGGTGAAAGGTTTAAAGGAGCACAGTAGCAAATGTGTACCAGTAAATTCTGTCTGAGTGCAGTTTGGTAACGTGCGTCCTAGACGTGCATTGCTGATATGCTGTGCTCACTGCTAAAGTGCAGGGGGTACCTATCCCGGAGACAGACTGACTTCATCCCTCCTACGTAATAAATACAGGAAAGAGTTCAACTGAACTCTAATAGAGAAAAAGATGTAGGGGGCAAAGATAGCTGACTCATGTGGTGTAGCTACCCCATCTCAACATATAGTCTTCCATATTAATTCACACCAACAAAAAATAGAATGTTGTACATTGTCCACTTTTTTTTTTTTCATCTTTCTTCTGATACCTGTAAAGGTCTAAATTCTCGTGTAATCTTAAAAGCTGCATGCTTAAATGATGGTCTTCTCTCCTTTGGGAGAAAATGATCAGTTTTTTGTTCTTTGTGTCTTAAAACTCTGCCCTCAGTTCTTTTGATGGGTGTTTTCTTCAAAGCCCTTTGCTAAAGAAGGACAACTAATGTCTCTGACCTTTTTTCTGTTTTTTTTTTTCCTTTTTTCTTTTTTTTCCCCTTGCTATGTACAGCATAATACTGCTCTTGAACTGGCTGCTTCTGCTTTGATGTGTTGTATCCTACCATTTTTGTGGGGCTCCAGGAGCAGCAGGTTTGATTTAATACCTGTTTTTTTAAAATTTCTGTTATGTGCCACACTGGTTCTTAGATTTGCAGTGTTTTGCTTTTGGTTGCTGCAGAAAGCATAAATGAGCCTGTCAAAAGACTCGTTTTGTGCGCAGATTTCTGTGGGGGTGGCTGGCAGCCTCCAACCCCAAAATAGATCTAACAGTGAACGGAAGGGCTTGAAACCTCGAGAATTTAATGTGATCTTCCTTGTTGCCTTAAATATTGGGCTTGAGCGAGGATTTCTGTAACAGCACAGAAGGTGAACATGTTGGTACGCGACAGTATTAGAACAAGGGTCCAGACCTGCTGTCAGTGAGACGAGTCTTCAGAGATTGGGGCCGGGGTGCATGGGAAACCGGAGTACTCGCAGGAGGGAAGGCGACCTACTCTGATCTGGTGGGGTGCACAGAGGTTATTCCGAACTGCTTACCCAGCCTTGTTGTGGAATAGTCACTGCGGGAAAACATAAAACGTGTCACTCGCAAGTTGAGTTTTTGCTTTATTCTAGCTTTTTAAGAGAAGAAAAAGAAGCTGTTAAGTCATTAGTGTGTGTTTTTTCTTCTTTGTTTTTTTCAGCTTGGAATATGGTGGTGGGTTTTTCAGTTCTGGTAGTGTGAAGGTAGCAATGATTTGGCTTTGCTGTGCCCGAACAGCTGCAGAATTCATTGGAGCCTAAAAGCTTGTGAGTTGTAGCTGCGATGCCATTTACAGCTTTTATGGAAAGGCTCTTAAATTTGTGAAACGTGTTATTTTTTGAAGTGCGTTATATTTGTAATCTGAATTCTCTAAAATTCTCTCTGAGGAAAAAAGCTTTGAAAATCCCCTTCTCCCCGCTAAAACACGAGGAACTTAACGGAAGGGGGAAGCAAGTCTCTTAAACTGACTGATAGAACACAGAGATGGATTTCTAAGTGCTAAAATGTCAATTAGTGCACTTAAAAGCTTAATGCTCATCTTTGATGTGCTTCTAATAATTTGAGTAAAGTTTGAATGTTGCCATCAATCAGGGAAAAGTGGAGGGGAGAGGGAGCTGAACCCAAAACAAAGCAATTCTCGCTGAACTGCAATGCTTTGCGCTGCGTGATCCTGCTGAAACATAGGTCCTGCCACCCTCTCTGTTCCAGGTAATGTCCCCTACCCTCCCCTGGTCATGAGAGAAATTGAAAAAAGTGTTTTGCATTTATTTCATTGGTCTGTTAGGAAAAATGTTTTGCAGACCTTCTAGGAATTTAGTGAGCGGCACTCCTCTGATTTGTTGCTGAGGGACTGCGGAGCAACCACTCTTTTTATTCTTTATTTTCTACTGCTGAAATAACCGTAATTTTTTGCTGGGTAGTAGTTTGGCATTCAAATGTCTTCAGTACTGAAGCACAAGCCTGTAGATTTTATTTGATTAGAGAGCTGACCTTCATGCAGAAAATTTGCCGATATAGCTGAGATGATCTGAAAGCGCATTTAGCGTCACTCTAGAAAAAGCCTGCTCGTATGTCCTCTTAAATTGAAATTGACTTAGGAGCAAAGGGCCCAAGTTTAGCTTACTGCTTCCAGTTTTAGAGGATATTCTGCAAGTCAGGGATGTAAGCAAGGAAAAAAGGTGTCTGAAAATCTCTCCTTTTTTTTTGTGTGTGTGTGTGTAGTAAATTGTGGAAAATCAGCATGATGTGTTCGTAACGTGGTAATGTGGTGTCAGAACCCCAAGAGGCTGTGTTCAGTAAAACTGGTTTTTGTTTGTTTTTGTTTTTTTTTTCCCTCCCAAATCCCACTTGGCAAAATGGATTCAGGTCATTTAGGCAGACCAGACCTCAGTCTCCCAAGAGAGATTTTCTAGCACTAGGTTTATCTCTGTAAGTGCCCCTGGGTGCAAAGGTTGGTAGACAGAGGGACCGTGTTCTCCATCGCAGGTCAATCCAACGAGTTGGAGGAGCCAAGTTCAGCTAGTTCTGCCAACGGCAGCAACAGTTGTCCAGCTTTTCTAAAATCCCCCTTCCCCTGTCTCTGACCACCAGACATCGTGTGATGACAAAAATTAAATCTCTGTTAAAGTTGGAACCCCTTTAGATAGAAGGAGGGCATGTTGATAATCTGCTATGTGTGTCTTTATTGTTTTTCCTACTGCCGCAGCGCTGTTTTTGCACATGGAAGTGGATGAATTGTGTCTGCGGGACAGAAAGGATCTCCAGATAATGAGCAATATACAGAAGCCTGAATTAGCCATATGGAAGTTCACATCTGTGTACGATCAGATCTTTAAATCGCAAAAATCATTCATTTTGATTGTACCGTGTCCACAGAGTTGCATAGTGGAACTTAAACACCTTATAAAATAACAAGCTAATAGAAATGGATTTAATTAGAAAAATATGCTTTAATTGTAATTTTCTTGAACCGTTGTTTATAGGGATACCTAAGGTGCACTTGGTGGAGACAGAAAAGTCATGTGAAAAGTGAAACTTATAAATTCTGTGCAGTGATTTTGAATGGAGAGTGCAAAGGATTTTTGGAGCTGGCTGCCTTTTTGCACTTCTCTTTTTGTCTTTCTCTGTCTCTCTTTAATAAGCTACTTTTATGTTCAAATTAATACCAGACCCTTGAAAAGAAAACCCCGCTGTGGTTCTTGGTCTTCTGCAGAGCAATCAGAATTGTCAGATCAACAGCTGCAGGAGACTTTTACCTTTGTGTGTAATGGCTCGTACTGCTCTGTTCTTTGGGTGTACCATTTAACCATAAAAGTATAGGGCTGTGGATGTCATCGCACATGTGGCTGCCTTGACTACTGTCTCAGATGTCTGACATGCCAACGCTCAAAGCGCAGATTTGGCAGCTGCCCAACACATTTTTATAAAGGCTCAGTTGGTGGCCAGAAACCCAGGCTGTCAGAGCTGCGTTATGTAATAAATTGTTTTTCAGCAGAAGTTTCTAATCCAATTTCAGGTGGAGTTTGTAGGAGGCTGTAATCAAAGATAAGTATACATTAGTTCATGGTGCTTCAGGGAGGTTAAGACTTGAAGTGAGAGTGTCCATTTCCCCCCAGATCAGGCATATTTGTTTGTTTGTTTTTCTTTTAGAAACAATTTAGACCTGCTCACATATATGAGAAATAATGCTTAAATTACTGATTTTGGACCCTAATCAGAAGGCACGTGCTTCTATAGGTGCATACGCTTTTAGTAATCATTCCACTTGCATATGAAGAGATGTTCCCCTTTGTAGAGAATGTGTCAAAAAAGGGATGTGTTTATCAGTGCAGGGCATAAAGTGGCTTCGAGCAGTAGTCAAGCAGAAGATGATGCCTTGCCAGGCATTAGCGGCACTTCCCCGGCATTAGCTGCGCTTCCCCCTTCCCACGCAGCCCTCTCTGTGCTCCTGTGTGGCTAGCGCCGAGGGAGCTACTGTGCCTCTAAACAAGTCGTCTTTTCTCCTTGTCCTGGCGCGAGCTGTTGACGCTTTCTGTAGCAGAGACAGTTCGAGGGCTGTGGAAGGGCCAGCGCTGGTGCCAGGGCTGGGGGCAGCTCGTCCCCCGTGGTCGCCGGGGGGAATTTGCTTAAGCTGATTAGGAAAAACTGCTCCCCAAGCCTGAATATTATCTCCTGCAGTCACGGCTTTTCCTTGCTGTGCTCCGCCACCCTGGGCCCTTTTGTGGCTTCTTGTGCACACTGCCAGTTCTCATTAGTGCCCAAATCTCCTGCTTTTGGGATGTAAAATGATTGATTAGATTCTAAGTATGGCTTAAGAAACTCATGGCTTTGGAGTAGCTGCTGTCAGTGGGGGATGATTCAAGCTGAAATTCTGCTGTAAATTGATAAATGAGGGAACCTTAGGCCTGGTTTTACTCTGAATTTGTTTAGGTTTAGCATTTCTTCAAGTGTTTATCTTGGCAGACCAACAAGGGAAACAGTTGATATCTTGTAGGCTTTCACTAGTTTCATATTGAGTACTGCTTTTCTAGAGGTTCAGAAACAGACAAGGTTTCTGAGTTTATGTAAAAGAAACATTTACCATGTGCAGTCACAGTTTTTAGAGTATTTTATGTTTTAGGCCTAAGATGCTAAAGTTAGGTTCTTTTATGCCTCAATTCTGGGAGCCTTCTATTCTGAGGCATTTGTCACTTGTATTTGGACAGGACGCTTCAACAATATTGTATCTTTGCATGGGCAGGTTGGAGCTCACTCAGTAAAATACTGCCTTGTGCTTTAGTAATCCCAGAGTAGAGCAGCTCTCGCCCATGCTGCTCTTATGAGAATTGAGTCTGAAAGAAGGAAGTACCATTCCAGATGCACCAGCAGGCTGGGAACTTACACTAGCTTATTAGTAAGTGTCGCAAGCTGTAGGAGAAGTGCAAAAGCAGGAGGAAGACATATTTTCATTTTCCCTCATATTCTATTTGCCGTATCAACATAAAAGCTACTGGTCAAGATCCATAGCATAATGCAAGATTTTTTGAGATGTTTTCTGGGAGTACTAGGGGAAAAAAATCACTATAATTATCAAATGCACTTAATGTCATGACAGTGTCATTAATAAAGAAAAAAAATCCCTTTCTTCATATTAGCACATTTTAAAAACATGACCTATTTTCCTAAACCAGACAGAACAGATTACATTTTCCAGAAGGCATCAGTCACTGTAACATCAAGTCTCCAAGCTGTATCAATCTTCATCAACTTGAGCCATTGACAAGTTTTTTTTTTTTTCCTTTTCCCCCTCACTGCTGCATATAAGCAGCTTGTTTTAAATGCGAAACTGCTACATCCTCTTTGGCTAGTTAAACTTGATTAAAAAGTTAAATATTAAATAAGTGTGAACTTTACTGTGAGAAGAGAAGGGAGTGGAGAGATCTTGATACGAGACAAAAGACTTTTAAGATACTACTTTAGATATGCAGAGGTCTACATAAGAGCATGCTCAACTGTAAGAAATCCCAGCTGCGTGATAGCTGCTAGAGTTGAGTAGGAAGCTTTTATTTGTCGAGCTTCGCTTGAATATTTTAGAGTCTCGCTTCAAGTCATTACACTGAAAGTTCAAACTTTTGCTGAGAGTTTCTGCTGAGAACCAACAGTTGGCGCAGTCCAATCATGAAACTGCCCCTTTTCCTGCAAGTTAAGTAGGAGTGGACTTGCACCTATAGGCAATAATGGCTTTATCTCTGCGGATATGATGCGTGTTCAGAACCATCAAAAGGCTGGTGGCACTTTGTAACACAGTGGAGACCCTGGCTAACGATGTCGGGGAACACGTGTGTTTGTGTAATAGCAGGACTGAGCACTTTCTTAGGAGCTTTGTAGGTAAAGGAAGTGAGCTTTGTGAATGAATAAGCATGTGCATCACGCTTAATGGTGCTAACTTGCCCTAGACTGAGCACAGATTCTCTTTCTTGGGTGTAGTATCTATGTTTCCTACCTCATTCTTAGATCTGCCTTCCCTTTTAAGGGAAAACAGGTAAAACTGCTTTCCACTGATAACGTACAGCCAGAAGGCAAAATCTTTTGCAGATCTTAAATTTTGTAAACATGCATTTCCATTTTGGTTCCACAACTGAGAAGTAATTCATATGATCTTTGAAAATGTGTTGTCTATTTTTCATGCAAAAGGCGGATTTTTATTTTGTTGCTAGCTAAACACAGAGGAGGAAAAAAAAAAAAACAACAAAAAAAGAACTTTGAAATAGTTTTCCTTCACAAATATCCTTGAGGAAAGGGTAGAAACTTGTGGTTTATTTTCCAATTGCTTCAATGGGAACCTTCTTCCATCTGCAGGAAGGACTCTCTGGGGTCTCTTGAGCCATGAAAGCATATTCATTTAGGGCACTGGGTGCCACAGTGATCTTAACGGAGCATTGGCCTCGGCGCTGGAAAAAGGAAGAAGGGGGAATTTGTGTTTTGTTGTTTTGCTTTCTGCAACCTGGCACACACAAACGGGGTCAGGAGCTGCGTGCTTGGGAAAGACCCAGCGAGCGAGCTGGAAGCCCGCCAGCCCTGCTGACTCATAACACACATGCTTACAAGTATCTTGGTACCTTGCAAAGTCCTGGCTTTTCTAATAAAACCATCATTGCTGCTAAAGTATTTACACAAAGCAAAACAAATAGCCCAGAGTGCTGCATGCGTCCTCCCTTGCTCTAGCTCCACTCTCCCTGCTGAACTGTGACTCCTGTTTGCTCAACGCAAGGCCAGGCCGGGCTGACGAGCGAAGGCTGCTGTGAATGAACTTGAAACGTGAGTCGCGTGTTTGCATGCGCTCGTCGGCCGGAGCGTCACCACTCACTGAGCTGGCAGCCGAAGTCACCTTGGCTCACCTCATGCACACAAAGGCTTATTGGCACGTGAGCGTGAATTTAGAACTGAAGATGTTGTAGAGCCATACATCAGTATGGGACAGTGCATTAGTCATTTAGAAATATCCTCAAGCGAACGCCTTGCAAGCTCTAACCCAAGCGATTCTTGGGGCCTATGAGTGCCATTTTATTCACGCAGGGCAGCACTCGCAGGGCACCTCTGGAGCGGAGTGCAGCAAATGCTTCTTGGCCAATGCTGTGAGGCGGAGGAGTCCCAACCTGCGTGATTGTGGTGAAACATGGCAGGAGCTGGAAGAGCCCTCATGCAACAAACCTCGTGTACTTATGTTAAAGAAGGTTACCTGAAGTAGCCGGTGAGGCCTCTCACATGAGGCGGTCTCTGGCTTTCCTCCTGAGCTGTGGCTATCCGTGGGATGTTCCCAGGAAGATGCTGCACCTCTCGGAGGTCTTTTTCTCCCGCTGCCCCCTCGAGCAGCATGTGCAGGAAATCCTTAAAGATCAGTCCTGTCAGCAGGATTTACCCTGGTACTGCTGAAACACTTGAGCGCTGCCATGTGCTTGCTGCAGGATTAAGTGGATTTAACTGGGATCCATTTCTTTACTTTTTTTTTTTTTTCTTTCCCCCAGGCTGCATTTTTAGTAGAAATAAAGAAACCAATGGGCTCAGTAAGTGGCCCTTGCTTTCCTGATGCTTTAGGGTCTTTGGCGATGTTGCACATGCTCCCACTGCGAAGGAGAGGAGGAGTGTGGCTTCAGCGTGGCTTCCCCACGTTGAGTCTGATGTTTTAGAGGGAAAACACCATGGCTTGACACAGCCTGAGAGAGGTAGTGCGTCCTGTCATTAGAATGTGCATTAACAACTGATTTGTTTCCTGAAGAAGCACAGTCTCCTCAATGATTTAATTAGCAGTTTCCTCTGTACGTTTTAGTGCGGCATCAAAACAGGAGCTGAGGCAGGCTTTGCCAGGAGGCTCCATGCGAGACGGGATCCCGTTCCCAGCTTCCTTGCGGCATGCACTACCCTATGGGAGCACAAGCAGCATTGCTTTGGCAACCTGAGTGAAAATTAAGCAAGCTGCAACTTTCAGTATTTGTTGTCAGCCCCGCTTAGGGTGGAAACTGTGTTGGCAGAAAAGTGGTAAGCTGAAGTTGGTTGTATAAACTCCTGTTGACAAAATAACTAGGCGTCGTAGTCCTTTTAAAGTGCTTGCCTCAAGATTTTTCTTTTTCTTTTTTCTTTTTCCTTGTTGCTGTGGGTGTTCAGCTACAAAGTTTGCTTTCTTGGCGTACAGCTCCTGGTGCTCCATGGGCATAAGCGCAGCGTTGTTCCAAGTCTAGTCCCTAGCGCGAAATGAGCATCCCGCTGCCAAAACGCAAACTGCTTTCAGGGCAGTCGCTGCTTTGTCTTTTCTGTTCGTTTGGCTTTTTTCTTCTTTTTTTGGCCAAGTAATTTGTCATACAGTTTGAGGGGGGAAGTGAGGATGGGAAATGGTTTTGATCAGAGTTCAGCAGCTGACTACCAGTCTGAAATATCTCAGTAAAGGAGCGATGAAAAAGCTATCAGTGGGTCACACTAAACTATTTTCTATTTTTTTTTAATTTCCTTTAAGTTAATCATGTTGGTCCTTTCCTTTGCACGCAAGAGAGCGTATGCTTGCCTCCCGGTGTGCCCTGCTCGCAGCGCTCTCGGCTTTCCAGCAAAGTGTAGCGGTGCGCCACGCTGCACGTCCCTAAATAAGGCCTGCCTGGAAATGTTGATCTTGCTAAGCAATGAGGTAGCCCTTGAGGAATCCCAGGACAGGAACACTCAGATAGCGAACTTAAAGACCCTGTGACAATACCAGGGAAAAAAGTGCTTATGAAAATATCATGTTAAAAAAAACAAACCAAAACAAAAAAAAAAACACCTGATCTCTCTTAGGTCTTTACGTCAATTTGCCAACTTAATTTATTTGAATGCTAAAGGCTTTTAGGGAAATGCTTTGCCAGGGAATTAATCTTTTAACTAAAGATAGTACTAAATATGACATCTACTAGTATGCCTTTTGACAATGCAACATTTGTCTTCTAAAAATAAAGTAGAAAACACATGCCCCTTGGGCCAAATTCCACTTTACACTGAGATAAATTCAGAATAACTTCATTGTTATCAACTACATTGTAATGCTGAAATAAATATAAATCACTAAACCAGAGAACTGATAATGTAGCCTTATTATATAAATACACTAAGCCACGAGGCAGAAGTGGGAAGAAAAGTTGTTTTTCTGAACTTAGCTCTTAATTTTATTCAACAGTCAGTTGCAATGGCTTAGAGCCATTTTTTTTCTCCCCTCTCCTCTTAATTGTGCACTTCCTGTCTGTGATAAATTTCTCCATGAGGCAGAGGGATTCATTACAGGGATTTAAAAAATAACTTTCATTTCCTGCCTAACACCTGGTACAGGACTACTGCTATTAGTGGAGTCAGGGATTAGAAGGCCTAAAGGTCTGAGTTACGCCTCTGTTTTGTGTTAATGCTTGTGTTTTTAGGTTGCATTTTATTATACGGTAATTTTCTTTAGCTTCTTTGTTTTTCTGATCAAAAGCAATTAGTTATGTGTTAAGCTTTTGGGTTTTGTCTACTTTTTTAGCTGCATACAATTAATGTTTCCTTTTCATTACTTTGTTTTTCAGGATGACAGTGATGGGATTCCATGGTCAGAGGAGAGGGTGGTACGGAAGGTCCTTTATTTATCTCTGAAGGAGTTCAAGAATGCACAGAAGAGACAACATGGTGATGGCATTAACGGAAGTCTCAAGGCAGTGAATGGTAAGTGTCGTCTTTGGTACGACTGGAAGAATTCGATCATTTTAATTGCAGTTCTTCAGCTGTAATGAGGAAGGAGGCAGTGTACCATCTGGCAAACACTGTGCCCTTTTCAGCTACACAGGAGAAGAATTTTTTTTAAGTGCTTAAAATGCCCCATTGAACAATCCTTGTTTTTGTTTCTAACAAGCTGTTGGAGATGGGGGATCAGGGTGGAAGGTAGGTGTCAGGAAAAATGCTGGAGTGAAGTTGCTATTCCACAGAAAACAAATAATCTATGATATATCTATTCCATAGTGTACCAAGTATGTTGACAGGGAAGGTGTTCGTTTCAAAGCTGATCAATTTCTTGCAAATTTTATTGAAGATTGAGGTTGAATATCACCTCAGTCTTCAGACAGACTTTATCTGGTTTTTGTACGTAGTTGCAAGAAGCTGGTTAACCAGTATCTGTCTCTCCAGACTAATCTTAGTATATGTTATTTATTGCCCAGAGATATAAAAGCATTCAGAGAGAAGAAGATTCGGGAGACTTCAGGTAGCATGACTGGGACACTAGATTTCCGTGGTTCACCAGTGCACTGAGCAATTGTTTAAAAGTTTTTAAAGAGGATACAGAAAAATGCACATGATACAGACTTGGTAGGGGTTTAATTTTATTAATCTTGTGGCCAATTAGTGTATCTCTTTCTTGCCCTTTGCCTGATAACTTACTTAAAGTAACAATAGTGCTGCAAGAGGTAAATACAAAATGTGTCTCAGATTCACTCCCTGACACAAGAGCTTTCCTTAGAAAGGCTTTGTCGCGCTAGCTGGAGCCCTGGAAGTGATGAGCAGCAGGATTTGGATTTCTGGGCAGGCTAATGTTTTCCCTTCATTAACAAGTTGCTTTTTTATTTAATGGCGGTTTATGGCAGCGCCTTTTAAGCATGTGCGTAACTGTAGATTCTAATGCATTAAGGCAGCTGCTGGGTGCTTATTTGGTACATTATTCATATTTATATGTAGCTTGGATTTTTGACATGGTGAGTCAAGTTTCATGCATTTTTACTGAGCGCTATTGCCAACAAGGCAAAATCCAGCAGAATGCTTGAATGACTATAGAGAGCAGGATAAAGTTACTGTATTGCATAAGCAGTTGCAGACTCTTTAATGTGATTAAAGAAGACTGCAGACTTCGGAGTTCAGTAATAATACCAGATATTGATGTGAAAGGAAGGGGCATCTGGCTTTATCAGCAAGCCATTAATAAGCTTGGAGGGTGTACACAAAACAATTCTGGCTTTTTTCCTCCAGCACCTCTGCATCATTGATCTTCCGTCAAACACAGTTTCTCTTGGAAAGTTTCTTATTCCATTGTGGAGGTTTTGTTTAGTCAAAGCTAAAAAAGTGTAGAGGCATGAAGCACAGTAATTGTGTGTTAGGAGGCTTTGATGGTGTGCCAGGTTACAGGATGACTGAGGTTTTTATGGTGTCTAGTTTCTCCAGCTTAGCTAAAAAGTGGATTGGCTGTGAATGCTGTGTCAATATAGGTAGCAAACGTGGAATATGCCACAAACTTCCCCTGGCAGTGACATGGCTCATATCTTAAGAGCTTGCTCCTCTAATTCAGGATTGTATCATCCGATGTCTTTTCGCCTTCACAGAGGTTGGGACCAAGGCTGGTAGTTCTTGTTGTTCTAATAAAGCATTGCAAATGGGAGTGGGATTGAGGCTGTGCAGTGATGTTAAGAAAATCTATTGAGGCATGTTTTTTCATTACATCTTTTTAAAAATATAGCCATATATTTTAAAATCCACAGATCACTGTGGACTGAGGAAAAAAACAGATCATCATAAATACTTACCAACCTGTTTTGAATTGAGGAAAAAGCAATATTTCAAGGCTTTAGAGCCATGATTTCATGCTATTGGAGTGAAAAATGTTTCCTTGGATATGCAGGACACAGCCAGCATGTCTTGTATGCTGCTCTAAAAGGTCCCATGCACTTAAATACGGTCTTTATTAACAGCGGGCACCCACTGCTGTCTTGGGAAATGATTGCCCTTGTAAAGCTGGGCTTCTCTTCAAGTGCTTGCCCTGAGTTCCAGTGAGATGACTCTCTGAAGGCGCATGGAGCATAGGGTTTGTGCTGTGCCGTCCTGCGACTGTCCCTAATGAAGTTCAGTCATTGAAAACACGTCACCTCCCAGTATGCAGCAAAAACGGCTCTCTCAGGAGCAGCAAGTCTAGAGACTGATACGAGTTGAAGCTCTCCGAGCTTAATGTACAACAGTGGATCTCACAGACTTCCAAGAGCTCAGAGGACCATAGGGTTTGCAAAGAGAGGAGGTTGTTTACTCTTCAAAAAAAAAAAAAAAAATAGATCAGTTTTCTCTCTATTTTAGAAGTAGAACAGGCATGCAGCCTGTAGTTGTTCCTTTAGTAAGCAGTGCGTTTTGGCAAGGAGGGAAGGCAAAGCACGATTTGGCACTGTGCAGCTGGTTTCTTTAAGAAGCTTTTATGGACTTGAAATGGCTGAAGGCTGGGTAAACATGCTACAGAAATTGCTTTTCCAATTTTCTTTTAGCTTCTGCTAAACTTATATGAAAATTATTGTCAGTAGAATTTAAACTGGTAAGTACAGAAAATAGTAGATAGTGATTTGGCAGCTGAGACAGTTGTGCATTTTTAACTCTGGGTACAGAAAGAAAGTTTAATTTAAATGTTAGAAAAAAAACCCATCAACAGTCTTTTCTGTTCTAAAGTTTCTGGAGGCCCTAAGGGGCCCAGTGGAGACAAGAGACAGTTGACTGCAATATCTCACTGAGTAATAAAGACTTATATAAAGATATATGCATACCTATCTCCAGCTCTACTTTGCTTTAGGGATACATTATCCTGAAAACAAGCCTGCCATCTTCAGTTTTTGGCTGAATCCCTGCGACTTATTTGATTCTGAATTAAGTATTAAGTTTTTATTTAGGGAGAATGAGGAAAGTAGGTTTGTGTGCGTGCATGTCTTCTTACTTTTTTGATTTTTATTTATTTATTTTTAATACCTCTTCTTTACCTGATTATTTTTACTTCTACATTTGGACTCCTGGTAATTTTTCATCCTAACTACTTGTCTGTACTCTCTTTTTAATGTATTATTATTATTATTTCCTGGCCAGAAGTATTTCATAGAAAGCAGAGCAGATGTAGTTGCTTTATCAGTGGATATGTTGCATGTGCTTTCATGTTGACTCTAGATATTCACAGCATATAGAATGACACACAACAGTGTGTCCTTGTTTGCTAGGCTGTCCTCTGACATAGGGGAATATAAACCAGAAGGAGATGATCTGTAAGTTGTCAAAGAATCCTTTGTAACCATAAAGGGAGAACTAGAACTCTGATTATGGAAACAAGGTCACACACGGGAAAGCCCACGGACACCTCCTTAGTGATTTTGATTACATTTGTGTTAAGATTTTAAGAACAGGGATTGTTGTTTGGAATTGTGATACTGATTTTTAGATTTCTGCATGTAAAGAGAAGAGCTAATTCCCATGGGAAATAGTTCTTATGCAAAATGTGAGATAAGGCTGTAAAAAAATAGATATAATTATTTCTCACATTTATCGGTGTAAATTCAGTACTCTCAAAAGAGTAGATTCTAAAGTAAATTCTTGACATAAGATTTTAAATTCTGTTTTGAGACCTTTGTGCTAGAACAGTGTTATTATTTTGTAAACAGAAGTGGAGAGTTTTGCTTGTTTGATGAGCTGGTCAGTAATTAAGAAATGACAGATTAGACTCTAGAGTTATTTGGGTAGATGCTGCCTTGTAGGGGCTATGCTTTGTCCTGGAAAGATGTTGTGGCAGTGCAGTGTAACAGGTAGGTTTAACCTGGGCAAACATGATCTGGCTGGTAAATCTGAACACATATGAGGGAATATATATGAGGGTACAGGTAAGAATGTGTATGCATTCTGTAAATTGAGGGGTGAGTAAAAATGCATGATTTCATAGTTCTGATTTCTTTTTACCTTAAATCAGTCTTGGTCCGATCTGCTGTCTCAAATGTGTCACTGCACACCCAGGCTTTGCTTCCATGCCCCCTTGTAGACACATAGATCGAACCATAAAGTAGACTTTAATTTTAAAAGGAGGGGATCCCCCTTCATTGATCATGGTAGCTCACAGCTTCATCTCTGTTTTGAAGGCTGCAGTGAAGTACTGGAAATAAGTTTTATGCTCATGTTTGTCTGGGGGAGCTTTGCACTCCATCAGTGATATGAAATTGCATTTGTTGGTGGTAGATAGTGTCTGACTCTTTTAAGATTTAGTAGAATATTGTAAATGTGCAAAACAACCTTATCTGCGTAAGTGGATACTTAAGCACTCGTGTTTAAGCACATATTTAAGTGAATGCACTATAAAGTACATTTATAGAATGAGAAAATTTTCTTTCAACTTTGGGATAGCTTCCTTTTACATTCAGAGTGAACACCTTGCTTGCCTAGTGTTAAAGTGTGATTAAATACAGTTGCTTTTGACTAAAAGATTTGGAAAATAGGCATTTAAGCAAACCTGTCATGGCACTCTTAACATCACTCTTACTTTGCTTGCTGTCAAGTGAACTTAAAGATTAACAAATGAATAACAGGATGTTGGGGTTGGGCTCCATTGAAAAAAAATCCCAAACCTCTTTTCCTTTCTTTGTTTTTACAACAGGATTCAGTTTAGAGCATGCCAGAGACTTGTTTGTTCATCAGTTGACACAGGTTCTTTCTGCTTTTCTACCATCACCACTTAAAAAGGCTTTGCAGGCCAAATTATGCCCTCAGCGATTTCTGCCCCATTCAGTTATATCTAAATTGTGCTCCTGCCCTAAAGCAATTCCAGTATCTGGCAGGACTGCAAGACAGTTGCCTTTTGAAGGAGGTCATACCTCTTCCCTAAAAGATAAGAGTTTGATATTTTTGTAAGTGGCGAAACAGTGACATTTTACCATCTTCTTGAAACATCATTTCATAGACTTCTGGAAAGAGTTATTATTATCCTCGAGCACACAGGGCAGCTGTTTTACCTTGTTAAAGTGGCAGAAACCAACCCATAAGTAGCTAAAAACCAGGTTTATTCTGTTTTAATAACTTTATGGATTCATAAAGAAATTGGCAGAGCTGTTGTAAACGAGAGAACAGGGTATCTTGATGGAAGCCTTTGGAGGAGGGGGCAGAACGAATCCCTTTTGATAGCAGCAAGCTGCTTGATTGGCAACACTCATCTAAGCACGGGCTCAGATGCTGCAAGGGAGAGCAGTTGCCAGAAATAGGAGCAAAACAAGAGGCAGTTTTGCAATTAAAAAAAAAAAAAACAGAGAAAAGCTTCGCAATTTTGGCTTATGGATTTAAACACTAAAAAAAAACCCAAAAAAGTCTGATGTCATGGTAACATTCATTGCATTGATTGTGCATGAATTAAAAGTTTCTTTTAAGCCCTGCGGGGGATGACAATATTGTTTTCCTTGCTTCAGGGTCACTTCTGCAGATCTGCAGCATAAGATTTATTGTTTATGCCAACAGTGCAAAGGGCATCCTTGACAGTAGACAAGCAAACTGCTTCATTCCATCTTCCATAGCAGTGAGATTTCCAGCCTAGATTAGCACTTCTGGACTCTTTTTGCTTGGTGTATACAGCTAAAAGGATGGTGGTGCTTCCTCAAATACTAAATCTGTACAAGTCTGTATCGTGATATTGTATACATATCTCAGCTGACTGGAGAAGGGTGTTCGACAAAAAGATACAAATGGCTGGGTTAGTAGCATTGGCTCTATTCTCTCTGTGATGAGAACCAGTGCTTTGGACTCAAAACTAGCCATTTGTTTTGCCAGGAGATAAGGAAGCTTGGGTTTGTTATTACTTCTTTTCAGATACCTGGATTTTCAGTGCAGTGTTAAAAACCAGGGAGAGGTGCTGAGTGCAGTGTCCTCCAGATGCTGTCAGCTCAGGAAGATGCAGTGCACGCTGGTGCTGTGGCTGGTCACGCTTTCCAACTGCTGTGCTGCACTCAGGGGAGGTGATGAACTGTGGTTTACATAGAAATCAAAACAAATGTAAACAGGTATTGTAAATTACGGGCTTCCATGGCATAATTTGTCTGGTGGATCATGCTACGGAGAGGGATGGAAAAATCCTGTCCTTGGAATATGGGCACAAAGTGGAGGTGAGTGCAGCAGTGTAGTAACACAGTCAGAAAAAGTGAGTAAAATGGTCCTGTGTTTAAGAATAGCAGCTGTTGGAAGCTGTGGGAGGGGGGAAAAGCAAGAGTTCAGCTCTTTCTGTCTGTCTGATGTCCAGTGGCTGGTAGGCCCAGTTTGCTATGATTTTATTAAAATGTTCTAGTGGAGACTAAAAGCTCCCAGGGTGGAATTTACTGCTACTGCTTTTTTCATTTTTTCAGTATTCTTCTTGCTACTACTCTCTCGTCTGTGAGAAATGTGATTGGCAGAAGGAACCTCTGCACCAAATAACTAGTGTTTCTAGTTTGAAGGACAAACAGTAAGGGATATTACAGGAAAGTATCAGGGGCAAAAAATAGTCCTTGAAATAGTAGACAATGTTTTGTTAAGAAAAATAAATATCGGTCACTAGTAAAAGCAGAAAGAAGTTTTAGCAATACTTCTAGACTCTATAATGCAGTTTGCCATAGGGAAGCAAGAGAACTGCTTTTACTAAAACTGTGCATTTGTGGTTGTCCATGCTTAGCTTGGAGTGAGATTAGCTGATTGCTTTGTGGAATGTTTCAGACTATCAGAGAAGATTCTGTTTTCAGCCTTTAAGTGTCTGTCCTGTGTGTCCCCGCCTGGATTTCTGCATTTCAGAAAGCACTTCCTGTTTGGAAGGGTGAAAATGGTTGGAGAATATCCGTCCAGCAGATTGTTTCTAAGGCCATTAGGCTGTGTTTAATCAGTGAAGATGTCATCTGTGCTGTAAACCTTATCATGTCAACACTGCCAGTAAAGTGGTCTTAAAAGAAAAAGTAGAGATTAGTGACAGATGGCGGTAAGTACTGATGGGCACAGTAAGCACAAGAGCAAAGCAAGAGCTGCCCAAGCACCTTACTCTTGACCTCAGCTACCCTCCATTACCTGTATGTACCTTAGGCTTTGACTTGTTTTGAGTTAGGCTTGTCAGTCAGAATGGATTTGAGGATCCTTTTAGTGATATGGAATAAACTGAGAATTTCCGCAGATTGATATGGAGCACCTTGTAGGCATCACAGAACCCATGTTAGAAATTCTGGTGTGAAGAGCTAAAGGATCAGTGACAACAGAGCTCTCTGAGAATTACCCAGCTTCACCTTACTCTCCATAGCAGCTTATGTGTTTGATCCCTGTTCCTGGTTAGAAACTCCGCAGTTTTGGTGGTAGTTTTGGTGACAATTTTGACTTAAAATTTCAAAGAAATTGTTCTGAGTGAACTACTGTCTTTTGATAGCTGATCCTGTAGTAGTAGTAGATGCTTCCAGGGTGTATAGTAGCTCCTTTTCTGTGAGTGAAGATTTCTGGAAATAAATGGAAAATAGGCATGTGGCAAATTATGTATAATAAATGTACTTGTTACTTTTTATCATTTTGTCTGGCTAGCACAGATTTAGTGCAGGCAGTTAATGTCATGTCATATCTAGATTTAGATGAAGTATGCCTTTTCCATCAGCTGCATTTTATGTCATTTATTTCCCATTTTAAATGAATTTAATCCTGTGAAGGGGATGTCCAATTGTTAACAGTACATAACAGCCCTTAATTTAGGGCATCAGGGTGTAAGGGCTCCAAGCCATACAAGGCTCTCTGAATCTGACTTGCGGATGCTGCTTCTAGTACATCTGAAGGAGTTGCCAGCTCTGGGGGCTACTAAAAGTAGTTGAATTTCTGCCGTTGAGCACCCAGTCTGCTTCCCTCACGAAACTGTTGATGAGCACGGCTGTCGCAGCAAGGTCTGCGAGATGTTTCAAATCTGTCCACTAAGAGGCTAACTCGTTCCAGATAAGCCTCGAACAGGCAGTGCTCATTTTTTACTTTGCTCAGAATTTCCTGTGCTTTGTTCTGCGTCTGTTTATGAAAAAAAATACGTTATCTTTGAAAGTCTTCATCTTGTTTGCTTTATGAAAGCCATAGGCTAAAATTGCGGAAGGGAAGAGCTGGAAGGAGCCCAACTGGAGCAATCTGCCTAGGATCCCACAGAGGGACAGAGCTGACAAACTGCTAAAACCTCTTCATCTGACCCCAGTTATGATTTGAGAAGCCAGGAGATGAGCCGCTTCTCTCACAAAAGATTTGGCCTCTGCCAGCCATTCCGAGTAATGACGGAAGACCACAACAGTACTTAATTTAATTTTCTCCCTTTTTTCACTCGTCCTCCACTTAGTTTCAGGAGCAGTAGGCCTTTGAAATCTTCGAATCCAGCCTCTTCCTACTCTCTGGGTGCATGCATGTGTATGCATTAGAGGTAAATTGCACCATGGCATGCTCTCTTCCAGCCCGATATCCTCAAAAGCAGGTAGTTCTTCCTCAGGCTGTGGTCCCTGCTGCTGATGCTGTAAAAAGTGGGAGATTCCTGGCCAGCTGTTGGAAGATGCTGTGAAGCACTTCTTTACTTTTATGTCCCACTCACTGTATGTGTAGAGAGTTTGAAAGAAATTTAAAAGTGATAATAAATGGACAAAGGGAATACAATATTTGCCTTTCTTTAGCCACTTTATATCTCAGGAGATCAGCAGAATTACCTCCAGATGGAGGCCATTAGGGACAGAAGGTGTCAGAATGTGCCTTGAGTTCCAAGTCTTGTTACAGCTCAGTTGTCACTACTCCCCTGCCTCCTTCCCCCAAGCTGGCTGGAAGCAGCTGTTGCGCTGGGGTGAGATCTGTGGTTAGGGAAAGCTTGTCAGGTTTTATTTGGTAGATACCAATCCCACAAGCTTTACTTCATCTCCTTGTCCCGCAGAGATGAACTTCAAATGCCAGCTTATGTTTGCCCAGAAATGACCCTCCGTAATTGAAACGGACAAGACTCTCTTGGATAAGTAGACACAGCCCATTTGCAGTGGTGGATTTATGTGCACTCTTCCATAGATTACAGATTACTTTTGCAAGGGACAGTGCTACTCTTGGATATTTCAGGTTTGCTCTCTCATTCTAGTCACTTGCTAGTCAAAAGCTCTTTGGTGCAGCCATACCTCTCTAGATGCTGTTATTGATTATGGATGTGTCTTTCATTCTTATTATGCTGAACAGATGATTGATGTGGGAGGGAGTTTAAGATAATGCTTGCAAGCTTCATTATTGGATTTTATGGGGAAGATGGCTCTTAGATTACCCTGGAATGATTAGATTGTGAGATGTGCAGCACTGCCATCTGCCTGGGTGAAATAAATAACTACTGAGCAAGCTTCTGTTGAAAGGCCCTCAGATCGTCTTTGACTCAGTGGCTGAGTCTCTTGAAAAGAATTTTTTTTGCCAATTTTACAGAGAAAGTTAAACCAAACTGCTGACTTTGAGAAAGACAGATTATCTCTTCAGTTTGTGCTCTCCTACTTCCCTCTAAGGAAGGCAGGTTTTGTGTCAATTCAGCCTAGTGATGCCAGATGAATATTGGAAGGCTGCAGGTGTCGTCTTGCCTTGTTTGCCCCAGATAGGGCCGTACAAGAATATGAGGAGCCCATCTGCTAACGTGTAAGACATCTCCACTGACTGTGTTGAAAAGGCCGCTTCCCCTCACCAGAAGTTTACAGCTAGATTGAGTGGGGTACATTTGGAGAAAGAAAGTGGTTATGACCATTGTGATTGAGACCTTAAAACCAGAGTTTGTGCCTCTATTGGTGGGACAATTTCACTGTAGGAGCGCATAACCGTTGGAGAATTTAAACAAACACGGTGCTTGGCTTAGTTTTTTCTAGGTTACTGCTAGAAATAATAGTGAAAAGTAAACTGAAAGCTACTGGTCAATTTTTGATTAAAGAAATTCCCCTGATGTCTTTTTTTTTTTTCTCCTTCAAAATTCACTCAAGTAATGTCTATATTTAAGACTAGATAAGCTACAGTTTTACTGTATGTACTAATCAGTGATGTGCAGCAGATGTTGCTGGACACATTCAGGTCCATCTCTAAAAATAGAGGTTTAGGTTTCTGAAACAGTGAAGTGTGGCTGAATTTGAATTGCAGAAGAACTGCTCCCGGTCCAATTCTAGCTGCATCTGCTGATGATGTCTGTAGTCAGGGATATTCCTATGTATGCTGTTTGCTCTCTGTGAGATGCATTTTAGGATCTATAATTTATGACTGCTAGGATAATTCTCAGGATAAAGGGGCAATTCTCAGATAGTTCTGTGTTAATAGTGAAAAGCTAGGAGTACTCCCTTCTCTCTTTCCCTGTGCTCTTTTTTCTATGTCCACATCATTTTTCCTCTCTTTTAATCATAACCAGGGAAATCTATGTTTTCTTTTGTTTCTCTGTGTCGTTTTCCTTTACTAGTATTTCTTTTCTTTTATTCTGTCTTTCTGCTCTATTTTCTCTGTTCTCTTTTGCCCTTTGAAGTAGGTCTTATTCCTGCATTTTGCTGTGTTTTGAGGAGAACTCCAGGCTCACAGTCTCCATGTTAGAATAGCCTTGGAGATGACAGATTCCTTTTTTTTTTCCCTCCCACAAGCTCCTGGACCATCCAGCCTAGTGTGAGAGCAGATTGGCCTTAGTATTTGGAGAAAAGATCTATAATAAGCACTGGGAACATGCTGGTGAAAAGCATCGGCATGGTATACTAGCTCAGTTGGAGAATTCACTGTACATTAATTCTCTAACTTATAATTAGCTGTATTAAATTCCAATTTTCTGAAAGGAACCATTATCAAATAACACTCTGTTTGAAATCTCAAAGAAACATAAGGAATGAAAGCTTAGTCCTCTTACGCTTTCATCTTTCAGAAGCAATCCCTCTCTCAACATCTTGACCTACATTTTCCTTTTTACCCTCTCCAAGAGACATTGTGTGGATTTAATGTCTCAGAAGGGAGGTAAGGATTTTATGCATGTATATGTGTTGACATAAAAAGTTTGGGGGAAAAACAATGAGGTCTTCATGTCCTTGGTGACTTTTTTTATTTAACTTGAAAATGTTTTCTATAATATCATTAAGGCAGACTTCAAGTTCAGTAAGAAATAAAATTTAAGAAGTGCACTCTGTTCCTTTTAAGTGGTCTGCTTTCATGTGCCCAACTTCTGCAAAGCCATTCCTGATTTTACACACCAGTAAAGAGCCTGGCTCCCCTTCCTTCTCATATCCTGCTTGTTAGTGAGGATCCAGCCATTTGTTTTCTTTTCTACATTAAATGGGGACTTTTTTTTTTCTTTCCTTAGGTATTTGCATTTAGTAAAATGGTTAGTAAAAAAGCTGATTCCTGCTCCCTGTGCTATTCCTTTTGAAGGCAGTTGCTTTTCCCTAGGCTGCTCCATTATCCTCTGCCGCATGACAGTGGCTGCGTGAGCACTGCATGTTTGGCGCTGTCCTTACTGCCTTGCATAAGGCTACACTTCCACAGGGGCATCATCTTCTCTTCCCTGGGGGAGCTCACATGCGGCCCAAGAGCAGGCTGCTCGCTGCCTTGGGACATGCAGGATTCCTCTCCGCTTGGTTCTGTGCATTTTTTTTAGCACATGAAGTGCTAAGCATGTGCTAAGCATTAATGCTATTTAACAGCCTTTGTAACTTGAGTTTGGCTGGGTAGCGAGGGCTTGAAACACAGTGTAGGGAATGTTCAGACTCCAGAAAGGCTTGCTTTGCCAGGGCTGTTTCAGTTTAGTGTTGGCATTCAGCTTTTTGTGGTGCATTCTGACTGTATGGAGGGATCCCAGTCTTATTATTACTTTTTTTTTTCTTCAGTATTGTCATGTCTTCTTGAAATTGGGTTGTGCAGTTTTTCTTTGAACTTCAATAATGTTCTTTTGGCCCTAGATCCTTTTCTTCTTCTTCTTTTTTTCTTTTTTTCCCCCAATTGTTACAATATAATGGTGAACTTCAGGGCACACACAACCTCTTGAGTATATTTTGAAGGCTCATTTATTGTTTTGATCCTGCATTTCTATGCTGTTTCATTGCAAGCACCCCTCCTCCCCCAAGTTACTCTGTTACTGTGTTTAAAACAAGAAAAATCTTAAATGGTCTCAGTTTTTTGACTGAATGGATGGGAGGAATATTCTGTGCAAAGAACCCTTGGTGGTTTCCCAGTTCTAGGGGAAAACAAAAATGACTGCTGGTTAGAGGTGGTGCTTTATTTCCTTTGCTTAATCAGAAAACTGGGATTCAGGCATATCTATTGCTGTATGTTTTGATCATGGAAGTGTCTCCAGACTATTATTCCAAGGCTGCTATTATGTGTGGAAGCAGCTTATACTGTTTCCCTTCCCCTTCTGATGCCCAAAAACCTGAGCAAGAAGAGCTTTTCTAATACCTGCAGAATAATTCATGGCGCTGGAATTTCTTTAAATCCTTTGGGAGCTTGTGTGGCGGGAAATCTCCTTAACATTTCAGAAGGCCCTTCTCCAGCAGCGTGTTTTCAGATAGCTGGCCCCCTACCCCAGCTCTCATCTGTTCCCCCTGTGGTTCATCCCTACGAGGCACAAAACGGAGGTGAAGGAAAGGTTAAGCTGTTGGCCTCAAGAGCTGGAAATGGCGATGAAAATTGCCTGGTGTTTTGAGGCAGCTTTCCTTAAAAGCGGCAACATCACTGACACCTCCATGCTTTGGAGAATTAATTGCAATGAGCTGTCTCCCAAGTAAAATCAGAACCAGCCCCATGTACTCCCTGGCACTTGACAGAAGTTTATGTTTTCTGATGATGTCTTTGCCTTTTAAGCTTGGGTTGATTCTCCCTGTGCCTCTCTGCGGAGATGAGAGTCTCCGAGCTGAACTCACAATATCCTCTCCAAGCGCCCATCGCCTCGGCCCGAAATGGTGCTGTGGCGCTGCAGCCATCCTGAGAGAGGGCCACTCACTCTGGAGTGCTCCCCCTGGGCTGTGCATCCATTTCCTGGCATGTTCCCTGGAGCATGTGTGCCCAGAAGGTCAGAGTAGCCCATGTCCCAGGATCCGCACCTTGGGCAACTGCTTGATGCTAAAACAGAGGCCAAGCATCAGCGCTCCCTCCGCGCGCCTGGCACCACAGCGTGTTCACCCGCGCTCGGCTCTTGTACTGTGCCCGGCACCTAGGGATGCGGCTGCTGGTCTGTGTGCGTCGCTGTCATGGACTGTGACCCTCCCCTGCCTTGACAGCCGCCCCGCCAGGACGCTGCGGGGGCTGAGTCAAAACAGCCCAACTGCTGGTCAGCCCAAGCGTGAAGTGCCGTTTTCTGACCTTTAATTTAAGAAAATGAGAAAATGTTACTCACTCCCACCCCCAAAAAAGAAGAAGAAACTACTTCCTCTGGGTAGAGGGGTGAATAGTTTTCATAAGTATTGATTTCACAGAAAAACAGATGAAAAACACGCTTTTGTTTTGTTCTTTTTAAACAACCTGCTTTTGAAGAAAAAATCTGCTTAAGGCGATGTTGCTATTGCTATATATGTTCATATGATGTCCAATATGAACCCGTGTCACAGGGCTAGCGCGATTGCCGAGCCTACATGAAGGCGCTGTGCAGGTTGCATTCTGCATTGTGCAGGTTCTTGCCTGAAATCTGCAAGGATTCATTTCCAACTGTGTGTGGCCTGTTTTTATTTATTTATTTATTTTTGAATCTGTGGATATTTAATTGCTCCAAACGCAGAGATCATAATTCATATGTTTAGGGGAAGGAGGTGGCACAACATGACAACACTTCTCGTCAGCAACTGGGGTTGGCAGCTTGACTCCCACAGCTCCCTGATGGATGGCCCCAGCGCCAGGGAGGGCAGACCAACTGCAAAGTTACTGAAAATGGGCAATGAAAGTAATTAAAATGGTTTAATTCAAATATACATCATGTTTTGGGGTTTTGTAGAACATCTAACATTTGGCTCAGTTATTCTTTCCCGGGACAGAAGGGCTATTTTTTTTTCACCCTCTCTTTCTATGATTGAAAACTCAAAACGTGGTGAGTGAGCAGCAACCTAAATCAGTATTCGCTTCTGTTTGCTGCGTGGGACAGTCAACGTGGCTGCACCGGGACGTGTGTCCTTGCACTAGGGAAGATCTTGGTAGCTGATGTCACATTGGGAAAAGTACTACTTCTGCCTGGAGTGCTGCCCATGCTCTTGGCAAAAGTCATGATGGGCAAATCCTCAATGACATGCATTAAAATATCAGACGGGGCCATACAATTAGAAGTATGTCAGTCAGTGCTCACCTTTCATGGCTTTTGTCACACACAGGCAGAATTGCATTCAGGCAAAGAATAACTTCCCAAAAGGACTCTTCTCTTGCCCCTTCCCCCGTCTCTTTCTCAAAGAGCTTGAATTCTGTCTGTCCCGCAGTCTAGGCTCTTGCTGACTTTTCTAAGTAAAAACAGCTTGCCAGGTATGGCCAGAGTGGCCAGCGCCTGTGTAGCTTGGTGGTCTTGCAGAAGGTAGCCACAGAGGGACCTGAAGCTGGTGCTGGGGGCTCCCACCACTGCGCTGAAGAGCCTCATGTTGCTTAAAGGAGCTGCTTGCTCAGGAATTGGGCCCTCTGTGCTGCTGCTCTGCCAGGAGCATAATCCCAGCTTGTCTGTGACATGCAGTCCTGAGAATGAGCGCGACCCTTGCTTCGTCAGAGGAAAAGTGCACAACAACTGCTAACCAAGGTGCTGGTCACTGCTCGTTCCCTAGTGCATGTAACTGCTGGTTTCAAAGTATGTGGCCTTTAAGGATTTCCTGGAAATTGTAATGAGTAGCCAAGCCTTTCTTATCCTTTGGATTTTAGCTGTAGGTTCTTCCTTTTCAAGGCTCTCAAGTGTTGGTGCTAGCAGTAGAAACGTTTGACCAAGAAATGTCATATGCCTGATTATTTCCCTCACTGATTTATTTGCACTGTTATGTATTTTAATTCCTTCTAGGGAGCACGATCTTCCTTGCTTTAGTATCTTTTCTTTTCCATCCTTTTTTTCCTCCATTTATGCTCTGTGAGACATACTTGCTAATTTTTAGGTTCTGGTATAGAATAGCTGTTGTCTGGAAACATGTTCTTGGCATAACTTTTCTTCTGTATATAAAATATTATTCTCATCTGTTTACTCACTTGGTGTCAAGGTGTGGGTATTTTTTTGAGATACAGATACGTTGGTTTTCTGTCCATCCATTCTGAGCAGAAGCTCAACTCTGAAAAAAGATGCGTCACAGAAGTCTCAAAGCTCCTGTCTATGATGCAGAGCATGTAAAATTGATCCAAACATGGGGGCTACCAATGGGATATTAAAAGTAAGAAGGATCTGTAAAAAGGGCTCCAAAGAGGCAGATTTGGGCCTCACCTGTGTTTGGATTTAGGTATCGAAGACCTAAATAACGAGTAACTTGCTTTGCTTATTGTTATTTGCATGAGCAGTGACTGCTCTGTCCTCTCAAGGAGCCCTGTGAAGGACAGGCAAAAATATATTGGAAACACTAACTTTTTTATTATTTTTTTTCTGAATTGTTGTCAAATAGATTTGTACATAATAAAAATGGAAGGAATATAATCTTTTAAAATGAAATGCTTTCCTGCATGGTCATGTTGAAGGTTTCTTCTGCTCTCTCCTCTCTTAGGACATTAGCCCATTGGTTCTTCGTTCAGTCATAAAATTCCCCAGAAAAGACAGGATAAACAAGACATGATGATTTTGGCATAAAAAGTAACGAGCAATTTATTCACTGATAATTTTGTTAATACCTGAGGATTTATTCAGGCTCCTCTGTATGCCCATTTATGCATAGTTTTCTCCTTTAACAGAAAAGATATAAATTGCACTTGTGGACCCGCTGGTCTCTGTAATTTCAACCAAAATGTGTATTTAACTCTGCTTGTAGATTGCATGCGTTATTATCAGACAAGAGAGGAAACGCCCGTAGGACAGATGTCCTTGGCATAGCTGCAAATCAAAAGGCATGTGTTCTCCTCGGGGAGAAATAAGGCTGTTCTGCCCAGCGCCAAAGTCAACACGAGGCGCGCACCGCATAGGAATTTTAATGATAACCCCTCGCCTTTCATGGTGCCAGTCGCCTGTGCATCTCCGCGCTCTCTAGAGATGTTGGTCTTGCTAAATTTCTTTAGCGCATGGGTGAGCTGAGGTGCGTGGAGGGAGGCAAGCCGCACAGGGACACTGAGGAGGGGCGGCCCTGCAGGTGCCGGTGCCTTCGGCCCGCTCCGGTTCAGCGTTGGAGCCCTGTTGTTCCTCGGAAACATCCTGATTAACCAAGGGATTAGGGGACAGAGGTAACTGTGCCAGGCTTTATGGATGCTAGCTGTATTCATCGAATGCCACCGTCCCCTGGCAACAAAGAGGGAGAGTGCACGGGGTTCATTCCCTTGGAACTAGCAGTGAGCACTTACAGTGCTGTAAAGTTACCTGTGTTTCTGTTAGCCAGAACTTGTGAGCTTTACCTGACCTGGTAGCTACCTGTTGGGAAAGCTGCCACTCTCTTTGTTGCCCTGCTCCCATGGCAATCGGTAGAAGCACAAGAGCACAGAGGAACTTGTGCAGCAGATATGGAGCAGCTGGGAGGTGTTTGTCACGAGCTCGCTTTTTTCCCCACTGTTCTGCTGCATTCAGGACAGCCCTGGCTTGTGCCAACCTTTGGGGACTTGCTGTAACCATTTGGTGTTTCTTTCTTTACATGAAAGTTTAAAAATTTGGAAAAATGCCTTGGGCAGAAATATGAGATCCTCACTGACCTACAGCTAACCCTTTATCTGTAGGAAGGGGAAATGAGAGGAAATGTATTGTTACCCCCAGAGTTTTAGAGCTGGCATTACTTGCTGGTGCCTTTTTCATCCATGCCTGAAAACCTGCCCTGCTGCTCAGCCAGGGTTGTGCTCCTGTTCCCTCATTTGTCCAGAGCACATGAATGTGGGACCAAGGCTAATAAATTTAGTTCTGTCCTGTCCTATAAAGAATAATTTGTTGCCAAGTGTTAGTCTGTGGGAAAGAGCCGCTGTGATTTTTCATTGTAAATCCTTAAAAGCTGAGAAATGCCTCTAATCAGAGAGGGGTGGCACTTTGATTATGTTTTTATAGGAATTTAAAATGGTGGAAGTGTAAGCTTTAGGTGAGGGTTTTTCTCTGTACGTTTATGTTGTTAGTATTGGTATACTCTCCTATTCCTTCCAGATGTCTATTTCATAAAGAATACTGAGGATTCAAATACATGCTGTGGCCTGGGGTAGTTTCCTAGTAAAAGTAAATTTGACTAGTTTTTGGCAGTTAGATTCTTGTTTCTGTCAGATTAATATATAAAAAAAAGTGTTGAAACAGCAGAACGATATAATTTCAATTAATGGTGCTAGCAGATACCTGCTAATTGACTCTTCTGTATGAAACAAAGTCACGTAAGTGTCTTTGGTAGCTTAACAGCAATTTTGGATGGGGATGTAATAGGAGCAAGGCGTTTCTTTAAACCTGCACTGTTTAATCAGTTCTCTTTGGTGATGTCCTCTTTTGACAGGCTGACAAAAACATCATGTGCTGTAATGTCATTCATGCTTGGCTTCTGTAGGAATGATGTGTATCTGCATCTAAAAGCCCTGCTCTGGTCACTTGTGCAGGTGGTGTGTGCTGCACATGAGCCGCTCGTGTCAGGACAACGGCTGCTTTGAGCCGGTGCTCTGCTGGCTCCCACAACCCACCTAATGTGTGGTGGCCACTCCTCCTTGGCCTCATCCCCGGTGGAGCACTGTGGGGCACGAACAGTGGCGTTGCGTCGTGCTGTGTGTCTATTTGGAGACAGAAAGCTGTTGGAGCAACATCAAAATAATTTTTTTTATGACGTTTGTGCTTAAAAAGATGGACAGAGAATACATCTGCCTTCTCCCAGAGAATTTGATGGTGATAAAAATTATGCCACTGCCATGAAAACCCAGTTCTGTAGTCTCTAAGACAACCACAGCATGAAAATAAGCCCTATTTTTGAAGCGTGTTGTCTGTTTAATATGTAATGTGATACCTTGTCATACTGTGACAATGTGACAGATGGCATTTGCACTATAAAACTAAATTATCTTTTGTGCATAGCTATACAACAGCTAAATACAGTAACGCTGTACAGGGTGCTGCTTAATGAAGACCGTTGCAGATGTTTTAGAGATACTCGTATGTTTTTAGTTGGCATTAAATGATTAATGAATTTATTTAATATGCCTATCTTTTTTTGTAGTATTTTAGCATGTACTGTAGCCATGTAAGGTTTTGTTTTGTTTTGTTTTGGCGTTTTTTGGTAGAAGAGGTGCTTAGGGTTATGAAGAAGGTGATGTAAATTGAATCTGATTTGCATTGCAACCGTCTGTCATGCTTCTGGAAAATAGGCCAGGTCTATTATTGATACTAAACCTGTATATAAAGTTACAGTGCATAACAAACTGCTAAGTTATGTGGTCCTTAGACTGAAAGACAACAAGGTTTAGTTGAGGCCTCTGTTTTATGAGAACGTAGGCAGTCTGAAGCTAAGGGTGAGGGCAAATATTTAAAGAACTGAAGTTACCTTTTTTAGTAACTATATTTCCTCGTATTTCATGTAGAGCTCCCTTGGTGCTCCTCTGGAGCACAGCACTGTCCGCAGGCATCTCACTGTGCAGATGGCAGGCACCTACCCGAGCAGCATTTGGGATGTGTGAGTGCCTCGCGCTCCAGCCTGGCACTCACTTTGGCATGTCCACCTTCCCTAAAAGGGACAGTGCAAAAAGAAGAAAATTGAAAGTTAAATCACTTTATTAATACAAAACTTTCCCATGCAACTCCAAAAGCAAACAAAAGCCTCAGATCCATGCTTATATATCCAAAAGGTGTTACTATTACATGTTATTCCACATTCCCATAAATAATGCTGTCTTGACAGTGTGTTGAGAATGCTCTGTGGAGTAAAATACCCTTTTCCTAATTTCTTGTAACTTGTGTTTGTTTGTTTTGCCAATTGCCCTGGAAACTGGGCCTTGACAGCAGCCTGGAGCACTTGGCTTGTAGGGATCAGTCAAACACGCTGGCAGGGCTGGGAGGGGGAAAAGCCCAGGAATATCTCTTGGCAGTGGAAAGTGGGCGTGCTTTTGCGGTCAGGAAACACGATGTGGGGGTTGATTTATGTATTTCATGTTACAGTTGAGATGTGGAGAACAGCTAGCCAGCAGCACAGCTTCTCTTCCATTGACTGTTCAGCCAGTCAGTGCTTATCACGCACAGAATATTCTGCATGCAGCTGTGTTGAAATCCCCCCTCTGTCTCAATTACTCAGGCCAGTTGATGCTTTTAATATGTTTGGCTTGTGCTTATTAGCTGCTCACTGGTGCTCTGTGGCGTTAGCCCTGTGGGTTGCCCCTGAGGTGGGAGCTGGCTGGCCCCGCAGTTCCTGGGCTTTGGACCCAGCGGGTATTAGAATACGTAAATTGCTGTCTTTTTAGAAGAGAACATGGAAACTTTCAAATTCCGACCCCCTAGTGGTTTGAGGGTAAGTGAGAGAAGAAACTGTGTTGGAAACATTGGGGAAGTCCCTGCCTAGCGCCCTGTGCTCAGCTAACCGCATGATGCTAAGACTGGTTCAGATGCTCCCTGGTGGTTACCTGATTTTTCAGTAATTTTACTGACAAAGAACACACAAATCTCAATATGTTCTTAGAACCCAACTAACTAACCGAAAGCCCTCCGTTATGCTTTTCTCTGTCTTCCCTTGCTATGTTGCTGCTTTCTGCTCTCCCCTTCCCTGCTGACTTTTGTCCTATACATGTATGTTTGCCCTGTGCTGCTTGTACAGTGTAATTCCCAGGCAGTCTGATCTTACGTTATGTGTTTGGTGAGACTGGAGCGTCCAAAACCAGCTCTGCACATGCCTATAAGCTGTTTTTTCACGTGTCTCGAGACGTGTTAGATTGTAGCTCAGTAATAGAATTGTAGTTGATACAGTAGTTAGGAGCTGGTGTATGGTATTTTTGTCTTTCTGAACAGCATGTAAACAAATTGGTGTTTGCTGTCACAGGTTATGCTGAACAATTTAGCAAAACTGCTTGTGGAAGTTGACATTTATGTGGGTAATAGAGTGTTAACATCTCCATGGTTCAGTTTGAAGCAAACCTTTAATTGTAAGATTTGCTGTGAGTGAGAGCTTGCTTGGTTGTTAACTCTGAGGTTAAGGGACACATCCACGGAAAAACAGTAGAGGAAATATTTGTCCCTTTGATTTTATTTGCCTTTTAGACGACTTCCTAGTGTTGGAAGCTCCACAGTAGCCGGGATTCAGGAATAATTCACCTCTTCAAGCTATACCAAAGAGCATTTTCTCTCTGAACTGCTTTCCCCTCTTCACATGCATATACAAGTGCATTGCTTTCTTTCTAAGAAATAACAACAAAAGTCTGCTGCTTTCTATTGCTCATCTAACTTCGCAGAGCGAAGCTCACTTGGATGGGTTCTCTTCCTCCTTTCTACCTATGGTGTGGCCTTGTGTAAATCCCCCTCAACTGATCCTGCCAAGCTCAGGAAGAGCAAGGGGTTGCATGGGTGTCACAGCCATGCGGTCCCCAGGCTGCCCTGGGCCACCTCGGGGCTCCCAGTCCTTTCATTGCTCCTGAGTTGCACTGATTTTAACTGATATTTTCTTTACAGTAGCTAACTTTGGTTATCTGCAGTGTCATTGGATTTAAGGATCATTTGGGTTATGATAAATCACAGGATATATGTAGAAATAAAAAGATAAATTGGGATTTTTCCGCAAGGGACACAAGTCATGCCTGCCTTCCAAGTGTGCTGACGGTTTGGCAGGGTGGAAGGATGAATAGAAATTGCCTTTCAAGTGCATACGAGTTGACAGCCCAAAAGGTGATTTTCTTGACTCATATACTTTAGATTGCTGGATTTTATGTATGGCATCTCTCCAGAACAAATATTGCTTTTGGAAAATCTAATCAAATTCTGTCATAAGAGCTAAGTTACTGAGTATCAGGCCTCAGATGATTTAGACTTGATTTAGACTTTTCTTAGCGTTTTAAAACTGTAAATTTTATCATGACAAAATGTAAAGCAGCAGTTGAAGAGCAAATCAGATTGGGTATTGAGCCTCTCCAGCGATGTGCATCCATCATTAAAAAAGTATATATATATAATGTTTTTTGAAGTCTGCTTCAGTTTCCCTGGCATGTGGTGGCAGAATGCTGTGCTCCACATTATTACACTATTTTTGACCCAAAGTCAAGGGAAATGCGTAGTTTGTAGTGAATAAGAACACTTTGGTGGAAAAATAACGTTGCAGTGACATGAACTTTGAAATAAACTGTTGAAAGGGGGGCGATTAGAATGAATTGTAATCAAAATTACAGAATTAAATTGTAATCAAAGACTGTGAAATATTTGAGCGCCTCATAATGGATTATATAACCCAACAAGTTACAGTGTCCAAGTGAGTGCTGAATAAGTAGAGGTGAGAGAGGGGAGCCTTTGGTCTGTTCCTGAGACGTGGGTCCTTGCAGCAGGCAGGCAGCTTCCTTTTAGTCTAGTGACTGTGTAGGAGTTTCTTTGAAAAGGAGCTCCCCTGAATGCAAAGTTATGTGATGGCTGCATCTCTGGGGCTAAACGATGTTTTCCTCAGGAGTCTGAAATTGAAGAGTAGTAATGCAGTGTGTGTAATAGATTTTGAACTGTGGAAGATGTATTATGCCTTGGCAAAAATATTTTGATGGAGACATGGGCTAGCGTGCTCCTGCATAAAACTGAAACTCCTCTTGTGTTTGGCTCTTGAAACACAAAGTGAATGCTGGGCTGGTGGCAGCGTTAGTTCTTTTCCTCCCCCACCATCCCAAAGTCTACTGAGGAATATACTACTATTTTAATTCTTCTAGAAGTTTGAATAGCTTCATTATCACACTGAGCTGTTGTTTTACAAAAGTCAAATCATGACTGTTATTTATTCACACAAATAGAAGAAGCAGAATTAGTTAAACATTTTGCTTGTGTAGGGACTGATGATTTCTTCCATCTATGTTACACAGCTTGTGTAATATTCCTGCAGGAGAGAGAAGAAGGCATTAAGTGGGGAGGCAGCTCAGGTGTACGTTGCCTTCTGCCTTGTGTACCTCTGCTTCCGATCCATAGTTTCTCTCAAAGTGATGTCTGGCCAGGAGAACTGCAGTCAAGAGAAATAGATATTTGCTGTGTGCCCCTTTGGGACCTAGGATTTCTTTAAAGGACTCCAAGTCGTAATAGTTACAAGAAGCAGAATGAAGAACAGGAGGAAAACAAATTGGCTACGTGGCAACTTTTTTTTTACCACAATGCAAAAGATTCCAATCTGTACCAGCCGATAGGAGTTCTGTAAAATAAGGATAAGATTATACATCATTTAGTATAAGGGATGTGACACAATTATGAATGTGACTACAAACACATGTTGTACATTTATTTGGAATTGGTGGCTTTCAGTTAGCTAGATGAGAAACATGCTAATCTGTCAATCTCTTATTAGAGAACTTGGGTGGAAAATCAATGTTATCAGCATATCGCTTAATAAGAGAGTCGCTTTGCAAGTCAACTCCCTACTGTTATTTTCAAGTATGATTTTTTTCTAATCCACTTGTGATTAGTAATGCAGGTTTTGAATAGTGTGCTACTTTCTCATATTTACAGGACTTCTCACTAATGGCCAATCTAAAGGATTAGGACCAGGATCAGAACAGCTGGAGAACGAGAAGGACGATGCATCGCAAGTGTCCTCGACGAGCAACGATGTTAGCTCTTCAGATTTTGAAGAAGGGCCCTCAAGGAAAAGGTCAGTAGCATTTTATGATTAACATAGTAGCCTTCCAGCTTTGTCCCTTTCCCACTGTGAAGTTATGGTTGTATAATCTGTAGGGCACATTTGTATAGACTGCCTTACTGTAAACAGACTTTCCAGGAGTCCTTCTAGTAATGGTGAGGATACAGTGAGCTTTTTGACTTTGTTTTCCAGTATAGAGGGTAAAAATAGATCGTGCTTGTTGCTGTTTTGAAAAACATGGAAAAACAGTTGCTGTTTTGCAGTAGATGATTACTAAATTAAATGCCCTAGTATTCTGTCCTTCCCCTCACACCTACGTTGGCATGTCAGGATTATGTCAATAAGTACGTGTGTGTAATTTCAAGAAAAACATTGCTGACTTAGTTAATGTTGCTGTTGTTCTTAATTTTCTGTGAATGAAACCAGGTTAAGTTAAAGAAAAATAGTAAGAAAAAAAGTCTCTGAGAAGACAGACTTAAGAGTAAACCAGTGTTGTGGTTATTGGTTGTAAGGACTGCTTTGAAATGCTGTTGTGGGAAGCTGACGCCCGTTTCTTAGAAGTCACTTATGAAGTCCTTGTTGAACTCTTCGTCGTGCTATCATTTTGACTAATCCTAAATGTGCAAAATGTGGGTTAAAATTGTAAGATTCAAGACAATCTCTTGCAGAAAATATGCTGAAAATGCAGGCAGAGTCTGGGGGACTGTCTCCTGTGAGAAGAAGGAACCAAAACAGGCTGTCTGAAAAGTGCCATGAAAGAGAAATGGAAATGGAAAGACCCTTCAACCTTTTTCTTCCAGCCATCCCTTTTTCTAGTCCCAAGCCAAAGTGAACCGTAAAACAACAATTTCTTTCAAACAAAACTATTATTACTGTTTTCTGTATGATACTGTGACTTCCTTGGGAAGCCTGAAGAGGGAAAGATAGATTTACGCTTTTTGACTGTTTTATTTTACTTCTTAGTTTTTAAATTCTTTTTTTCCCACCTGCATGAGTTTTCTGTTGTGTTGACAGCAAAGCCACACAAGCAGCTGTCAGTGTCCCCTAAGTTCTCCACACAGCAAGTGCCCTGCACTGTTCAGCTCCAGAAATGAATGGGATTTGAGCCATCCCAGGTCCCAGGAAACTGTATTTGAGTACAAAGGAATGCTTTATTTATTCATTCATTTATTTCCCTGTGGAATTTAATCCTTGAGAAGCCATTGAATGCTTTGGGTGTGTGACTGCTTCGCTTAGTGGATGTGAATCCTTGACAGTAAATTTCCAGACCTTCAGTGAAAAATAATGGGGAACTCAATGTCTTTGGTACTCTCCAGGTTAAAAGCATAACAGTAAACAAAAAAAAAAAAAAAACAGAAGCTGAGATGAGAAAAATCATTTTGGCTTGACAGGATGCTCTTTCACTTCTTCCTGTGTTATGATTTGTTGAAATACTATTACTACTACAACCATTGCAGTTGCTGTGAAGGAGACCGTTCCTGTTTTTTTTTTTTTTCCCTTTACACAAAGACTTTCATCCCCTTTCTTCCTCCCCTAACTTCCTCCGTTCACACAGATCTCTTCTGAGCATTTTCTCTTAAGCTGCCCTGTAACATTTTGAATGAAACATACTTTTAAGCGCTCTAGCTTTTGCATGTACTTCATGGATTTTTTTTTCCTGCCACAAGCTAGAAAGTGCTCTGTTAGTTTTCTGCAATGATGTTGGAGCCATACATGTATATGTATTTTTTTTTTTTTTAGTTTTTGTGTAGTTTTTTATAAGGGAGGAACATTTCTCTTGATACTTGAGTCCATCTTCTTCTAGAGGAGTCACCTATCTCATACCAGTGACAGAACCCAAGAGCATGTTAAGAAAGTAATTATAATAAATAAGGGAGGTGGTTGTAAGTGGATTTAGTTTGGTTTGTAGTTTAGTCCTGTGATTTCATGGTTAGTGCTCTCCAGCGAAACTCCAGCCTGGTGTTGGGGAGGCAAACCTGTGCCCTTCTTTCTCTTCCCATGCTGTGTGGCCGGCCCTGTCTCCGGCCCCATCTCCTGCCCCTTCAAGCTCGCAGAGAAGTTGCCTTGAATGGAACCAGGCCCTTGAATGTCCCAGGCCTGCAGCTTAGGTTTTAAATGGCTCAAACTAGCTGGGCTACATACTTGTGTTGGCAGCTAACCCTTCTGCTGCCTCTGGGGCCCGCTGAACACATTCTGCACAGCCGAGCCGTCTGCCTGTGGAGCAACAGGGAAAGCCCCCTCCCACTTGCTTTCTAAGAAGGGATTAGTAGATTGCAACAGGAGTCATGGAGAAGAAGGAAAAGTGCAGGACCTGCCATTTTCTTTTGCTGTTACAAGTTGTTGGTGGTGGAGTGGAGAAGAGGTGTGCATAAAACCTTTGCTTGTATGACTCAGATGAGTTTTGAAATTAAAAAAAAAAAAAAAAAAAAAAACAGAAACACACAGAATAAAGGAGATTTGGGGAGCATCAGTATCAGCAATAGCAGCCAGCACAACACTTTGCAATATTTAGTTTTTGAGTTTTCATCCCCAAAATGCAAATACCTCTTTGTATACACAAGTGCTACATGGAATGATGCTATACTGGTCTTGCCTTACCAGTTCCGCCAGCCGTGCTAGAAAAACTGAGCTGCCTGTGTGAATGGAGTCTGGGTTGATGTCACTTTCAAAACTTGGTTCATGTTTTGACACTTGAAAAACAATTCCCAGAACCTTAGAAATCCTTAAGATTCTTGAATTTTATGACCTGGAGGTAACTTGTAAACACTTTTGTCTTGGGCTTAGTCTGTGTTTTGTGTCCTCAGTGCCAAGGTGGAAGGGGCTCAGTTGAGTAGCAAATACTACTTGCAGCCAGAGTATGCTGTTAGTGTTACTCTCTTTATTTGCCCAAAGCTAAGCATTCAAATGCTACATTTAAACTGTTGCAGTGACTCTGTTGTGGGTTGCAGTCAAATTGCCCTGTAAGTGAAAACAGTTGTTATGTTGGATGCTGTGAGGGGAGCTGAAGGAAGCTGTAGTGTGCAAGTCTGATGAGCAATCAGATTGGGTAGGCTGCACAGACTAAAGACAGCACATTTTATAAAACAATAAAAACAGTTTTATCACTGAAGAAGGAGAAATTCTGTACCTGTGCTGGTGGGCAGCTTCCCTTCAAGCTGTGAGTCTCCATGGAGAAGGGCAGTAAGTAACAGGCCAAAGAGCACAGAGTTCTCATTGTTTTCCACAGGTAACTCCTAAGAACCTCTGGCAATTAATAACAAAGTGCAAAGAAAAGGTACATTTTCTGCAAGTCACTTCTGCAAGTCTACCCAAGCAGAGGTATATGCAAAGCAGACTTGGTGTGGTTGTTAAAAGTGTGTTAATCCTCTTGGCTTTAGAGATAGGAGTGTATTGCTTGCTTCCTGTTGCTAATCAGGGGCTTATTTTGTTACATGATGCCTTTCCCACATGCTCACTGGCACTTAAGTGCGCAAATGCTTTTTTGTTTTTTGTTTTTTTTTTTTTTTGTTAATAAGATGTTATGAGGGGTGAGAGAGCGATGGCTGATTTTAACAGTCCTTAAGTTTTAAATTTTGTTTTAATATTTTGAATATTAAAGTGTGAATAGTGAATATATAAATGAATAGTGAATATAAAGTGTGAAGAGTGAATACCCCCCAAATCCAGGGGTGAAAATCTGAAAGTATTAAGAAGCAACTATGTGCCTGGTCATTTATCATTTTTTTTTTTTTTTTTAGTGGGAAGTCTGTGGGGTTTTTTTGTTTGTTTGTTTTGTTTTTGTTTGGTTGGTTTTGGTTTATTTTGGTTTAGTTTTGTCTTTAGTCCCATGTTAAGGTTATTCAGAGGAAGCCCAGAGTGGTGGTGCATCCTCATACCCCTTGCAGGAGCTATCAAGTCCATTTGGAGGGCACCTCGGACAGGACGCTGGCAGCATGGGAAGGGGACAACCACTGCAGAACAGTTTTATCTTGAACTTCCACAGCTAGGATGGCCAAAACTACCAGGAACTTTTATAAGGCACTGAATTGACACCAGAACTTTCTCCAGGAAGAGTGAATCAGAAAAGCAGCTTTGCACTCCAGCAGGGCCCATGCTTGGGATGTGCCTCCTGCCTCATGCTGCCTCTCTGGTGCTTGTTGCATATTTATTTGGTTACTTCCCATTTAACTTAATGCCAATTTAACTCCCTGACCTGCTTCGCTGTGAGGCTAGGCTAATGCCAGAGCGGATCAGATGGAGGACAAGCAGGATGTGAGCAAGGCTGCAGGACAAGAGCGCTAGGCCCTCTTGGCACTCTGTGAGGCCCTGCATTGGCACAGCCATGTTGCACCATAAGCACAACAGAAAACAGTCATGGTTAGGCAAGCTTCTGTCTATTAGACAAAATCCTAATAGAGTAATTTCTTTTAATGATATGTTCTTACTGAATCGCAAAAGATTCTCTTCCAGCAGAGCAGTCAAAAAAAAAATCAGGGGGCTAGTTTACTGAATCACTTTTATGCTTTGCATAGTGAACAGTTTCCCTAGTACCAGACTTGGCATCTTCCATGCAGTGCACAAAACCAGGTCAATGCTGTTGTGAGGGGTTTCTGCTCCCTATTTGAGATGATGAAGGAAGGAAGTCTATTACCACTCAGGTGTGAATGTGGGTAATATCCAAGTATTTTTTCCAGTACCTTTGTAGTATTTTCATTAACTGAGACACTAGGTAATTCATTTGTGTTGAGCTGCTGCTTGCTGCCACATAATGTAATCCCATTTACAAACCAGGTGCTTCAATTATCTTTCTAATGGGAGCACACTAAGCAGAGTTGTTGTTGGCTTCTGTGAAGAAGGGAAACTATGTTCATCCTTCAATAAAAAGAAAGTGGCAATACAATGTAGGAATAGTAATTCTATTTTTTCCCCCTCTGGAAATTCTGATATGAGCAAAATATATTTTTAGTTCAGCAAGTTTATGTTTAAGAAACTGTATAAATAAATGGATTTGCACAAGACTATTTGCTCAAAAATAGTTTAGGAGAAGAATAAAAAAAGGGGAAACAAAAAAAAATATTATCTGCCCTATGCTAGAAGCCAGGAGATCATTCTGTGTAGCTTAACAAGAAAAAATCAAGTGGTTAATGTTCTTCAAACAGAAGCTATAGGCATCGATTTTCCTAACCATCAGTCAAAGCTATCACAAGGTGCAAGAATTAGGAAAGACTTTAACTCTGCGGGTAAACAGATATGTAAGCAACTTGTGCTAGCTGAGCTTTAGTAATTCTGAAAGTATGATTTACAGGAGCTCGGAATTGTTAAGCAAGGGTCAATTCAAAGTCACTTGTCCCCCTCTGCCATCACCTTTCTGGAAGGCAGAGTTGCAGGAGGAGAACCTGGTGATCTTGACCTTGGGCGTCATCCCGGCCTTCCCCAGGTGCTTACCGAGGGAGTTTCCGTTGACAAGACACGTGCCCTTGTTTCTGCAGGTCCATATATGGCTGATGTCCTCTCAGCTGCTCACCTGCACATCTTGGTAATCCATCCCCACTGTCACTTACTCTATTCAGCCACCTAACCCCTTTGTATAGGAGGCTAGATGTTGACTGCTTACAAAGGAGGCACGGGTTGCCCCAAATCTGTGTAGGAAATAACTGATTCTGCACTGAAAGAATTTTTTTTTCCAAGAAATTTTTTGTGTCAATGTGAAAGAGATGTCTTTTCCAACACAAGCAAACCCCTGAGAGTTTTTGGAAGAGCCAGAGCTGTGTTATGAGATAACATCAACTCTGCCGTATCTGATTTATATTGCATTTTTCATATGCATCTGTGCTGTTATGTTTGGCCTTCTCTCATCTGGATGTTATGGATAGCACAGCCAGGTCCTCAGCCTGTTCCTACTAAGCTCTTGGAGGGAGAGGACTCATTTTACAACCACCTTGACTCATTCCTCTCTGAAAATTATCTTCCTATTACTCTCGTGTCCAGAGAGTAAGCTCCGGGCATTTATGACCAATCTACTTGCATAGCATTGCAAAGGGAAGGCTGATGTTAAAACAGTTTTCCATCACAATCTGAACAGACAGTGAATGTTTTTTCTTCCCAGAGTCTCATGCTGCTGACCAAGAAATGTGACATGTGATGGACCTTCCAAGAGATTTTGTCACATCAGTAGACATGGACTCCTCGCTTTTAGCTATTTATAGCTATGGCTGCTCTTCCAAAGTCATGCCTTCTCACCCGATATGGTGGATCTGTGGTTAACTTGAAATACATGCATTCTTTTTCTTTTGGGGCTTGTTAACTCATAGGTGAAATGCTGTTTCCTCACCAAACGATCATTGAGGCCCATGAGATCTCCTGTGCTGATGTTTATTGGCAGTGACCCAATTTCCATGCTCCTGCAGCATGAATGAAGAAAAACAAATCAAATGTAATACAGATGAGTGTTCTCCTATTTACTCTTCATAGTCCCCCAATGAATTTAAAATCAAAGACGGGAAGGGGAAATAAGGAAAAACAGTTGCATTTGAAGATCTGCACAGTACCATGCATTTTTTTCTCAGTTATTAGGAAGAATGAGATCTGTTTAAAATTTTGATTCTTAATTGGCCACATTAGCATGTAGAGTAGTCTTATTCTTTTGAAAAAGCAAATATTAATTAAAAGAGAAAACATTCAGCACCAGTATAGATGATCAGTATGGATAAATTGTCAGAATTAAATTTAACAGATTCAGTGTCCTGCATAAAATTAAACATTGAGTTTAAAAATAATGGTGGCAAGAACAAAAGGCCAGGCACAGAGAAGCAGAAACCTGTTTTTGAACTAAAGCAGTAAAATGCTGTAATATTTGGCAGTTAAGTGGTTTGCTTAGACTGTACTTACTGACAATTGTATGAAGCACTGCCCCTTTATAAAGGTCTTTTGAAGGGTTTGGAAACAAAGGCTATGTGAAGTGAAATACACTCTTGAGGACTGTTGGTATTTTCCTCTTTGTAGTAATATTGGGTTCCTAGTCCTCTAATTCAGTCCAACATTTGAAGTGCAAAGCTGTTTTGTCAGAAGAAATGTTGCATCTCCTTCTGGTAGGCTGAATATCATTTAGTGGACTGTATTTAACGTAGCTGCTCCTACATCAGGATGAGGCCCCTGCAAATCTTACATGATGAGCACCATAAGATCTAGGGTGTGCTTTAAACTGTCAGTCAAGCAACAGATGGTGGAAGCCTCTGGTTTCCTTTATACGGACATTTACAGGAGAGTTACCATCGGCTGTTTGCATGTAACATGATAATAATATGGTAATTCAGAGCGATCTTATACAGAAAGGCCAATCTAGATTTCAAATACTGTTGACCTATGTGTTATGCAAACATAAGAAATAAATTGGGGAAAAAGAAACATCCTAACTCCATTATCTTAACTTGGAAGTTAATTCTAACATTGCTTTAAGTGTATTCTTTTAGATACATGAAGATTATCCTGGTTTGGCGAACAGTAAACTGCAGGAAATCTTACTCACTTTCTATTTTTGTGTCTGATCTGGAACCTGCACAATATTTGAGTGGTAAGAATACACCCTTGGCACGTTCCTGGCATATGACTGTCTGAGCAGGGGCTACAGCTGACTCGCCAGGAATGGCTCGAGTTTTTCTGTTGGTGGTGGTAGTGTCAGACTGCATAACAGCGGAGTTTATCACAAGCAGGGAGCGAGTCCCTCGACTGGCTGGGAAAGAGTTGTAGGGTAGTGTGAGCACTGGCCTGAAATAGGTCAGTCCTTGTCAACAGCGTTGGAACTTAGACTATAACAATTTTCTCGTTCTGAACTAAATTAAAAACAAACAAACAAACAAACAAACAAAGACTGAAAAATAGAAAATAAGTGCCCTCTGAGAAATCTTACCAGGCCTCTTGTGTTGATATAAAAATCACAATGACGTTTTACAAAAATGGCCTGGGATCTGCTGATTTTAGAAATCTTCCTTTATTTTTCTCTCATGCTGCAGTAACACAGTGTTTCCTGATGGAAGTTAATTTTTTAATCTGAATGCTTGCAATTTTACTATTTTAATGGAATGTTTATCATCAAATAATCTATACAGTAATGGCTCTGCCATCATCATGTTTTGACTGTATGCTTTATTTCATGGCTTTCATCTCTTGGCATTTACTCTTGGCTCTGACTAAATAAACTACAGCTTAAGGGATCATTGACCATGTGGGAAATTATTTGCCACATTTTTTTCTTTCTCTTGTTGTATTTCGGTCGGTTTCCACTGGTAGCATCCAGCTTTCAAATAAGTCCTCCCCAGAGTTTCTCTGTGGTAGCTACAGTGGAGATGCCTGTCCGCTCCGCTTGCTCTCCCTTCTCTTGAGTTTCTGCAGCTCTTATTTATCTTCTCAATAAAGTAGATCTTGTTCAGATTTCTTTTCTGATGCCTCTTCTGCTGTAATACTTTTTTTTTTATGAAATCCTGTAGACAGACCTGGATATGAATGAAGAATTTGGGGTACGAGTAGAGCATGTGGAGATTCCTAGTTAAAAGGGTCACTGTGGTAACTGTTATCTGATTTGATCTGTCTTCACAGTTCAGTAGTTATTCATTGGAGTCATAATTCTGTAAAATGAATTAAGTGGCAACATGTGTGTGTGTACACGAGCTGAGTGTCTAGAATGGCTTGTAAAATGTATTTATTTTAAATGGCAGCTTTTGGAATTCAATGTAAACATGCTGTGGTGCAAGTTAAAATTTCTCTTATGAGGAAATGAAAGCTGAGACGACACATCGTTAGCCTTTAAAGTCTGAGAGGCTTTTCTTTGCGCATCATTGTAATTTTGACAGGACTTCATACAGCTTTTATACAGCTTTAAGTTGTCCAGCTTGAACAGAGCCACTTGAATGTTGTTTAAATCATGAGCGATTCTGTCCTCAATGGCTTGTTTTCCTTTGCCCATGTGCCTGTTTAGCTGGGATCTCCTTGTCTTCTGGAAGCGTTGCTTTGTTTGCTGTTGTGGAGGGTTTTTGCTGTGATTTAGAGAGACACTGAAATGCTATTTGGCTGTGTTGGCAGATGCTAGTTGCTTACTGAGGCTAGGTCTTTGGAAGTTCTCCTTTCCCTCCAGAGAGCTGCTTTGGGTGCTCATGAATTGCAGTGTTGTCCTGTTTTCCTTGGGCCTGCTGAGCACTGCCATGTGTGGCTTTCCTCAATCAGGAGCCTGCTGAAAAGTCCCTCGGTTCTATAACCATGTAAACACCCTACCTTGGGCTGTTGGGCAGATAATGTAAATTATTCTGCCTCCTATTGGTAATGTTGAGCCAAAATTACTGATAGCCCTCCCCGGAGCCAGGGACGTGAGGAGGAGGAGCAGAAGATGAGGAAAAGCAGCAGCAGCACTTTGCTCTTTCCGCGGTGCCAGGCTGTCCCAATGGCTCAGTACTCCTGGGTAATTCTGGTCTTGGATTTCTTCTAAATAAGCAAACACCTCATCTGCTCTGAACACTGCACTTTCCTGGCAGTGTTCAGAGGGGAACTGGGAAAAGACTTTGAATCCCTGTGCTTTTCTCTTCTGCACTGCTTAAATATTGTGCCTTAACTTCCATGCTCTGTGACAATTTGTCCCACAAATTGTCAAGCAGAATGTGTATGGAAAAATAAGTTACTTTAAAATTTAGCTACTTTTTAAAATAGGGTCTCATTTCTTTTACATGTGTCTACTTTACCATGTAAGCAAGCAGCTGGAACTTCTTAATTCTTTCTCTTCTATGTTTAGTGTTATCTTCTTTACACCTTGAAAATCCTGAAGTTCTCTAATGTTGACTGGGAAATCTTAAAACCCCCCTGACATTTAGGACGTTTAGGTCAGCAGCCTGAAACCAAACAGGCCTGCCAATCCTGGTATCTCAGTGCAGTTGAACTTTTTATGTTTGTCTTACACTAGCAAAATTGACCACTATTGATTTTTTTCCTGAAATGTAGTTCATCTCAGCTGGTTGATATGTAAGAGAAGAACAAGAAAAAATGCCAGTGGCACAGTTTCTCAGAACCTCATTTTTAAGCCTCTAGACCCATGCAATCCTCTCATTACCTGCAAATTAGATTGTAAGTACTGAGCCACAGCCAGCCAAATGTTACTGCACAATAAAGGTTTTTTTTTTAATCAGTTTTGTTTTATTCCAGTTAAACTAGAAGTCTCATTATCAAGTTGGTTCTTGATACAGTGCTGACTGTCATACCAGGTTAGGGATGTTTAATTGCTTCCACTTTCCGGATGGACTGCAAAGTAAACTTTAAAGGTGAATCAGGTGAGAAATGGAAAAACAGGGGAGATAGATAGAATTTGAGCAAAGGCCACACTGTTCTTATCAGGAGAATTAGCTGGAATAATTCTGAGCAAGAACACGTGAGAAAATTATTATTTCTCCCATGACGCTTACAGTCATAAGACCTATAAAACATTAATTCAAACATTTGTTCCCCTTTGTACATTAAAACCACAGTAGCTCCAGGTAGTCCAGTATCTCTGGTAGAGGGTAAGGAACATGCACATTCAGTGCAAAGTTCCTCAGCGTACTTTGTGGCCTTGCAGATGACTTAATCTCAGTATCTCTCTTCCTCACAATTATTGGCAAGGTCTTGAAGGACTAAAAAATTGAGTAACTTTTTGTTTTGTAAAGGAAAATTAAAGTGTACATATATGTGCGTGCAGGTGAATATATATATTATATATACATGTATACACACACACAAAGTATATTTACATATAAAAGTGTCTATTCTGCTTTATGTATTTGTGCCTCCAGTTCCTTTTTTTCTGATATTAAATTAATATAGATGTTCATAAATAAACCAAAATGAAATTCTCTCCCTGACAGAGTGTTTTGGAAGTGCTATATCAGCAAAATTGTGTTCAGATCCCTTTTAAAGTGACTAGAGTTAATTCCTGAAGCTACTGAAACACAGTGCTTATTCATTATTGATTTCAGTGGGGCAGATGTCATCCCAAACGTCTGCAGGTAAAAGAGTGTGCTAAGTAAAGGGCACCCTGTTTTAGGATAATTTAAATGTGTTTGGAATAACACCTAAACCTTCTATTTTTCCAGTTTCCCCATTGAGGAATCCCATTTTGTTTTCCTTTCCAGTAGTAGCAGTCTATGTAAACTAGAATTTTATACAGCAGAATGAAGTGTCAGAAAGTAAAGCTGTGTACTCTCTGCCATGTGTTTCCATCTACCCATCCCTGGTTCCTACCCTGGTTCCTACCTGCTTTTTTCCTTCCCGGAGGCAGTTAGCCTGAGCTCGGAGAAAGCAAGTGTTTGTTGAAGAGATGGCTGCCAATGTGGATCTCAATACTTGGGTAACTGATTGTTTTAATTTCAGGAAAAGGCACCGTTTTCCCCTGCAGGGTTGTTCTTTCAAAGTCTTCTGTATTGAGTTTGTGTTTAAGGTCTACATGGCATCTTTACCTCTGAAGCTGCAGTTTGTGCAGGTTTCCTAGTTCCGCAAGAGTGCAAAGAATATGTGACAGTCTTGGTGAATTTGGAAGAATGCGTCAATGTCACAGCAACATTAATTTAAAAAGATCAAATCTGAGAAGTGGCCTTGCATTTCCTAAACCTTATTACATTTCTCTGTTTCATTCATAGAAGGTTCACAGTAAGGAACTTTATTCCAAATTATTTTAAGATTTTTTTTATTGTGCTTTTTAGCTGCCTCTCCTTGAGCACTCTTTTTTCTTTCCTTTTAAGCTATCCCGTGGCAAGAGATTTGACTCCTTTATCAATTTGTGGCTTCTCTTTCACAGATGCTGTGGGCTGTCCTCAGCTCAAGCCTTCAGATTGCTTTGCTTGTGTCTGGGGTTTTCACATGCGGGTTCAAGGCGCTCAGCCTCCTTGGGGATGCAGCTTTATGCTAATCGCCCACTTCCTGCAATGCAGGAGGTGTGCTGCCACAAAGGAAGGAAAGGCCTGGCCTGACTGGCCTGGCCTGGCCTGGCCTGGGTGAGGAAGGTAGTAGGTTGGCCTGTTGCTGAGTTTCTGCTCAACTGGAAGAGAAAGAGTCATCTTGCTCCTCTTCCTGAGCCTGAGCTCTTGATGCTGTTAAAAACGCAGCTGGGTCACACCATTATTTCCATCTTTTAGCATTAAAAGGCAAGTTAAAAGTGAATTTGTTTGTTACTGTGTCTTCCAGAAGGAAGTGTTAGCACAATTGCCCTATACCATGTTTTAATATACTGATTTTAAAAGGCTCGGGGGATCCTAAGTAGGGTTTTGCATGGGAACAAACAGCAACATTTCCATGTCCAGGCAGTTTCTAGACCCTTGTGCTTTTCCCCTTGTTCCAATCGCTCTTGTCCTCCTAGAGGGCTGCTTCACGGAACTCTCCTATTTGCTGCATTAGGATTTTAGCTTCCTAACTGAAAAAGTAACCCCTTAGAAACGCCTTGAAGTGGCAACTGGCAGAGCTATATGTCCTTGGTAATTCTCCCGCCTCGAATGCAGTAGAGGGCTCCACGGAGAGAGGAAATGGTGGGAAGTGCTCTAGCTGCTGCTTGCTGGATGAAACGGTTGCCTTCTGATTGCCTCATGGGTTGTTATGCAAGGGTGATGTCCTCTGAAAGGGTGATGTCCTCTCGGAGATTTGCTTCTCCACAGGATGGTGTTATTCATGGTCCCCAATAAAATTAGGAAAAAGAAAGCCTCTCTGATGGCTTTTTGTACTCAGGTTTCTGTTTTAACATAGTAGGAAGAATGCTCTGCTCTTCTGAACTATCCTTTTCTGACAGTTGACTTCCTAAATGCATTTGCTGTAATCTTATATGAAAAGCATTGAACCATTTAGTTCTCATAAAGGGAATCTGGTTTCTGTTCGTGTGCCTCTCTACCTTTTAGTGATCATTTAGGCAGTCCAGGATGTGCAAATTAGCTGTTGACTTTCCTGCTTTGTTTGCTCCCCTGTTTGTTTCTCCTTGTGCTGTTTCCATGGGCCATCCCAACCTTTTCTACTTAGGTGTTTTTCTGCTAGATTTCATTCAACAGGATTTGCTTAGTTTCCCAATATGAGGCCAAATGAAAACAAACGCTTATGGCATTTCGTGAACATTAGGTGAGCTCCCATCTTTAATTAGGAAGGACTTGGAGGTGGAGGAAGAAATCTGTAGTCTGCTTTGCCTCGTGGTGCTGGCAACAAAGCCTCCTGGAGCCAGTTGTGCTTGGTTCATTCAGCCCTCCCTGCTTTACAGGCAAGTGAGGCTTCTCAGGCCTTTGAATACAGTTTATTCTCTCAATTAAAATAAGAACAAAACAAAACCTGCCTCGCACATTGTTTAAATACCTATTAAGCCCATGAACAGCATACTAATTTAGGTGGCTCTGTATAATGAGCTCTAAATCTTGGAGTCATGTCCACCACTGCACCCTTTAACAAGGACATGGTAAACCCCACAAAAAAAAACCTAATGTCAGTCTCAGTTCCTTAATTATTTTAATGAGTGTAGTAGTGGAAAGCTGCAAAGTGCTGTGTTGCAGCAGTTATTTTCCCAACCGACCATCGCAGGAGGATTTACGAGTATTTTAGCTGTGTTGCTGGGGGTGGATGAAGCGTGGAGCAGACAGGCTCCATGAGATGGCTTTTGGTGGGATGTCCCCCCTCTAGCCCAGTCTTTCGGCGGTTGCTGTCACCAGCCTATATAAAATGAGTGTCGTCAAGGGGGTGTCACAAAACAAAGCTGCCTGCCTTAGGCATAGGTAACAGACTCCATAGGCGACAACCTTAATACATGAGGTGCATGCGAATCAGTGCAATGATAATCCCCAAATGGGTGTCGCGTTGAGTTCACATGGGTTTTAATTAGGCAAGGCAGCGATGCTGGGCACTGCCTCTGCTTCACAATGTATGTGTTGCTTGGGCTGACGTTTATTCCTCCTCTAATACACCTGCAAATCATTTGACTCCGTTATATGGTCCCCGTCAAAATCGCTGCCGAGTGCACAGTGACGGTTCGTACCCAGTAAACAGCATTGTGGAAAGTGCTCTGCTCATTTCCTAGGGAAATACCATTCCCTTCCGCAGCGTGGCACGTCATCAGCGCAGGGACCCTCCCTCTGTTGGGGGCTGCATTACCACGTTGGGTATTTTAAAGACAGAAGTCTTCGATACTAAATGGTGCGTGAAACACAGCTTAATGCATTTATCATTGCTCTAAATTTCCTGGCCTAACACAATGAACTTCCCACAGCGAGAGTCTCACTTTTTTTTCTGTCACCTCTGATTTGTGTCCTTTTTAAGTGTGCTCATCATATTAAGGAGGGAAACAGAAAAAAGAGAACCTTGAGAAATGTCAGACAGGAAAAGGTAAGGCGGTTATGTCCTCTGAGTGTGCTGAAACGGGTGGTGCTACACTCATCCGGGGTTACCGAGGGAAACAAGTTGCTTGCTGACATCTGCCTGAACTGATGCTTAGCTGAGCCCTCCTGCTCCGTGTGCCTGGTGACGTTTCGGGAGTTCTCACAGTGAAAGTTGCAGTTTGTGAAGGAATCCTTTTTCTTCTGCTTTAAGGATATTATTTGTTCTTACAGATTTTTACTTATTAAAGGAAATAAGAGAATAGCTGTAATCTTCTAGGAGTTGGTATTAGGAATGATAGCTTGTCTATTTGTTAGCTATTATTTTAATCACCTAAAGTTGTATTTGATACTTGCTACAAGCCGTCTGCAGGGCTTTGGAGTAGAAACCTCGAGTACTGTGTACCTCCTTGTTTCATCTAGCAGGAATTGCAGCAGCAAGAGGTCCTTCTTTCTCCTACACCCTACCACTAAGTTCAGAAACAGATCCTGTTCCTCGGCTTCTCAAGCAAGTTCACGTCAGAATTGCATTTCTTGCAGCAAGAATCATGTCCGTCTTACTGAGTTGCTCTTAGTCCTGTAAAACTTATTTTTGGCCTATAGTTTTTTCCTGTAGGTATTGTTGTTGTTATGAAAAGCAGAATAATTTCATGTCCCTATCTATTTTGTTACCTTGCTTCCTTTTGTATTGCTTGTCCAGAAATGTGGCAAGTCGAGGAAGAGGTGAGCAGCACTTCATGGTGTTTTTAAGACTCATAAATACTGACAAATCATAGCTTTTGCCATGTCTCATTTTCCATGGCAGCTTTCCAGGTGAGAGAGATTGATATTCTGGGCTGCAGCTGATCCAAAGAGGGTACCTGTTGCATGATTTGTGCAACCGAGCGGACTGAAGAGTATGGAAACCTTGCCCAGAAATCTTTATAGAGAGAGTTCCCTGCTACCAGCTGAGGAGGAGAGCTAGACAGAGTAACAACCCCCCAGACCCTTTTTGCTTTGAAAGGGTTTAGAAGGTGGGAGTTGCCTTTTCTGAGCAGATCAGCAATGCTTTCTTTTATACTTGTTGGAAGTTGGCTAGTTTTCTTTGGGTTTATGGATGTGAAAACCCCTAGATTTGTCCCCTGCAGTGTGGGGAAGCTCGTGGCCACTGCAGTGTGTTTGTCGCAGATGGGTTTCTCCACTTTGCTTGGCCTCCTGTGGGGAAACCATAACCCACTCTCCTTTCCTTCTTATTTTACTGGTCTTTGTCCCCTTTGGTCAGGGAAAATACCTGAATGTATGTGGCTGTTCTGTCCTTCCAAAGGAGTTGGTCAGTAAAACAGACTAATCTCTAGTGTGACACTCTTGATGTTGGGTAAAGCTGAGAACTCACATCTGTAACTGGGAGTGATAACATCCTCTCAGTTTCTTTCAGATGTAGCAAAGCTTTTGTAAAGGACTAAATCTGGAAACAGACTTAAACTCTTAGTTCCCGCAGAGTCATATTTTGCAAGTATTGTGGTGTCTGGTTCACCATTTAGTAGGATAGGTTTTTATTAGTAAGTCTGGGTTAATGTTGAGTTTTGTTTTTTTCTATTTGTTTTTAAAAAACTTCTCTGTCCCCTCAGGGAAGGGGAGAGGTATATAAAATGCAATTATTTATGACAGCTTTATTATTTCATTAAATTATGAAATATCATCTACACAGTTTATTATAGTAATGTAAAAACTGACTATTTACATATTTCTGATCTTCTCCAAACCTTGTTTAATTCTTGCAAAGGTTTACATATATAAATGTGTACTTGTTTGTGCATGTGTAGGCACACTCAAAACAATGAATAAATAAAACTTTAACTGTATAGCTCAGGTTTATTCAGTTTAGACTTGGTGAATCAGAGTATTTGTGTTGTCCTAGATAGGATCACCCAGTGGCTATGAAGAGTGATATTCTTAGGAGCCTCGTTATATGTAGCATAACTTCTGGTCTTGAAGCTTTATGTAACGCTGATGCCTAGAATAGCTGGAACACTTCTAAAAACACTGTCATGTGTGGAAAGAGTCTCAATGAGAGTATACAGAAATACAGATTAACACGGTATGCAAAATTCACATCTAGATGTTGGACCCCGTTTAAAACTGGAGTAGTGTCAATCTGGTTCATTCTTAATCATAGAATCATAGAATCATAGAATGCCTAAGGTTGGAAGGGACCTCTAGAGGTCATCTAGTCCAACCCCAAATCCTTATACATTGAAATATGAAGTTGGAGTTCATATCTTTCCCAAAGAATAGAGTTTGAATATTTAAAGGTGATCTTGTGGCTTAATTTTCCATCTAACACAAAACCTGAGCTCCGTCTCAAGTAGAAAACCATTGCAGAAGATTATTGTTATTTGTAGAGCAGATAAGCTGAAATCTGGGAAAGTTTCGAAAGCCATTTTAAATTTACTGATCCCAAATTATTAAGGTCTTAGTGGTGGTGCTTTACAGAGATTTTCTTAACTGGTCTTGTTAATTCAACCTAAGATGTAGCTTTTAAACTAATGAAGTTAAACCAGTGGAAGAGACTGTATGGACAGTCTTGTCTTTTTGATTTATCTGTCAAAAACACACTGGTTTAACCTACTTTTAACCTGTAGTAGCCAACATGGATTTGCACTGATTTAACAAAACTTATTTAATTAAATTGGGGAAATTATGTGTTGTCAGCAAGGCCTCAGGAGAAGCATCTCCTGTTTTGCATTTTGGCATTTTCTTCCCTTGGTATGATAAAGGATGCATTTATTTTATTTGTTGACTTTGTTGACTTAATTCTCACCTCTAAGCTATTAAGATTTCTTTAGTGCTAATAGCAGTCACTTACACAGTCTGTTGTGGTTGCCTTTGTAGTTTGTTTGGTTTTTGAACAGCATCCCTAACCTGTAATTAATATAATTTAAAATACAGAACCTAGTCAGGGGTTTTATGAAATACTCTACATATTTGTTTACCTGTGGCTTAGTTTCTTTCCAGCAGTTGGCTGATTATGAAAAAGATTTTCAGATTTCCCCAGTTCTCTATAGTTGGCCATGTTTTTAGCCACATTGGTGTGCTCCCTTCTGTATTCAGTCATATGTCCATGGTTGTTTTAGGTAATTTCTGCTTTCCTGAGCATATTTACGGCTCTTTGCATTTTTTGACAATGTTTATATGCTTTTTTTAAATAAAAGTACTAGGATACAGGGAGAAGTAAGGTGTGAACAGGGGCTAACTGTGCATGTGGTAGTTCATATTTGAGTCTAGATATAGCAGTCATATTTGGGAGTAGGTGTTAGAGGTGTAGAGCAGGCAGAACTGTGTGTGTGTATATATACGTATATGTATACACACACAACTGGAAATATTTATCTACCAGATCAGCTTAGTAGTGCAATGTGGTAAAGGGAAGGCATCTCGCTCCCTGTCACAGAACAGCTCGGAGGTTGTTTACTTGTAGATTTAAATGGCTGGAGATGGACTGCTCCCTCACTATGAAATTAAGGAAATTTTAGAGTATGCAAAGACTGATGGAGTCATGTACTGAAGGTGACCTGAAGGTTTTAAGCAGGTATTTCTGAAGGTCACCAGGCGTTTCAGGAAATCACAAGTGGCCATTCTTGAGCCTCTCTTGACTTCGAGTCAGTCCATCCCTGCTGTTGTATCTCCACTCAGGCTGAGCATTAGGAAGGAATGTGGACATGGATGGTTGATAGCAGGCCAGGTAGTATGATGGCACTTGAAGAGCTTTCCCAAATAACCCTCATGCACGCTAGCACTTTGGTCTCTTCCAAGCAGGAAGCTTTGCCTGGCGGGCATGTAATTGAGTGAGTGTCAGTCCTGTGGCTGTCCTGTGAAAATAAAGATTTTCCTTCCTTGCTGAAAAACCCACATGGAGAATGGACTCCCAGTGCAAGAGGGGTGACAGCAAAGGAGACAACACTGGCATTGCTGCCAGGCACTTGTTTTCTGTTCAGATTTTACAGTTCAATAGCTAATGTGTTTCTCAGTCAGTTTAAAGCGATCTTAATGCGAACTGTCACTGGAAACATCCAACCTCTTCTCCCCCATTACGAGTTTATGCCACCTCTCCTGTGCCAATGACAGCACTTTTGTGCTTCTGAACCCAACTCAGTAAAAACACAGAGCAGCCCTAAAAGCATTTACTTTGCAGGTAGATCTACTTTCTTGGCATGCTGATTATGGGATCTTATGAGCTCTTCTGCTGCCGTAAGCAGGAATGTAAGGTTGGAAATGAAGGGTGTCCATCATGCGCAAGCCATTTGTTTGGTTGGGTCGTATTGTCAAATTCCCTGCATCCCACCACTCAAGTAGTGCTGTGGCCTGAAAACAGAAGTAAGGGGGATGCTAGGAAAGGTGAAGCCACAGTAAGCCTAACTCTTCCATGAACAAATTCTTCTTAGAGAGGCTTTTTGTCACCCCCCTGACAAATCTGCCGTGTGTGCATGCAGCCTGCAAATACCTCATCTCAAAATGTGTTTGATAGGCAGCTTATCATCTTTTTGCCGGAGTTTCCGTGAGGGGACTGCCTTGCAAGCACATCGAGTACCTACTTCTGCAGGTAAAGAATGAAAGTCTGCGGGAAAGCGATAGGCTGTGGTGGCATAGGGACTGTTACCATAGTTTCCATCCATATCATTAGTTCCCACCTACTTTATCCAGCAGTGAGCAGGAAGAGAAATGCAGCACGTCCCAGCAGCCCCCCTCGTACAGGGCTTAGGGAGCCTCAAAGGAGAGGTGCCCCTCGGCTTTTCAGGACAGCGTGACTGGTAGCAGGAGGTGCTGTGGCTTGAGAGAAGCCATGGCCAGCTGGTGCTTGGGCAACCAACCTCATCCGAGTGACTTACAAGAATGGGCTGCCTGACTCCTGGGGGAAGCTGGAGGAAAGACACAGTTTGTTTCCGCTAAAAGCCTAATGGAAAAGAGTTGCTGTGATGAACATAGAGAAGTGACCAACAGTCACCCATGACACCTACTCAAGTTCCCCTTTTAGCTTGAGAATATGAGGGTAGTAGAGATTTAACTTCAGAGAAAACAGATCTTTGTAGCTCATTTATATATTTCTTTTTAGTAATCTTTGCTAGTAAGGTTGTGAATGTGGTTGAGGAGTGTTCTATGCAAAAGTGATCACTTTGCTGCTTATTGGAATGAAGTCAGTGCAGCAGACACATGATATTTTGTGTCTGTTGTTTAGCTTCCTCTGCTGTGTGCTGAAATGTTGCAGTTTCAAAAGAGAAATGCTGAGTCCCTAGCACTAGCCAAATGGTAGTAAAGCTTTTGGAAAGGCAGGCCCCATGGGAAACACGGGTATCTGGTTTCAGGTATTGCTAGATTGCCACCAGCAGCCTCTGCAAGAGGTTAAAATGCCCACAACCTACTGACTGTGTGACTTTTATCACTTCCTGCCAGCAGATGGAAAACTTTATTCAAATAGTAGGGATTAATGGAAGACTTAATTGAACAGGAAGCTTTGCAGCCGTTCAGATGATGGCTAAAATGATCCACACGCTGTTACTTCTGGCGTCTCTGCCAGAAGTAATCTCTGGCTTTCTGGCTAGTGCAAGTTGCTTTTGGGGCGAAAGGTGAAATACTGCAATCATTGAGGCATTTGTGTTTTGCTGAGGTTGGAAAACAGGAATGAAATTACCTGTAAAATAACCTTTTTATTAAAGGTACAGTCCCAGAGAGAAGGCTACTCAAAGGAAAAGACTTCTCCTTCAGTCGTGTGGCTTTGATCTTGTACCCTCTGGATTTTCTTTTCTTTCTTTCTTTTTTTTTTTAAGCAGTTGCTCCAAATTGCTAAGGAGGGAGCTGCTGATGTGTTTGCCATTATGTGACACATCGTTCACCATTCAGTGGGAATATGTGACTGTTTGGAAGAGGAAGGTTGTGTACAGGATGGCACTGCATGTATTAGCAGCTGACATTTCAGGTAGAGTGGCTGGTGATGCTGCATGAGTAAGGACACACCAAGAAACACTGTCATTTGAACCACCTTGGTTTTGCTTAATGTCTTCTGGTTAAGACTTGGGAGGCAAACGGGTTTTGCCAGTGTCCTTTGGATGTCTGAGAATACAGAAGATGGGTGATGGTTGAAAGGTGTGTTGTGCTAAAATTTGCTTTCACCTCTTATTTCATTAAATAGGGGCAAAACTCTCAAGTTTTGTGAAAACTGATGCGTTTTAACTATCCAAAGAATCTTTTTCATAGAGTGGGAATTCTTTTTGTAAGACCAAAAGGCTTTTTAATAAAAGAGTTGGGTAGGTTGCATGCAGCAGGCATGTGAGTGCTATCCACGAGCAGACAGAAGAAAGTTGCTGCAGAGCCTCTGGAGTGAAAGAGCAGCCCGAATCACACCTCTGGGCTCCCTCTCATTGCAAAAAAAAATAAGAGAATTCCTTTGCTCTTCCACCTGCAACGAGTCCAGCCAGCAGGACATTGCCAGTGCTTTGCCAGTAGGTGGAGACCTTGCAAGAGAACTGGAAATTATATTTCCTTCCAGTGTGGGAGGTGTTGCTGTGGAGTTTTCTGTTGTTTACCTCCAGCACATGGACAGTGTTTAATATGAAAAATCAATTTATTTTTGTGAGTTTTCTGCTTGAAGAAAAAATTGCCAGGATGTAACAATCCCTCCGACATCTGCTAATGATTTTTAAAAAGCAAAGCAAAATAAGAGCCAAGTTTATTTTTCCTGCCACTGTGGTTTTGGACTTTAATTTTCTGGCACTCGGTGGTGCTCTTCTTTTGCTTTGTGCAGTTATGGCATGAAACGGCAGACCGGGTCCAAGGGCCCTTCCAGGCCGCGTGCTGCCTACCAAGCTTGCCTGTGTGAGAGAGGCAGGTTTGGCTCGAGGGGAGGAGGAGCCTGGATTACCTCCTGCTGCCAGAAGAGATGGTGAGTGCCCCTTTGTGCAGTGTGGGGACCTGAAGCTGCGCTCCCTGTGTTTGAGAAGCGATCAGGAGGCGCCTCAGGAGACACTTCTCAATCACGGAGTGGGGAGGTGCGCAGGAGGGCTGGCTCAGGAGCACTTTGTGAAGCTGCTGCTGCAGAGCACTGCACAGCAGGTCGTGATGGGAACCATGCCAGGAGGAGAAGGGCTCCTGAGCGTGACTCCAGAGCAGAGGCAAGCTCTCCTTAGCTGGAGCACGGGCTGGAAGTCAGAAGAGCCCCAGTGAGTGGCCATTGGAGTTGGATGGATCTGCACTAACGTGGTGCCTGGTGTTAGCCCAGGCACGAAGAGTCCACTCACGTGTCTGTTGTAGTCTCATGAGGTGGATACACTCTGCCATGTGCATAGACAGAAGAGCAGCCAGAAGAAGGACTTAGCCAAGATGCAGCCTGCTCCAAAGCAGGCTGCAGCAATGGTGTTGAAGGACTTTTGTTTGGGCTCAAACTTGAAGCTGTTTTCCAACCATAATGATTTTATAATTCCTACTTCCTGTCCCTTCCTTGGGGGATGCTTTTGCATGACTGTATCCATTTGTATTGAAGCTTGTCTGGGCCTACCTGGTCAGGCCCAGCTGAGGGCTGTTGCCAGTGGTGGCAAGAGTGTCTCCTTTGGGAGGACTACTGAGGAACTCACCATGAAATTCACATTATTGTTGTTTAGCTCCCACATGAACTAATGAACCTGAAGGCTTTGCCTAGGTGGGTTTATGTAACCTACAAAGTGGCTCCAGTGCAGGCACAGCTGGGTTACAGCCCATACCAGAGTCGAAGGTTAAATGCTTGTGCTCACCTTTTGCAACTTGGAGATGAATCTACTCCAAAATGGGAGTTTGCAAGAACCATGGCAGGACAAAGGGAAGTTGGCACCACCTGCCTCCAGTATTTGGAAGGATCTCTTCTGCCATCTATTGCCATTTTCAGCTTATCACATGTCCATATGAAGGAGAAAAAAAGTGCCATCCAATCTCAGATGGGAGAACCCTGGAGCAAATGGATTTCAAAGACCCATTGCCATGCTAAAGTAGATGATTTAGATCATAAACGTAAGTTCTGCCTCTGGGTCCCTATTTATGAGCAGTCTGTAGGACATTTGGTACAGGGACATTCTGAACAGTGTATACTGATCTGATAATGAAGATACATAACTGCAGGAGAACAGTTTCTTGGTAGCTTTTAATTTGACTGCTTTTTCCTCATGTGGAGATTCCCAGTGTTTTGTGGTCAATATTCCTGCTTAAAGTACTGCCTAATGATGGATCCTGCTGTATTCCCTGATCTTAAACACCGTCTGCCCTTTTCTTCTGGCAGGATCAGAGAGAGAAATAACTTCTTTTTTTTTCTCTCTGTCCCCTCTGCTCACTCTTAAGTTCAACTTTGTGGCATTTTTAATTTTGTTTTTGCTGCCAAACACTTCTATAGGCTACCCCGTAGTACGTGTCAGTACAGTACACCTAGTCCTTGAACCTTGTGCCAAGTACAGGTTCAGGTGATGATGGAGAACTTCCAATGAGTTGTATCAGTAAGGTGAGAGGACACCCTGGTTCCTGAAAATGGGCTGCAAGTTCAACTAATTCAAGTTTATACCCGCTCTTACATGTTTCAGGTTGTTTCTTGTTCTTTGATTCTGTGTATCCTGAGATTGGCAGAGGGGACCCAAGTTCACATGGAGACATCCTATTGTTTGGTCAGGTTTGCATTAAGCTTGCCTCACCATTGTGGGTTACCAGAACAAAAACCCCAGTAGCTATTTAGGACTCAGTATGGTTCGTCCCTGATGGGACTATCTAGATTGCTGAAACACCTCAATTTCTTGAATCCGTAGTTGATGTCTGAAAGGCAGCTTTTTATAACTTCCAGATGGACTAGCATGGGCCTTGGCCTAGCAGGCAACATCTGCACACTTATTTTACTGTGATGGTTTGTGTGCCCCATTGGCTGGAGTCATCCTGTTCCTTCACAGTTAGCTGGGGGAGATTGTTAAACAATACCCAGTGGCTTTTAATACCTCCCTGTTTTTCAAAAATCAAGGATTAAGTGGAGCATAGTATTTTATCGTGAGCGGGCTGCTTGCCCTCTCCTTCCCTCCTTGTTCACATAGATTGGGAGGTGCAGAATATGCTCCCATCTCTAGTTTTATGTCTATCAGTCTGCAGGCTGTTGTTGCTGAGGCTGCGTGGGACTGGAGGGCTGTGGGTGATTTACCGCTGCTTCGAGCTGAAATTACTGTGCCCGGAAGCCGGGGGGATGTGGCAGAGAAAACGTGCTTCAAAGCTGCCTTTCGTCCTGCTGCTTCCTGCTCTTGGGGTGATGCAGGGTGTCACAGAAGTTGTAATTCAGGAGATAGTGATTGGAATTCTGTGTAAATACACAGAGATAGAAACACAGTTGCATATTGTTGGAGCTAAGAATTGCATGGGCGTTTGCTCCAGGGAGAGCCAGCGAGGTCTCCTTGTATTCACACTGCAGTTTGTGTCATTGTCTATTGCTTATCCAAATAATGTTTACTCTCAGAGTTGGAAAAGTTAAATTTCTGTGCTGCGCACCTAAAGGGAGCTTTGCCAGCAAGCACATTGTGCTTACGCTTTCAAATAGCCCTGGGCGAGCAAGCTGCGTGTAACCTCTGGTGCATGTAGAAGACAGTGGCATGAAGCCTGATCTAGAGTGGGGACAAGTAAAATTCACCGCAATGTACCTCTCTAAATAGCAAAAGAGTCATAATAAAGAAATAATGACACAGGCACATGGCGGGGGGAAGCCTGTAAATAAAGTTGAGTAGGGTAATCGTCTCTTAAATGGGTGAGCTGAGTGCCTGTCAGTGCATCTGACACAAGGTCATCTTCTCATGGGTACCGATGGCTGATGGAGTGACAGAAATCAGCAGGACATTACTGTGTGTGACTGTGACAGAGCTTAAACTGCTGGGACCAGCCAGGTTAAGGTAGCAATAGCGAAAGCATTTCAGAGGCTCTCGCTTGGCTCCCTCGGCAGGAGTACAAACCCCTGCGTGGAGACATTTAAATATACATAGTCCTGTGTTTCTGCCACTTGCATCGGGAGAGGCAATAGGGCTAGAGATGCAGGAACTGCACTCTGAAGCACTTAGAACCTGAACTTTCCTCATTTAAATGTGCATTGCAATAAAGTGTGTTTATTCAGCATGTATCCTTAGAGAGCTTCTGTTCCTAAATATCTGTGCAGTATTTGGTCAAAACTAATAGACCAGCACATCTCTACTACTCAGTAGTAGCAATTCTAATCTAACAAGAATAAGTATATACAAATACTTACATTACATTTTCTCAAGGACAAGCAAAGCAAAGTAACCAAATATTGACAGTGCTTTTAGAAGGACAAAAGAGTACAGTCCTTAGCCTCAACTTGCAAGCTGCTCATCAGCCGCTCTGAAAGCCAAAACATGCTACATCAAAAAGAGAAATGTGAATCAATCACAAAACAGTGACACTCAAGCTGCTATTTAAGCTTTGGTTCTTTCAGAATTTGGAAATGTAACTCTAGGGGAACCCTTAAACAGGAAAAAAAAAGCATAAAACTTGAGGCACAGAGAGGCAGGAAACAATGAAGACAATAGCAAAGTTCAAAGAGCAAGCTAAAGGTTAGAAGACAAAACAGCAAACAAATATTGAATATATAACAAGCAGGAAGTTTTATTATTAAAAAAGTGAATTGCTAGAGATTAACAAACGTTTGAAAAAGGTAAAGTTTGGTTTGCCAATGTCTTTGCAGTTGAGATGCTCAGGTATGAGGATAGCTTCTCAACACCTAAATGTAGATTAATACCTGTATAAATAATCAATTCAATAGTGTGTATTGCTTGTCATTGTGTATTTTATATAGTACTTACGCTTTGCTTTCACTTAGCATTTTTGCAGTTGTAAGCTGGAAATGGCGTAAGATGTTTCTTGTGCAGATGTAGAACTCACTCTCACATACTGATAATTTAATACCTGTTTTGCAGCTAACACAGCATGCACTGTTATCTACAGCATTAATATTTACTAAATTTAACACAGACTTGTATTGCTAGCCTGAGCTTTGCTTTGCACGGAAAAGACTGCCTTTGTAAAGTAGGTGTTTTCTTGCTAAATACAGCCTTTTCTACAGTGCAAAGGAAACATGCTATTCTATTGAAATTCTATTTTAAAATACATTTCTTAAGTATTTTTAGCCAATGCAAACTACAGTGTTTTGATTATAAAAAACACAGTTTGCTTAAAGTGATTAGCTAAAAATAAATGTGTGTCTAGAAAAGCATCAGAAAGTGTATTCACGTTGTAGGGAAGTGTTTTCTCATCTAGTCTTAATCTGTAGGCATATTTTTAGTGTCTAGATTTAGCAATCAGTTGTAATTCTCTGTCTTGAGCCTAAGCAGCACGTTCTGTAGAAGAGCAGCACAGCCAAAGTAAGTGAAGGCTTTCTTGGACAGGGGCTTCTTTGATCTTTGTGTCTTAGGTAGATGTTTGAAGTCTATATCAAAAGTAATACAAGGAAAAAATACCTGGTTTAGAAAAGCTGAAATACTGCTTTTTTATATAAAAGTCTGAATGTTTCTGGCTGTTTATTCAGTGTTTGCATCATGTTCAGTTGCTAAATAGGCCACTCCAGCAGCAACTCTTGCCCTACCAAGCAAGGAGTGGAACCACTTTTGTGGTGGTCTGTATTCACCATATACAGCCTGTCCCTGAGCACTCCTGTCACCCCTTTAGGGCTTCGGCGCTGCTTGGAGACGGCGCGTGGGACTGGCACTGCAGCTGGTCACACTTGAGCTACTCTCACTGGAGAGCAGAGCAGCACCGCCTCCCTTGGCAGCAGCTTCACACTTACATTGGATTAAGTGCAACATGAAACCCGACCCGAAATAATTGGTTTTATGCTTCCAGAGATTTTCATAGTAAAATATCAGGTTATTAAGAGGCGTGCATTCCCTGACAAGGAAACAGTTGTAGGCAGTTACTCAGGCTTTGAAACGTGTGGATGGTTTCTTTTGCTGGGCACCTTCTGAACCGCTCGTGTCTACGCAAGGCTGAAGAAAAGACTACCTAAAAACTTGAGTTTGGGTTCTAATATAGCTTCTTTGATTCCAAACTGATAGGAGCATAGACCTATTTTTCTTGCTCATATTGCCCTTTGTGGCCTCCCAAATGTTACGGTAAAGTTGTGTGGCAAACGTCTACTCAAGCCTAAACCAGGAGCTGTTTCTGAACCTTGAGGCCATGCTGCAGTCAGGAAAGGTGCTGTCTTTTACTAGTGTTCTTAGGTTGAGCTACTGAGGGCTTACACCAAATAACTCTTTATAAGAGCAGGTGTTTCGGGAGGAGGAGGCCTGGTTTCATGGGAGTGATGAGTGAGAAGCAAGCTGGTGGGAGCATCCATTGGCAGAAGCACTTGAAAGTGGTTTCTGCGACAGGAAACCTCCCTGGCATCTTTGATCATACAGCATGGGCAGCCTGCCTTGGAAATGGCACAAGTTCATGGTCAGGGCCCCACACAGAGCTCAGGGAAGACGGGGCCTTTTAGCTGAAGCAAATGGACCCTGTGAGAGTGTGGGACATTGCAGGGCTGGCTGCACTTGAAGGAGCAGCGCCCTGCAAGGCAGTCCCAGGCGCTTGCAGAAGACATGAGTGGGTGTTTTGAAGTCAAGAGTGGGTATTTTGAATATCTTCTCTCTGGAAAAACTATTACTCATAGATATGAGGAAATAAATATGTTTAAATAGCCTTTTAGTTCCACTTCACAAATTATGAGCACTGTGGTAAAATATATTGTAAACAACATAATGTACTAGCCACTAAGGAGATGGAAATAAACAGGCAATAGGGAAGGCTTTTGAGGAATGCAGTAGGTTCCTTTGATCATAAGGAAGTTTCTTATGGAAAATTCATGTGGAGAGGAACGTTGCCGAATGTTACTTTTGTGCTCTCTTGTCATTGGGGACATGAGTGAGTGCATGCACACACTGTCAGGATTTAGAACCTTATATTTCTATTTTAGCCACAGAACTGAGGAAGTTTAAAGTGTAGTAACAAACTCCTCATAGCCAGATGTTTAAGTTAAATATATGTGAAAAAAAAGGATGTACCAATTATACATTTCCTCCACATTGAGTAGATGATAACGGTGCTTTCGTTAAGTCATAACAGTAAATTTTGTAGTGGAATGATAAGACCTGGCTTTTCCTCTAGTGTTACTTGATGCCTGTTTCAGTTTTATATTATGTAAATACTCTGCTATTAGGGAAGAAAATGATATGAAATTGCATCCTTTCTCAGTGAGGTTTAAAGTACTTTCAGTATCTTCTTTTCATTTTGAAGCTGTAATAAAGACCGCAATTAGGATCCCAGTTGTTTAAGTGAGAAATTAGCATGTTCTCAAATGCTCTGCAAGTCAGGTTCCCAGGGAGCCCTCCTTTGGGTATCTGCACCGCCCCAAGCAAATTCCCTACTACTGAATTGTATTCTAGGTGTATTAAAGAAAATAATTTCCATTGCCACCTAGTAGTTAATCAGAGTCTTCAGATAGACTTGAAATAATTTGCAGTCCAATTGCCAAGCTGCTTGTTTCTGTGCATTTCTTATAACCCTACACAAGCATACTCTAAAATTTGGCAAAGAGTTTCACTACAAGTAAAGGGACTGAAACAGAGACAAATTCCCCTTGTCTTTATCTCCTCTTCACTATTACACACTTGACACAAATATTTATTAACTCTTTGTTTGCTGTCTTCTAAGCTGTCACCCAGGGGAATGAAGATCAAATGGCTTTTGTCTGATATTTTTTCTTGTCAAAAAATATTTTTCCCTAAAGTTTTTGCTTTGTGTTTGAAGAACTGGACAGAACTGTAGATACAGTACATACTAATAGCTGTTTCTAAGTTTAACTTTTAGAATTTTGAGAGGTTCAATTAGGATTCTAGCAGATCAAATCAATTAAAAACCTTAATGAAAATTTGTAACTCAAATAATTGTGATAAAACACAAGAAGGAAGAAAAGTAGTACTTCAAAAAAGGATTTTTTGTGGTACAAAATACAGATTTAATTGCAAAGTAAGTCTGTTGCAAACTGTAATTGCATGGTATGTAAGCAAATAGTCAAAAGGCATGAAATAGTTAAAAGATTTTTTAGTCAAGATGTCCCCATCCTGTTTTCCAAATTATTGCAGAGATACCAGAGGTAACGTAAATAAAATATTGTCTTCACAATAGACGCAATTGTGAGTAACTTTGTTGAGAGATGTCTTCAGATCTCTCCTATAGCTATTCAAATGAATTTCTGTGTTCTTGAGTTGCTCCTGTGCACCCTATCTAACATGCTTATGATATGCTCTTGTTTCCACAGGCCAAGGCTGCAAGCACAAAGGAAGTTTGCTCAGTCCCAGCCAAACAGTCCCAGCACAACTCCAATAAAGATAGTGGAACCGTTGTTACCCCCTCCCGCCACTCAGATTTCTGACCTCTCCAAACGGAAGCCCAAGACAGAAGACTTCCTTACTTTCCTCTGTCTTCGAGGTAGGAATCCTGCAGCAACCTAGGGGAGAAGTCGAATTCAGGGAAGGAGCTGCAGTGCCATGCATTACTTAGCAGCTAGCCAGATGTACTGGTGCTGCACTCTAATATATCATCTGCATTTCAGCTTCGGTAATTTGAGTGTATCAGTGGCAAGAGCGTTGGAGTTCAGGGTTATAAAGAGCATAAACGAAGGCCAGTAAAAGTGCAAAAGGAAATTTCTTTTATGTGTAGCGCTCTGTTATTCTGAATGGGTTTTCATCTGTGTGTGTCTTTGTCCTGCGTGCTCCTTCATTTTGTCTGACTATCAACTGAAGATGTGCTTAACTCTGCTGAGTACTTGTTTCTGCAGGAGGAAAAATCTACTTGGAAATTCTCTTTTTCTACCTATTCACTGTGCTTTGTTGTTCATTCCGAGTGACACTTTTCCTGTAATATTTAGGGTAGCGGTTGCTCTTGTTCTGTGGCTTTACTGGCCCCAAAGGTAAATGGTTCCCATGGTAATAGGTAAAACATGTTAGCTGTTCCCCTGCGTAACCCTGGTGAAGATAAAGTATCTGGACTTGTACTGTGAGGTACCTCCCTTACTCTACTTTTCTCACAGCAAAGTAGCAGGAACCCAAGCCTGTCTAGAGATGTATAGTGTGTATTACTAGACCTGCATTTTAGACCTGAGTGTGAAATGTGGTTAACTGTCTTGATTAAGCCAAAGAAGGAGACCTTATGTGAGTGCCATTCTACACTTCGGTCATTTTTTTCTCAGGGCTTTTCAAGTCCCTTTCTCCCAAGTCATGCCCTGAAGATACTATTTGCCCCGAAGATTGACGTGCTGCAGTGATGGCTCTCGCTGTTCTTTTCTTCTCATTTCCTGCTGAAAAGGGTGTGCATTTATGTCAGGGCTCATCTGCAAAGCCCTTGTGCAGTGGGCTGAATCCTTTGAAGCTTGTTGCTTCCACTTGTCTTTTCTTCAGCCACCCTTCGGTCTGTCTTGCATCTGTTAACAGCACTGGTCAGCACCACCCTTAGCTTCCTGCTGAGGCTTTCTCACCTTAATGCAGCGTGGTTTATAGCAGTGTTTTCTGGGAGAGACTGGGCTGGCTGCTAATTCATCTGCCTCAACTCTGGTTCAATATGAAGCCTTACTCATGCTGGGGCTTACGGCAAAGTGGATGGGTAGAGGGGATGATGGAGGAGGACTTTTTGCTACCTCTGGTGCTTGTTTAAAGCACTGTAGGGAGTGGCATCTACTGCAGTTTAAAGTGACATCACTGTGCTCAGAAACTTAATCTGTGGAAATGTATTTCTAATTTAGTCTGCTATGAGGTGGATCAGTCTGTTGGCAACATGTCACTGCTGTGATCTGGGCCAACTGCCACAGTTGTTTGTGGGAAAATTCAGATGTTTTTTGTGTATGTGAGAGAGAGAGCAGACATGACTGCATTCACATACTTGTTTCTGCTGCTTGCTAGCTAAGCATGTGTTATTTATAGTCTTGAAAGCACTTGCACCTAAAGAAAGGCAACCTGACTGGAGATGTGAGTCATCCCTGTTTTTATTTCCTGCGATCTCTTAGCAGGCTGCTTTAACAATGCAGATGTAAAGCATGGGTACCTCTGTCCAGTGCTTTATTCAGAAGTTGTTGTTTTATTCAGATTTGTTTGTTTTTCCAAATCAATGACTATTTAGTTGCTGCACCTTTTTTATGTGCTACTCTTCTGGAGAATAATTGATGTTTAGTACTATCAGTTAAAAACTTGCAGTTCACTCCTCATTTCTCCAGTATGCAGGCGTGTGCAATGTTTAAGACAAGACGTGTGGCCAGACAGCAAGTTCCCTATTACCATTAAATTAAAAACCATATAGCTTGAAAGTTAGAGGGAGAGAGTGCAGAGCTGCTAAGATCAGTATCATCCCTGTTGTGGTTTCTGTTCCTAAACGGATGTGTTTTTAAGGAGATCCTAGCTGCCTTAAGTTGTACTGTAGCACTTTCCATCCCTCAGGCAGTCTAGGTCCAGGCTCTGGTCCATTTTCATATGCCCTTTGGAATGAAGTACATGGAAACTGGTTCCTAATACACTTTTGCGCTGTTTGTCTAGCAGCCCACGGGTACCTCTAGCTCAGGAAGGGTCCAGCATGAGGTCTCTGAGTGCACCGGCAATCTTATTTCAGTGAGATTGTTGGGGGAAGAGCCAGCAGCTTATTAAACTCTGTGTAGGGTTGTGATCTTTGGTGGATATTTGTTTCATTTTTGACCTGGTAAGGTGTTTGTAATTACTTGCATGGTGAGATGGGCTGTTGTCCTGACTTCTGCACAGCTGTCTCTGGCCAACTGTGCCTCTCATTATGAAACGCGCAACGCAACCATGTGGAAATGAGAGGGACACGCAGGCAGAAGTTAAGTTTGTCCATTTGAAAATTGCTTGGTAGGAAGTGTCGTAGCAGCAAGATTGAGGATAGCGAAGCTTCACGTTTGTGCAGAGCCTCTTTTGGCTCAGCTGGGACGCTCTTGGGTTTCCTGGAGTTTTGCAAACTTTGAGCGAGTGTCAAGAGTTTTGTGAAATTATATTTGTGCTTTCTTTTCCATTTTAAAATAAGGAAATTTAAAAGTCCTTGCCACAACTCAAAGTAACCCTCTTCTATGTTTTTTGGTGTCATTTTGTTTTTTAAACCAAGCTACGTGAGTTCTGCAAGCAGTGGGACTGTACCTAATCATGCAACACCATAGAATAAAAGTTCCCCATTTAGTTCAAGGAACCCATTTTAGCTTGGGTTCTGCTGTATGCCAGGAAAATTTTAACATACAGGTAACTCTTTTAGCGTTCTGTAATTTCAGGAGATTATTTAATCAAGGTGACCTGCTAGGTTTCATTATCTAGAATATTAGAAGCTGTGGACATATTCTTAGCTAGAATTTGTTTTTTGAACACTTCATTTGAGAATGCAGTATCCCAGTTCCTTCATAGGAGGTAAGCTGAACAGCATAGAAAAAGCTGTAGCAGCTGATGAGTATCAGAAAAAAAAAGAAATTCATCTCGCTTTGACCAAATGCGGCAAAGATCTCCTCCTTTCTATAATTTTAAGGGTGTTTTCTTTTTCTTTAAGTTATGACCTAGAATTTTGCACCCAGGAAGAAATGGGAGAGTGCAGATATCTCTGAAGTCTTTGCCTGCAGCCTTCTTATCTTTAAATAGCTTGTTTGGAATCGCCTCCCTGCCCTTTGCCAGAGGCATAATTAGTATCTTTCAGCAACACACCTGGACAGGAGGGTGTCATCTCTGTGCAGAAATACAATGGCTTCCACTTCGTCTGCGTTTTCTGCCTCTGATCAAATTCTTATTAATAGCTTCTGTTCCAGTGTGTTTAAGTTGCCTTTATTCTCCACAGTTATTTACAGTTTAAAGCATTACAAACAGAATAGTGCAAGCTGAAGGGGGAAAGTGAATCGATCTCCCTGCGAGAAGTGAATTGTTGACAAAAGATGGTTTAAAAACAAAAGCGTATGATCAAGAGCTTTTTTTTTAAAAAAAGTTGTCCCATGACCTATTTTCTAATTAAGCTGAACCTTTGGGAGTTACATTCTAATGATTTTCAGGAATTCCTAAATAAGGATGGTTTAATTAAGTTCTCAGAAATGGCATTTTCAGTCTGATCTGGTAACTCTTATGCAAAATATGGAGCCATTTTTTGTTTTGTTTTGTTTTTTGCTTTGTTTTTTTTTTTTTTTTTTTTTGAGTCTTTCAAGGACTTAACAAACTTACTGCAATTGTGCAAAAGAAAAATAACAAATTATATATAGCCCATTTATCCAGACTTCAGTATCTGAACAACCCTGTCCTTTCACAGTTCTCTCTTTGGCAGTTATCTGTCTTTAAAGCATCCTTTTTGGGTGGAAGGCCTCTCTCCCAGGTCCCTGGAGTCCGAACGGACATAGGGGGTTGGTGCGTCAGCCCCATTTGTGTGTTGGGGCTGTTGGAAAAGGAGAGTCAGAGAAGACGTCCTCAGCACATGCCCTTGGTGTCACCTGCAGCTTATAAAGCCAAATCCTGCAATGAGTGTTCTGATGGGGGCCATTAGATATCTGTTAATAGATACCTGTAAAAATATTTTTATTACAAATGGAAGAGGCACTTCACAAGAACTTGTCCTCTGGAGTGTATTAGAAAGTTGACTGTTAGCCATTTTTTTGGTATCTACAAAGAGTATGGGATAGCTTTTAACTAGGTAGAAGTTACACTTCCCTAGTAATTCCCTAGTAATTTAGTGTCAGTGGATATACACTTGCCTTCATGAGAACTGGTTCCTACATCACCTGTATTCCTTCCAGAATAGCAAAGCAGAGCCCTGTAGACATGCTCACCAGATAAGAATAAGCACACAAAATCGCACAGCAAGTTGATTAGCCTGCAAGCAAAGCAGTGAAATGTTGACAGTATCCAAAAGATGTAAAATTTTAAAGATGTTGCTGTCCTGGTTAGCTTGTAGAATTCCAACAGAATATTAAAAATGAAGACTTAGTCTATACATGTATATATATACACACACATACACACATATAATAATATATAATACTGAAGGAAAACTTTTTATAGATTTTGTGTTGTTTTAAATCACTTGGTGTGTGAGACCGAAATTTTAAAATGAATTGAACATTACAAGAATAAACTTCGGAGTGTACCGTCTTAATTGCCCAAATCATTTGATAGAACTAAGTTTACATATAACAACTAAAACTCACAAATCTGAAGTTCTTTCTTAGAGAGGTTCAAAGTCAGTAGTCATATTAAGATGTCGTAAAGAGGATCCTTTTCCCATGTGGGTGAATTACAACTGTACCTGATACACAAACCCACTTTGGACCACAGTATTATTTGCTCTGTGTGAGCAAGGAGAGGCGCATTTGCAGGGCCACAGATGCCACCTTTCCTTCCATCACTCCTTTTCCAAGGGATGAGTTCTGCTGAGGGCCTTCCCAAGACACACAGCAAAGGTGTACATACTTCCCATCAGTTTGTGCCTGCTGAAAAACCTAGGCAGGTAGAGGAGCTGCTGAATGTATGACGGAGTAGTCTGTGTGCTGCAACAGAATCAGAAATTTCCCCTACCCGTCCCGTTTGGGGCCCCTTTCTCGTTTTAATGAGGCCATATCTCTCCCTGCAAAAAGCCACAGGGTGAAACGAGCATGTTGCAATCAGAGACTAATGTTGTGGTTCAATCTCTGTATCTGCCACAGACGCAGGGAGAGTCCCTAGACAAGCTGCTTAGCCTTTCCTTCGCAATAAGGATAATATTTAATACCATCACAGGCACAGGTATAGCTGGCTTTTGACTAGGAGTGGGCTGCAAGCATAAAATCTGAATTCTGTGATTCTACATGCGGGATGGGTGTTTTCACTTTGCAACTTTAATGGCACAATTGCAGAATTTGATAGGTATCAGCCCTATAAAATCTAGGCATTGCAGAATTCAGGGTATATGACCCCATTGCTGTGCTGCTATGCGCTGTGCTTGGGCTCTAACTTGACTATCTTTCTTTTAAAGACTGGACTGGTAAGAAAACGAGTTTCATGTCATTACACCTGCCGTGACACCAATGGCAGAGCCTGGCTGGTTTGGGTATTAGTTTGTTTGTAAGCTCTGTTTTGTTGCTGTACTTTGGCCATATCCTCCATCCTGTTCAGAGATCACCCGCTGGGCCTGTTCCTGCAGGTGGAGTTAGATCCATAAGATACAAATGCTCTTTACTGGAGAGTTTATGTAATTCATTCCCTTTTAGTCTTGCCCTGTAAAATGGCTATAAAGAGTGGGCATAAATTACTTTTATTCGCACTTGAGGAACTTTACAGTGTCCTGCCAAAACGTTGTTAGTAGGCTATATAAAAAATGAGAATCAGGCCCTAAATTTTCAGCTTTGATGCCAGTGCACCAGAAGCATTTGGGAGGCAAGATTTTCCACCTGCATGGAGCCCCAAAATGGGGCCTTGTGTCAGAGGAAAAGCCAGAGCTCTGGGAACAGCTGGTTGTGGAGCTTGGCCTGCCGTGTGTTTATTGGGGCAGGCTTAAGTCCCGCATACCTTGACCTGCCTTGTGTTTAAATCATTCTGATACCTTAAATTGTTTGAAGATTTTTCCAAAGCACATCTGGGTTATGTTTAATTGGTAGATGGAAAACGAGAGGAGTTAAATGGGGAATTGGTGTAAATAATTCACGGGGAAGAATCCTTCGGTTTTATAGAAACCACAGCCCAAATTACAGAGAAGGCTCTTGGACTGAGATGATTTTTGTTGTGGTTGTAACATACCACAGTTTGAATCCTGTCCAGATGAAAACATTTGGTTTGTGCTTCAGTAAATATTGCAGAAATACTGCCAGCTAATTCTGAAGAGTAATGAAATAGTGCTTTTGGCAAAATGCATGCACTTTCCGTACTTCTCACTCCACTCTTCAGGTCCAAATTCAGAGTTTTTTACTATGTTCTGCTAGTCTTAAGACAAAAACCTAAGACGATTTAATGAGAAACAAAATTATGCTGTAATTTAGGAGGGAAAAATACCCATTTGTCAAATAAAAAAAGTTTAATAACCTCATTAGTCAAATAAAATGCCTGGAAAAAGTATAGTTTACTCTGTTAATCAGGCACTTGTTGCTGGGTTCAATGCATCCTTGTGCCCAGGTTGCGCAGGCAGGTGCCAGCCTGAGTGCCGTGGTTAGTGGCAAGCCCATGTTTTGCGCATGCAGAAGGTTTAACATCTCTGCAGGAGGACTGCTGGAGGGACACCTCTGAAAACCATATTTCGCTTCATAGTTACTGTGATGTAGATAATGCATCAAACTATTATAACAGAGGACTCTAAACACATTTGTCATCCTTTTTTTGCATGCACTAGGTTGCACTCTTTGTGTAGTCAGGGTAACTGTGTTTCTCCTGTACAGTTACAGATTTTTTTTATGTTGGTCTTTCACACAGTAGTAGAGAAGATAGAAATACCTGAGAGAAGATTTCAGTTATGGAACTGTAGATACCAATGGAAACAGTTGCCAAAAATACTCAAAACTCTCGTAAAGAACGGAATGTCTTCTCTTTCTTTTTTTTCTTTTGTAGTAACTGCTAACTCACTGTAAACTTGGTGTGGCAATTAAAGAACAAAACCTCTATTCGTGACTTTCTGCAAGTTTCTCCTGTCCAGTGATACCTGATACAGGAGAGCTAGGTTCTTTGCTAGTGTTGGAGAGCAGTGGATACCCACTGTTTCTTTAGCTGTTGGGGCTTTTCGCACAGCTTATGATCCCTTAGTTAATTGTTGCAGTTTGTGAGGGTTTTCAAAGCAGTGTGGAGAGGACGAGCGTTGCCATTTGGCCTTGCTGCAGTGATTCAAAGCAGAAACAGAGTTGGAAGGTCCCTCCATGGTGCTGACTGGCCTTGGTTGCAGTGTTTCTTTTGGTGTCTTCTTCTTGCCATCCTTGTGCAGCCTGAGTCCCTCCACTAACGGCCCTCGCTGTGCTCCCCTCTTCATCCCACCTTATCGCTGGGGCCTGCCCTCCCTTTTGGATTAATTCTTCTGCCGTGGTTTCTCCTTCCTGCCCTCCCTGTTGTGATTGCCTTGTTAAGTTCTTCAGGGATGCTTCTGTGCAATTATTGATTCAGAACAAATCAACTGTCTTAAAAAGAAAAGCAGGACAGGGTGCCTAAGGCCCATCAAGGCAAGCTCTTGAATCTTACAGCTCCTGCAGAATATGGGAAATGCACCCTGTTTCGGGTTTGGTTTAATAGCATAACATGATATATTAAGCTACACATTCAATAAGAAAAAGTGTGCATAGAAAATTTCCAAATCTTTTTGGGTTACAGCATTTATTAACAGACTTTAATTTCCTTAGTCTGGGATTTTAATCTCAGTCAGTTCCCTGATTGGATTTGCCACATGGCCCCACAAAAAATTATACCGCCCCAGTCAAGGTGGTGGCACAGGAATAAGGATACCAGGCGAAGTGGGGGTGGATGCTCTGTAGACCATATTTGATGCTGAAAGTAAAATGTCCACACAGCCGCAGACTGTGTAGATGGTTTCCTTCTTCCAAAAAATCAGTGGGAAATCAAATTCTGTTTTCTAGCTTGCCATCAGATTCGTCGTCCACCACCACTGCTGAGCAAGTTGGTTTTCCAGGCAGTCGCCTGTAGATTGAGTGTGAGACAGGCAGAGTTTCTCACTGTCAAGGGCTCCTGACACGCGGCCCTGAACTACCCTTCTCCTTTTCTCCTCTCTCATCTGCTCGATTCCCATGGTAGCAGCTGCTGCACAACTTGGAGGCTCCCTGGCACAGAAGGAGACTTGTAAAATTCAATACAGCCACAAGCTCTTCTAACTCCCCTGCAGACTTTCTGCTGGTTCCCTGGAGATGGATAGCAAGAAAGGAGAGACCTATACACCTAGAGTGCCAAGACCAGACATTTGCTACCTCCTGAGTACAGATGTGCCCTCTCTCCAGAGGCATTTGATCTCTTCTCTTTTGTTGTTTATCATAAATACATTCTACTGTTGCTCTAAAATTGCTCTGGGTAGACATTGAGAATCACGCTTTGGTGCTGGGGAGGAGAAGGGAAAGAGGAGGGGTCAGTTTTCATCTTAACTCTTACTGTGCGCCTGGTAGAAGGTGAGTAAGAGTTGAACTAGTGTAGCTGGCCGGTGTTTCTGTTGATGAGTGTGTCCTAGCAAAGACACAAAGAAAAATTACTTCAAATATTGGACTGTGCAGAATTTTATCTAGTCAACTGAAAAAAAACAAGCAAGCGCTTATAACTTTATGGTGTGTGGATGTGTGTGCATGTATGCAGGTGAACCTGCAGTTTGCCTTGTTCTCATGCCGTCTTGGAGGATTTCTATCTTCTTGCTGTCATATATCATTTTCCTGATAAATATCTGTTACGCACAGTGAAACTTGAGAACAACAACTCCCAGCAAAGTCTGTATCTCTTAGGGAAAACACCATGTTCTTAACTTGAGATGAAGACAGGCAAGATTTATGAGGAAAACAGTATGTTTTATGGGACCAGTTGATATAGTTGGAAAAAACAAACCCAATTCTTGAGTGTGCATTCTTATCCAGATCACCAGTGCTCGTAAACATTCCTGGCTACAACCACAATACTTTGTTGATATAAATTAGCGGCTTTGAGGAAAAAATCGGTGTTCTGCAGAAAGCGACTTTGGCTTTGTTTTCCCAGCCATTCAAAGAAGGTGAACAATCGCCTGACTTCAATCTTAAACTCCCCTATTAAGGGTTTTAATAGTTCTTATGTTATTAGATGTCTGATTTTTATTTCAACAGGTTGAGTTTTTGTTTTGTTTTCTGTGATTTTTCTTAGCTTTACCCGGAGTAGAACTCCCAACATGCGTCGGCTGTGCAGCCTTGCACAACTGGAGTGTACACACAGCCTACGCACAGCCTTGCATTTTCTAAGGTTGGCCCATAAAGGGGATTTGCATTATCTGGAGCACAACTATTTTAAAACTAGTGTTTTCCTAGTATTTTTGACATAGTTAACTATTTTGACTCAACATGAAAATAGTTTTAACCAGCTTAATTTGTAGGTGTGGACAGTAATTATGAGGCTATGTAGGAACTGGCAGGTTAATTTAAAGGACAGTGATAAAAAGAGTTGTATTATAAAAAGCTAGCAAGAAAATTCAAAACTTTAGATTTGTTTTGCTTACACCCGTATGTATATATATCCATAATAGAATAACAAAGTTTGTCTTTTTCTTTCTATTTTGTAGGACATCTTTAATAAATGTGTAGGGAAGGCTAGTGAGCAGAAGAATGGGTACCAGGAGAGAAGTGAACACCAACTTTCCTCTGAGGCCCTGTATGGCCAAGAACTTAGATGAGTAAAGTGAGGACTGCAGGATTTTCCTATGTTATTGGACACTGCAAGTCTAATATTGCTGGACGCATGCTCCCGAGCAGCCCCAGCTGCCTGAGGAATGCAGTTTAGCCGTTGTTATTCATAACTTTCAATTGGAAAGGATTAAAAAATGTCATTCCAACACAGGATTTATAGACGGGGGTTACAGCGCTGGAATACCAGGAGCTAGGTAGTTCATATCAGTTCTCCCGCTTACTTAAATCTTCCCTCCTTTGTAAGTGATTCACGTAGTGTTACATTTTATTTTCTATTTAAAAAGAAAGAAAAAAAATGCTATCCTGGTAATAACATTTGTATTGTGGCTTAATTGTTTTATGCTGATTGCAGTTGAAAGCAGGTGACCAAAGAGACTGGAGATGTGAAGGTCTAGAAAAGCAAGGCTAAACAAGCAACCATTCTGTCTGGTCTTCCATTTTAGAACCTCAGAATGTTTTGTGACAGTATTTCCAACAGGATTTTTCTGTAGTTGTAATAGAGTGATTTCAGCCTGTGCTGAGCCTAATTTTGAGAGTTCCTAACAGAGTTAGGGGCTAAAGTTTGATGTTTCCTTTCACACATTTTTGCAAAGTGACTTGAACTCATTCCACTTTATTTGTACAATTTCTTATTATTTACACGTGAATTTTTATTATCATACTCTCCAACCCTATCATTTTTTAAAAAGTATTGTCTCCAGATTAGTGTATGCCTGTTTGTAATCTTATTATTGCAATTACATGTGGCTTCTGGAAGCCACGTAGCTCTTAAATTTTGCAAACTGCCTTATTGGTTTGGCAGTGAGTTTCTTCTACTGCTGTGCTTGGTTGATGCATTAATGCACCCGTGGTGACAGCTGTAGCATCCTGACCAAAGTTGACACGTGGTGCAAACTGGCAGAGCTTGCAAAACCCATGAGTTCTGGAGCGGTGTGATAGGCTTGGGTACCTATACAGAAAGGAAAAAAAAAAAAAAGGAAGCTTGCATTTCGAGCAGCAATGTCCTAGAGTTAGGAGTCATGTAGTTAGTTGGTATCAGAGGCTATGGCTGCCCCCAAGCAGTAGTGCTAGCTTCCCTCTGAAAGCCTCTTGCCTACTTTAGATAACTGCTTAGGGTGCACCAAAAAGTTCTAGGCTTGCACAAAAAATGCCAAGGAAAGCTGGCCTTTTGGTAAGTTGTTTTAACTCCAATACACCAGCAGTCTTGCTTTGTTAGTTATTCTGTGTAAGTACATAGGTTGTGGCATGCAAAATGCTAATATAGGCTTCCTGTAAGACCTAAGCTAATGTATCCGTACATTTATGTCTAGGTTTGATGGATAAACAAATTATTTCCAGCGGAAAGAGCCATCACGTCATAGGTGCTGCTGTAGTGGCTCCCACGGCTCCTTTCCATGCCACCTTCAGCCCCAGCACTACCTGAGAGGGCAATAGAGCGTGTTACCTTTGCTGCCTACCCTTAGCGCAAGTCAAAGAGAGAAATCAAATGCCTGTGTGTTCTGCAGGGCAGCAGGAAGAGAATGTGTGGGTAGCAGGACCAGCAGAAATGAGCAAGGGAGCCCAGCTGCCATGAGGCCACCTTGGGCTTCTCTTTTTTCTCCTCCTTGATAAAATCCCAGTTTTGAGGCCCCAGGGAGCTACACTAGCCTAGGTGTTAACACTAGAGGTAACACTTAGACATGTTTCCGACTTGACTCTTTTCCTTATGGTAGGAAGAAGGCTGCTGGGAGAGCAGGGTGGTGTCTTTTGGGCAGCAGAGCAAATGGTTGTTGTAGATGCTAAGACTGTAAGGAAGCCACATCCTTAGATGGGATCCAAGTGCATGTGGCTTCCTTCAAGCCTAAAGTTTTTATAGTTAGGAGTATTCTCTACAAGCTTAGTTGGGCCCCAGAATTGGCCTTAGTTACTGCAACAGTGGCAACAGCACCACAGGCAAAATCAAACAAAAAGCAAAACTGGTGCTTTGAAACCCCAGCAATTTGCTCAGGAGGAATCAGCCACGTAGTCAGTAGGATCTGGAGACCTCTGTTCTGTTCTATTCTTTGCTACTAACCTAGACAAATTCAAGCATCTCCACATCTCAGTTCTCTCATTGTGTGGAAGAGAACCAGTTACTTCCTTTGCTGAATACTGCCAGCATTGTATAGAGACGTTGTGAAGTCTAAATGCTAATATTTTATTGTAATAGCCTCTTAAAAATATTGTTGAGATGCAGATTGGTTTGTTTATGCTCTCTTTTGCTCTGTTTGGCAAAGCTGTAAGCTTCTGGTTCACACCATAAGAGTTCTGTAAGGCACTTAAGCACATATTTGAAATTAAGCATGTGTTTTAGTGTTTTTCTGAATACACAAAGCTATTAATTAGGACTTGTAGCAAGACTGCTCATCTAAATTATTAATGGAGTCTGCTGGGAGGAGGAGCGGTTGGAGAACCTTGCCTTTTGCTAAAAGTAAATAAATAAAGGTTAAAAAAAAAGAAGTCTACACTAGTGTGACTTTCCATCTCTAGATCTTTGCTATATATAACACTAAAACAGATTATGACAAATGTGGTTAGTGTATAAGTGAAAAACGATGATGTTAATGAGCCATTTCTTCATAATGTTCAGGTTCTCCAGCCCTGCCCAGCAACATGGTCTATTTTGGAAGCTCTCAGGATGACGAGGATGAAGAAGAAGAAGACGAGGAGACAGAGGATGCAAAAACAGCCACAAACAATGCTTCATCATCATGCCAGTCCACCCCCAGGAAAGGAAAAACACATAAGCATGTTCCAAACGGGCAAGGTATGTACACTATAGTACTTTTCCTTAGTGATAATGCTAACTAATACAGGGAAATGGAGCACTGAGAGAAGATGTTAATATCTTCTGGTCTAGCCTGTTTCTCCTGAGAATCTGTACTCTCTGTGAAAGAACTATTAAGGCAGGGCTGGAGACTACTTAAAGTGACCCACATGAAAGCTGATCTCTGATATACTCTGTAGCTCTTTGGAGAATGATATTTAATCTAGGATGATTTTACTTTACAGGAGTTAAATCTAAAAATCTAAATACTTTAGAAGTGTTATCAAAATATGCAAAAGGAGCAACAATTATTTTTTCACATGTAAAATTGGTATCACAGCTTTAGTAGGTTAAGATATTGCATTGCCCCATCAGCATAAGCTTCTTATCAAGTCGGTAATTTCCCTGCAAGGCAACAAAAGCTGCATTTGTTGCAAGTATTACTGTCATGGTGACCTCCGGTCGTTCTTGATAAATTGATGAGTTTATGTTGCAACATTGCCTCCCTCAAATGGAAGGCCTGCAAGTCAGGATGAAGTCTTTGCGAGTCTGCTCTACTTGTGAATATGCTCTGTTACCCAAGTCATGTGGGACCTGGTTCTCTGGACAGCAATATCTGGAGAATCCCGATATCTCTGTGCTCTCCCTTCCTGTCACCTTTTCTGCATGAATTTTGAGCTTCCCATTTTCTTCTTTACTGTTAGCTTGCCATGAAAATCTTTCCTTCTGCTCACTGCCCATTCAGCTCCCCTCTTGTTAAGAGGACTGAGAAAAAGGTCTTACTTTACTGCAGTTGCTTTTGGAGAGATGGTTGTGGCCAGCACCTGCTTTTTATTTTCCTGTGGTGCTACACTCTGTTCTGAGGAAAAATATAATAGATCCCGATCACTTGACTGTGCTTTTCAGGGGGAACTCTCCTCTAAAGACAGCACTTGTTACACCAGAGCTGTTTTTCACGAGCATGCCTGAATCTATTTTTTGTTGCACATCCCAGCTCAAACTCTTCTCTTTTTGTGGAAAAGAGTGAAAGGGACAGCTTATGGCTAATAGTGTCTCAATTGTCAGCTGTGAGCAGAAGCTTTAATGCAGTCAAAGGCCCGGATCAAATTTTGGTGCTTTGGATTGATGTCTAAGTCAAACCAACACCATAACAGACACAAAACTCTGTATGTGGAAAATGAGATGATGCATAACAGCAATGCTGCCTTAGAATTTAAAATGTGGTAGATTATTACCCAAGGAGCAGATTATGTTCCTTGAAAGTGTCCCCAGTGGCAGTCACTTTGAAATTAGCTCCAACTGCCTGAAAGACATCTGCAGTCTTACTGGGGGTTAAGTCGAGCAAACTTAATAAGTCCTATCATGGCTTCAAATCTTTATCAATGTATATCAGAGAGAGCATAAATGAAGCTACTGTCTTAATAGATGTGCTGAAGACCTTTAAAAATACATAGGAGAAGATGTGAAATGTTTTGACAAGGTGATAAAACAGAAATTCCCACAGTAGACAGTTGTTTCTACTACTATTTCAGTGTCTTTTTTTTTTTTTTAACTTCTCCTTATGCAGGGGTATTCCCATTTTTCAGTGTCCGTTACCTTGGATGACAACCATTTCTTTTTTTTTTTTTTTTTCTATAAGTAAGTTCTGGTTCATGTGTCTGTCTGAAATGAGGCCCCACACAAAGCCAGACCAGGGACGGGTACACCAAATGAACTTAATCTAGCATGACAGTCTATTTTTAATTCATTAAAGTCTTTTGTTTTTAATGTACAATGTGTAGTCGAGCACTTTGGACCTGAAAATGCCAAGCATTTGCTATGACATAGAGTAACAAAGGCTCAGAGCTTGATTAATCTCATTAGACAGTCAAGTAGGAGCCACCCACTGTTAAGTGGGAGCCACCAGAACTTTCCTGCGTGAAGTCATTTGCCAATGTCCTCCTCTGACACCAATATGGGGTGTTACTTGGGGTACACACATTTGTTATAACCTAGGCTGTTAAGCTACCTTCAGAATGGTTAACAGCATAGAAAATGCCTGATCTGAATAGGAAACATGTTCAACATGTGGCATTAGCTTACTGCACAAATGAGGATAGTGAGCTCAACTGCCTTGTTTCCTTCATCCAGAATGCTTCCATAGTTTCATTTAAAGAATTGAATTATCGCCTGTGCCTTCTTGGTGCTTCTGGCATGCTGACCGGGTAAAATGTAGTAGGATAAAACGTTTGGCAAGAAAAATGCCCTCACCTTTGTGAGATGTAAATGGGATATGTAGCAATGTGCAAGTCTGGTCTTGATGCACCACCTTAGTGCAGGCAACGAGAGTTTGATGGTTAAGTTCTTTGCTGAGGTTTTGCTGTGGTTGCCACAAGGAAGGCTGGTAGAGCTGTGCTTTCAAAACCTGATCCCCTGTCATTGCCACACTTTAGCTGATGCACATGATTCTTGACTTATTTTTGTATAACTTTATTTTTCTGCATGTTTAAATTTACAGTGATCTCACTAAGGAAAGGAAAAGATTTGGTCTGAAGACTTTCAGTTTGTGTTTGCAAAAGAACAGCTGTCCTGTTATATAGAGTAAAATGTGTGCAAGTTTATTACTTGCTTATGGATTAAGATAGAATCTCCTGGTAGGTGTTGTAGATTGATTCAGGTCAGAGAAGACCTCAGGAGGTCACTTAGTTTGACCCCTTGCTCAAAATGCCATCAATAACATTTCTGTCCGTTAGGCAGTAACACTAGCTGGGACTTGTGCCTTTAATTGTTTCTATCTTGTTAGGACAAGGATGTTTTAGTAGCTTTCTAAAACTCAAAGTGGAATTTTGGTCCTAATCAGAATGATTTTAATTGAATTATGATTTATAGCTGGCTTTATATGGTGAAAGGCCAGAAACTAATCAACGAAATCACTTGGTTTCCATATAGCTGCTGACTTCAAAAGCATATTTTCCCAGCTAAGAAACCATATGAACATTTAGCTGGAATAGAGAAATCCCTCTTGCTGCTTCAATATATTAAAATTATGTTACAATAGCTTTAAGGAATGCATGTCAAGGTTCTCTTCTTTTTAAAGCACATAGTTCCCTTTTAACTTCAAACCTTATCAGTAAGTTTGCAGTGGATTTCCGCAGTAACATATGGAAAATGAGGGGAGATGTGATACATATTGCAGCAGACAGAGCCCCAGTTCAGATGACTGTGTTGCAATTGAACAACGTTGCTGACTATTTTGAGTATAACTGTATGTACCACCATACTTATTGGTATTTTGGTGCCTAAAATCAGGCCTCAGAACATCTGCATGTGACTCAGATATGTATGTTTTTCCCTGGGTGCATCTCGTAGGTACCTTAAATGGCCATTAGGCTGTGTGAGACCTTATGTGCTGCTCTGAATGCAAGGAATCTGATGGAAAAAGCCAGGCAGAAACACAGGCTTAAACAAAGGTTTCTTCCTCAGTGTAGCTGCCAGGTGTGGGGAGAAACTTCTCAAACACAGCTGGGCTGGGAGAGCGCCTTGCCGGCTCTGAGGAGGAGGAGATGGACACTGATCTATTAGAAAATTGACCTTGCGCAGGGGGAGGAGGATGTCAGCCGTCAGCTGCTGTAGCCTGACATGCACTGAAAGCAGGTTCTCAGCAAACAAGCTGTACTTTGGCTCCCTGGGGGACCGGGAGGTGCTGAGTCTAAATTACATCTCCCTCCGGCCTAAAGGAAATTCCAAGTATAGCTAAGGACAGTAGCCTTTGGTCTCCGTTGCTTTAAAACTAATTCCTTGAATTCCTCCTGACTAAATAAATTCTACTTTGATTTCCTTCTGTGGCACAACATAAGGTTTTCTCCGCAGGCTCCTGAAGGAAAATGTTAGCAGGTGCCAAGTGTTTTGTTAGGCAGACTGGGAGCTGGAGCTAGAAGATGCAGTCGGGGAGCTGCTGGGTTATCAGTCCCATCAAAAGAGCAAAAGGGAGCTGGAAGAGTTTGTGGGCTGGAAAAGGGCCTCGGGAGGAGCTGCCTGCTCAGATACAGTTGCACAGGTAATTCTGAAATTCTGCAGAGCAGGTTGCAAAAGCTGGTGGCAGGATGAGTTATTTTTGATAGTGGTGCAGAAGTTCACACCGAGAGAGACGCGTGCACCTGAGCCAGCTTACCTGGGAAAGCCTTGGGTGTCTGAGGACAAGTAATTAAATTCTGCTTTACATTGAGGAAAACACAATTCATCATCATTATTTGTGACTAGACCTCTCCCTGTAGGATAGTCTTGGTTTCCTTAGCCAGAGTAAACTTGATTACAGTGTTGGAAGAAGCTGCTCTGCCAGCTCAGAAATGGTTACTGATGCATGCTCTGCTTTGCTGATGCTGGTCTGTTAAAAACTGACTACTGTACCTTTTGTAGAGAAGAAGTTTGTGGAGATGCCTTGGTTTTGGGGGCTGGTGTTTCAGAACAGATCTGGCAGTAGGCCGCACTAAATGGACATCATAATCTGCTTTAGTGCTGCCTTACTCAGTTACTGGGAATCCTGAAGAACATTTCAGTTCACATTTCGGTTCTCAATTTGCAATGGATAAGTTAGCAAAGTAATTCCTTACATATATAGTAGTAAAACTCACACAGAAAAAGATCATAGATACTTAATTTTGCTTATTTCAGGATATTATTCAATGTACTGTTTTGTCTTGGGCTTTAATGGCGTGACTTTCACATCCATTAGCATTTGAGTGTTTTGTGAGAAAATGCTGATTTATTGCCAAATCTCCCTGTTTAGCTCTGGTTTTAACTAATTTGATACTTGAAGATGTGTAAATAAACCAGAATCTTAGCCTCATGCATCTTTTTCAGTGGAATGAATCCTGAAAAGGTAAACATTAAAAGAAAATATTTTTTGCATCCAGCTAAAGTGCAGAATGAGAAAATTTCAGGCACAGAGCTACAATAGTTAATGGGTAGGCAATTATTTTGATGATTTACAGCCTTTTGTTGAAAGACCATGGAACCAGTAATTGTTGCAATAAACATTTTTGCACATTTAATTTTTTCTGCAAAAATATGTAACATGAAAATTACCCGTTTTGCAGTAATTTGCATATTTAAATATGCAAATCAGGCACAACACATTTGGGGATTTGCGGCTTTTCATCCGTTAGATGTGTGACCTGTGGAGAAGAATAGGGGAGCTGGAAGTTGCTCAAAAAGCCGGAATTGTTATCCTGGTGAGAGACTCGTGGTAACAGAGAGGCGTTTGCTGCAGGGACTTGCTGCTCAGTGAGTGACCTTTTTAATTCCTTTTTTTGTCATAATGCTTAGGTGAGAGTAATGAATCTGTGCTGAGACCAGCCACTCGGTATCGACTGCGCAAATGGTGGCGTGGTGCCTCAGAGCAACACGTGCCTCTCGGTGCACCGCGGTTGGAGATGCGCTGTTCGCGGTGCCAAAGGGAAATTTGGCACTACCCACTACGGATGCGTCGGCATCTCCTGCCAGCCACAGCCTGGGAATTGCGTTAGGCAGCTCTGGGGTTGGCTCGGCACTTGAGAAGCAGCCAAAAAGCCGGCTCCGTATAGCGTAACGCCAGCCGCAGCGTGACGACACCCTTTACTTGTCCCCAGGATACCAGATCCTAGCTGGAAGAAGGTAGCTTCTGTCTCTGGAAAACGCCTTCTGCAGGTCTGAACATAGCTGACCCTTCAGGGAAAAGCCTTGTCAGTATTAAAATAGTTCGGGTTATGGAAGGAGATGGTTGTTTTGTTTCCTGTGGGAGGAAAGAAGAATTATTGCCTGGGTCCTTTAAGGCAGCTTGAGAGCCACATAAATGTTTTTACAGTGACTTAAAACTGAATTAAAGCCAGAGCAAGAATGTTTTTGTACAGTAACAGATCCTTAATGCCAGAAAGTTGATTAATATTACATCTCTTCCCAAACATGATCTATGTAACAACATGAGGTTTGCATTGGAATAGCTGGTGCGGGGTCAGAAAATTGGCAGGATTCCCTCTCTCCTTACTAAAAATCAAACTTCTCCCTTTCACTCTTATCATCTCCCTCTGTTTTGGAGCCTTGTCTGAACATCCAACCCCTGTCTTTGCCTGGCAGGGAGCTTCGTGCCCCTCTGCTCTGCCCCTTCTCCAGTAAGGCCGCCCACTATCTCGAGTGTAAAGCAAATGTGGGGCAGGAATAAACTCGAGGAGAGCTTGTGAGGGAGAGGGTTGCCCGCGGAGCTGGCTGCTGTATGAGCCCACTCAGTAACTGCATTGTTTGGGTAGCTGGGGTGGTCAGTGTTTGAGCTGCTAGGTGCCTGCTGAGCAGGTACCTGGACTGTCCTAGGAGATACTTGCACGCATATGATTCAGATGAATACATTAAAAAAAAGACACTGGAAATGTTGCAAATGTGTCTAACTGTGGACAGTGCTGGTTTCTTCACCATGAGCGCGGCTGTTGTGCGTCAGGGAGCACATCCAGGCCATGCCCTACACAGATGGGCAAGAACCCTTCCTGCAGTGCGGGCAGGCACCGCTGCAGTGTGCGCAGCACTGCCTGCGCGTGGCCTCACCTGAGCCCTCCGCAAGGCGCTGCAGAGGAGCCTGGCCCGGGCCGCAGAGCTGCTGCCAGCAGAGAGCAGGCCTGGGCCCGCGTCCGCGCCTGGAGCCTGGGAGAGAGAGGGGTTCTGCTGCCAAATACTGCAACGGGGTTGAGAAGCCTAGGGCTTGCTAGTTTTGAGTGTAGGGGTTCAGTTTCTTCTTTCTCAGTCGTGGCTGCTAACCAAAAGACCCACAAGTGTTTCACTGTGGGACTCTTATTGTTTCAGCATGACAATAATAGTCATTGCTTTTCTAAAACTGCCTTCTCTGAGCAGGTATTCAGGCAGATGTGGATAAAGGAGAGCTCTTTCTTTTCTTTGAAGTCTGAAAGCACTAGTAATTTATTTACACTTTGAATCGTTTGGTTGTAGCTCTGTCTTTAACTTACCTTTAACTAAAAGGCTGCTCTGGAAATAGGGACCTGTTGGGTTAAGGTTGTGTAAGATAATTGTAGTTCATGGCTCCAGGAGAGCTCCTATTTAACAACACAAGTTGCGTCATTGCACTGCTTTTCCCTTTTGCTCCTTTTTCTTTTTTTGATGGAATTACTGCATAAGTGCTGAGACCCTTACTGGCTAAACGCAGCCACGGCACCGAGTGGGAGCAGAGCCCTGGCTCAGGTGCCTGTGCCCCAGTGAGGCAGGAGGTGCTTGTGGCTCTGCTTTCCCGTCCCTCAGGAATAGCACGGGGCTCATTGGCGGGAAGGACAACACGCTGCGCTGCATAGGAAGGCACATGGGAGTTAGTAACTGTTTTAGTATTAAATGAGACTTGCTCTCTGTGATGTTTCGCACAGGTTTGTTGGCTTTTTGTGGGCTTTTTTCTTTTCTGTGAGAAGTGGGTGTGTCCCATTATCAGTTACCCTTCCAGAATGAGATTTCCTGGGGGGACAGTATGGGAGGAGGGTGCTTGTTCTTTCCTGGAGAGTACTTCAGCTGTTCATGCAACTGTCTTACCAGGTGTTTGAGCCAAAGTTTAGTTCCCTCTTAAACACTGTGAGCATACATAACTAATTTCCAAATTTTTAATCAGCGGCAGAATCATGAACTGGGAAGGTTTTTTTGTTTTCTTTTTGTCCTATAATGCTTGGTATCTTAGGATGCAGTTTGTCACATGACATTTTGCTAGTTATTCACGTAAATATGTTTGTTAATTAGCCAGAACACAGAAGGATGTTTATACCTATTTGGAAATAACAATATTATAGGTGTATTTTTATATAAATTGATATCATGTACAGTGTAACTAGGGACAGTGAGACCAGGGCTATTTCGCATCTGGATCTCCCTTTTATGCTGTTTTCAGGATTTAGCTTTTTCCAGCTTTTCCTGTTAGAGTGAAGGTCTTTTCCTCTCCCATTCCTCTCTCCCCTTTTCAAGAATCTTACAAATTAAGACAAAAGATAATTACTCAGAGTGTAAAACTGGCAGTGTTCCCACGACACTTAAAATTAATGAGCTGTTGCATATAAAATATACCTTGTCTCATGTTCTCTTTTTTTTCTTGGTGAACCATAAAAGCACACACAGTTTGCCTTTTTGGCTGTGGTTTCTGTTTTAGTAATTTTCAGTTAGAAAGCGGCAACAGAATCCCCAAAACTAATCTCTCTGACTTAACATTTCTGAATGTGCCGGTCTGTATATACAATTTGTTCCCTCTGAAGAAAAATATGACTTGCCGTGATGAAATACATATTAACAAAGCTGCCATCATTTGTTTGCACTATATCTTATTAAAAAATAAATAGTAGCGTTGAGTGTGTTGGTAGCGCCTTCCATCCGGTGCGAGGGCTCCGTACAAAGGAGGATAAATGTCTTGCCGTGAACCCGCTGAGAGGGGCAGGCAATTACGATCAGCTCCATCATGAAAATGAGACACGGAGGTTACGAGGCACTGGGGGAAGTTGCCGAGAAATCCTTGGCTGCCGTCAGCCAAGCTCCAAGCCCGGGACCGCTCAGCACTGCGCAAGAGCTGATGAGGTCTTCCCTGTGGACAGGATTTCTCATCAGAGTTGCCATTTACCCAGATCTGGGTGCTTTTTTACAGTCCTGTTTTAGAGGAGAGGAAGACCTTAGTGCTAGTTCTTGCTCGCTTTGTGCAAGAGGAAAAGGGAACAAGAGAGCAAGAGATGGAGTAACGTACAATTACAACTTTTTGCATAATAACATGCTTTAACAAATTATTTCATTTAGTTAAGATTTCTAATCAGTGTGTTGTGTAGAATGAATATGATTTTTAGTTCTTTATCGTGTTAAATATTTATGATTTTTTTAAAATTTACATTCTTTCCTAAACTGTAACAAGAAGGAGGGCTAAAAAAAAAAAGAGTAGGTAAGTAGAGAAGGAAGGAGGGCATAAGCCCCTGACAAGTGTTTCTTTAAAGACAGGGTAACTCTAACATACTTACTAGAGTTTTTCTTTAACAAAAATAAAAGACAAATTTGACTTTCAAACAAACAAACAAACCTCAGTATTTTGTGTTCACTTGACAATAAAAGACCAGGGATTATTCTCAGATATTTTGACTATTGTCAGTAGAGTGAAAGGAGCAAAGCTTGTTGAGATGGGCTTGTATATATTTGAATAGGTTTATTGTGTAAAAATATGGTTTTTATTCGTAAGCATCAATTTTAACTTACCTTTTCAGTTCAGCAGAAGGGTGGGGTTCTCAGCTTTGGTCCCAGCCATATAATGTGTTCCAAACAGTTTTTAGGATTTTCCTTTCCTTGCAGAGGGGTACCTTTGCAGAGGTGCATTTTTCATTTGGCAGCTTATCTGCTGTTAGAGCTTAAAAAAAAAAAAAAAAAAAAGGTCAATCAAAACAGTAATATCCCTTCTATGCTTTAATTTGGCTATTGAAGATAACACATATTAACAATTATAGAGGATAGCCCACTTAAGTAAATATGTTCATGTAAATCTATATGCAAAGTAGTACTTCTTTTCTGTATTTATTTTACTTTAAATAAAAAAGTACAGATATAATACAGCACTCACTAAATATCCAACACTGACAGCAGGGAAGATTTGGCTCTGGATATCCGTATATTTAGAAAAGCATAAGTTTTTCTTTTTCCTTTTTTTCTCATAATACTAATCTGTGCCCTTTTCTCTCTTCTCAGTTTTCAATGGGTCTGGCAAATCGTCGAAGGAAAAAGAACCTGCTCCAAAACACAAAAGCAAAGAGGCCACCCCCGGGAAGGAGAGGAACAGCGAGCACAAGGTCGAGAGCCGGAAAGACCAGGCTGCTGCTAATCACCATCCTGCTACAAACACTGGCTCCTCCACGAAAGGGCTCACCGCCAGCAACCACCACCCTCTTCATAGATCGGCTCAGGACTTAAGGAAACAGGTAATGAGGTGCAGTCAGCTGTGGACACGAGGGAAGCTCATACTTCTAAGATGCTGGCTCCAGTCTTCACTGCCTGGCACTGAGGGGACATTAGAATCCTTACAAGTGTGCTCTGAAGACAGCAGGGAGTTAATTTCCAGTGAAAGAGAGAGAAGGAGACAAGGAAAAAAGAAAGGGGATACATACATAGGAAGTCATTGTGATAACACGTGTTTTATAACCATATCTTTGTATTATACAGTGTATAAATATAAAAGAGTAAAATTCACACTGCTCTTTATTAAACCTTTCCAACTTGACACCTGTGGCTAATAGTGCCAAGGCTCAACAGCACGTGGAGCGATGAACTCCATATGTGTATGGTGGGTCTGCTCAGGTTATCTTGGAGGCTTACTGGGGTTGTAGAGGGGCTGACATCAGGCTGGAGTGGGTTTTATTGCACAAGGACAGATGAAAACTAGCAAAACCTTAATCCAGCAACAGGTTTCTCACAGTCTGATTTTGATTTGGGTGTGGAAGTTTCACAGACTGATCATATGGTGGTTGTGACTGGCATTTGGGCAGGAAGTATCTCCATCTGTTTTTCATGGTTGGATCAAAGGGATCCTAAATGGTAACTGACAAATAAGTTTTTATAAAAGCATGTAAACCCCCCTAGTCAGTGTCCTTTTAAATTCTCTCAACTGTGAGAGAATTATGTGAACATGTGAGCTCTTATGTGAACTAGTTCAGTCTGGGGACTGGTCAGGCAAGTGCCTGCGTTGGGGACAGTGCAATAGGACAAGCTTGCTACACTTGTACCTCTCTTTCTTTGGGGTGGGTAATGCTTAGCACACCACTGCTGAGACCACCAATCTTTTCTTCTTGGTGCATCCAAATAAACTGGCCTGGAGACCACAGAGCTGGAATTTGGGATCTTTACATCCATCAAGGCCTTTGATGATATATCTCACTCATGTATTTGGGAATTAAAAAGAGAGAAAAAAAAAAGAAAATAGCAGGGCTTTTGTCAACGAGATCTTCTACTCCTTGTGCTTCAGTAGTCTTTAGTTTCTCCTGAATTGTCTCTGCTGGGTTTGTATCATCTTCTAAATCAGATCTGAGATCCTGCAGTTTATCTACAGTGTATTCCCCAGTTCCTCTGTGGGATTTTCACTCTTTATTGCATCATGGCAATTTTTCCATTTTTAGTGATCAGCTTGGACATGCCTGGCTTCTTTTGCATCTCTGTGGTTTTTTCTTGGATCTTCCAGCATCCTATGGGTCTTCTGAGACATGTTCTGCCATGAGCTCTTCACACTGAAAAAGCTTTCCAAAACCTAAGGATGCACTTCTATACATATTTATTTTTAGCCCATCTGCAAAGTTTTGTATGAAATGCTTTAAAGTTGTGTTATCAAAATAAGGATGGTTAAAATAATTGTCCAAGTGAACTGCTGACACTTGAGAAGCCAGCTCTGAGAAGAGAAGAGACACATGTGGGAAAAAAATGTTCATGATTCATATTTTTTGCTTCACAGAGTGTTTGGTCATGCTACAAAAAAATAGTGAAATGGTAAAGCAATGCAGTACAGACTACACACGCTCTCTACAGACACATCATGGTAATCCTCAGAGTTCAGAAGATAAGGAGAAGTATATTTAAAAGAGCAAGCTTTTTAATTTTATTTTGCAACCCACAGTGATATAAGTTCTTCCTTAGGAATTTTAATGGAATCCTTACTGTAACTAATTAAAGTGGATTATGCGTTTTGCCAGGCAGTGACTTCTCTTTCTGCAAAACCTTAATCTTTCCAGTTGTGAGATAGCACTAAATTTCTGCTCTCATCCTGAGTCTTTCTTGAATTCTTCAGCATTTTCCAAAGTGTTCTGCCAGGGTGCCAGCTGTGTGTTCCTCCTCCTTCCAGTATGTTTTTGCTCCTTGTGCACATACATTTACATGGCTTATCTGTGTGTTTTCGTATTGTTTGGCCTAACAGAAAATAAAGGTAGAATGCTAGAAATTACATGAGATTTTCTCTCTTCCTTTCTTCTTTTCTATCCATTTCTGGTGTGCATTTGCACTTACCATATTCTCTCTCTCTCTCTCTCTCTCTCTCTCTCTCTTTCTCTTTCTGTTTTTCTTCCTCCCTTGCTATCTTCCCAAATCCCCTACTTAAGGGATTGTGAGCAAAGGAAATGCAGTTCAATGGGGCCCTCTTTTGGCCTCATATGGTAATTTAGCTCTGCAAAACTATGTCAATGCAGAAGTATTTTTATGAGTGACTTTTGAAGATCAGTTGTATATCTTGAATTTTGGGGGGACCAAAATCTCTGTTGGTGCTGCTAATACTGCTGCTATTACTATTGTTGCTTTGTAACATCTTGTTTTATTGTGCATATGTGTGTGTCTGGAAGATGGATCCTGTGTGCTCTGCAGAGGTGTTGGCTTTTAAAAAGCCAACAAATTTTAAAACCTATTGAACCAGCTATTACTGCAAGTGTTCAGTGAAGTGGAGCGATCTGAAGACATAACTATATCAGTAAAGCCAAGAAGATAGCTGAAAAACAAAGATAAGATTATTGGTGTCCCTAGTGTCACCTTTAGCTCAAAGCTTTGAGTCATGTAAGACTAATGTCAATCGCTTTGTTGCTATTTGAATTAAATTGACTTCTTTCTTGTGCGCTCAGTGTAAGCATTGCCTCGGGATGGAGCTGTGAAATAGACCCCAATTTGGTGAACCTGCGCACCTGGCGGTGTGGCCAGTTTTTTAGGCTGACTCTGTGTATGTATGTTTGGTTTGGGGGGAGACATATCAACAGTAGAAAGGTAAGAAAATACCTACCACAATTTCTTGTTTCTTTTGGTTCCAATCGTCTGATGGGTCCTCAGAGACAAGCACAAACCAGGAACATGTAGTGCTTACGGACCAGCCAGAATTTCACGTTTGTCAATGTGAAATCCTGCATCTACCTGCTGCCTTGTCAGTGGGCTACCACCGCGTTGTTTGTTCCATTTGTTTCCAGCTGAAAGGAGTTTGTTTGCAGCCGATTTCCATTTGAAGCGTGGTCTGTTCTGGTCCATATGGTCCTGCCCTATCTCAAACATTATACCTTGCCTTCTCAATGCATGTGTGGGCCTCTGGGGCGGGGAGAGGGAGGAGCACGTGAGAACAAGTTGTATGAAGTTTAGCCTGTTTGCACTTCTGAGGAAGTTTTCAACAGTGCCTCTTTCTTGTAGGATTTCCTTAGTGCAAATTCTGAAATGCAAATATTATTCTACTTTATAACCTGTGCTTCACTGGAATAACTTCTTTAGAGTTGAAAAGTGACTCAAAATATTGTATTTATAGTCTAGGATTTGAGGCTATATAGCCAAAATTTATGTACCTCTCCAGTTCAAGATTTGGCCTTAGAGATCTAAGCTTGCATTGTATGGAGGTATTCTAACAACTCGAGGCAACTTTTAAGTCGTTTTTTAATGAATTCGGTTTTCCAGAGTTTTGTATCTTGGCAGTTTTAGTTTTATTCTGAAGCCACTGGAGCTGATGGCTTGTCTTCCTTTGAAGATAAGGTGTTTTAAGGATCCTGCCTTTCTCCACCCAGACATGGCCCATGGCAGCGTTTCGTTCTTGGGGTCGCCCTGGGTCGCCCTCACCTCACTAAAGGCTGACCCCCCTTCAGGCTTCCTGTCTCGATGGCTTCAAGAAATCCCTTGGGTGGCAAGGTTCGGCCTGCCTGCTCCTTCACTCAGAGGTGTCGTTTTGGCTGTGTGAAAGAGAGTCTAGCTAAAACCTTCTTTAAATATTCTTAAGAACTTCCAGTAAAGGAGACTGCACACCATCTATTAACAGCTTCTCCCACAATTTTCCTTTCTACACTTGAGAAAATTTTCCTAATTGGACCTCAGGTCATCATTAGAGTGGATTTTTCCTTCTTTTCCCAAATCAATATAGAAATGGTTTTCACTGTTGCTTTTCAGAACAGTTCCTTATGTGTTAGAAAATCAGTACTGACTTCCTTAGTTTTCTGTTTTAGTCTAAGATGTGCAGCACTCTCTCCTTTTCAATGAAGATCGTGTTTCCTAAATACCTGAGCAGTTTTGCTGTCTTTTAGATTCCCTCCAGAGGAAACCTCTTCCTTACTATGCTGCACAAAGCACTGAGTGAGAAAGACTGTACTTGTGGGCCTGGCCCTCAGTCTCTGAGAGAGATCTGCATGGTTTGTATCTGCATCACGTTTTGCAGTTCACTGTGATCACCAAATGTTACTCCTTTCTCTGCATATTTCATTTGTCCTTTCTACTTATAGCACTTCCTCTTACTGCAAAAATGCTCTAAAATCAGGGATTCTTTTTTTTAAGATTACTCTTGTTTTTGACCTGATCTCCAAAGTGCTTCCAGACCCTTCCATTTTTGCATTACTGGATAGTTTTACAATGATCCAAGTTCCTAATGGAATTACTAAGTGGAAATTGAGCCCAACACAGAGTAGCCCGACACTGCAGAGTGTCACCAGAAATACTCTCCTGGTATGTGGGAGAACTAGGGCAACAGTCACTTCCCTTGAGGATGATTTTCTTCAATCTGCTGTGCAGCCACTTCAGAGTAATTATGTCTAGGACAGGTCTCAAGGGCTTTTGTGGCAGACGTCCCATGGGACAGGGCAGGAGCCCTCTGCCAGGAAGATGTCTCATACCTGCTGTGCTTTCAGGAGAAGATTAAATTAGCTCCATATGCTATTCCCGACACACCCACCTTTGCTCTTTTTAGCATTATCTTTCTGTCTTTTGTGTGTTTACAAATTAAATGATGATTTGCTCCAGAATCACGATAGGGGCTGAAGTGAGGCAGACCGCCTGCTCTCCATTTTTCTCCAGGATCATCTCTGTCATTCTGTAGTTGTTCCTGGAGATGTTCTTTACATAAATCTTAGACTAAACATCACCACTTTGGCCTTGTTCAGCAGCTCCAAGTAACTTAGGTATACGTTAGCCTATTGGGTTGTCCTCCAGCTCTTTTATTAAAATAATTTGGTGATATATTGGGTAAGTATTCAATCACAAGGGTACTTTTGGTGAAGACTAAGGCCAAACCTACGTGAACACTTAAGCCATAGCTCCTGGATTTGCTTTCCTGCCTTGTGTAGCAGTAGACCTCTGTTGTCATATATTGTCTTTGTATTCTTAATATATTTATTAAACATTTTCTTGATTCCTTTTATGCCCCTTGCTGACTGAAATCCCTTTAGCAGCTTGGGTTTTCTGATTTTACCCATACATGCTTTTGTTACTCTTTAATAGTCGCCCTTTGTCTCCTGCTCATTTCCACTTTTTACTGTGATTCCTTTCTAATTTTCCCTTCATTAAAAAACTTCCTAAGCAACTGTAAAGCTCAGTGCATTGTGTCTCTTCTCTGAGTGAGAAATGAAGGGGCTGGAGAGTTTGTTACTATTTGTTCGTGTCTGTTTGTAGAAGTCTGCTGTCTTTTCTCTGCTGTTGTCAAACCTTAGAATTGCAAACTCATTTCATGATTGCTGTCATCCAGATTCCCCTACGGATTCCCCATCAATCCCTCTCTACAAGTCAAGACCAAATCTGAAATCAAATTTCCTGGCTATTTATGAGGTCAGAGATATATTTAACATGTGATTCCTGCAGGCACTGTCTCCACAGCTTTCTACCCCATGGCTACTCTGGGGAGTCAAAAATTCCTGTAAATTCAAACCCAGGCCTCCATTTCAAAAGCAGAGTATTGCCTAAATTTGAAAGAGAACTGACAAATGCATTTTGGCTGGCAAGTGCTTGTTTTCCGGATAATATTTTATACATCTTCCAAAGCCAAAGGTAAAAAACAATGCCGTCGGTTAACTGGATTTTCCTTAAATTCTCTACCTTGGAGCCCCATGAAGGACAAGAATGTGGACGGGCTTTAAAGGAGCACTCTCCCACCCCTGGTTTTTGGAGCACTATCTGGAGCAGTAAATGTGTGCACTTACATGTGTGTGTCTATACGCAGAATCAGGAACCTTGGTTTCTGGTTGCTGTTCTGCAAGTCACTTAATGTGAGACCTTAGCAGGTCCTTTTTGGTCTCTGGTTTATTCCTACTTAATAACATTTTATCCATACTTTAAAGTGATAATAGTTGTTGCAGTTATCTGAGCAAAAGTGCCATGTTTACTAATTAGACAAGTGTTTTGAAATCCCAAAGGAAAATATTATAACTCTAGAAGTGTAATTATTCATCTGAGCATTAGTAGAGGGTGGTTATATTGTTTGTTTTTACCCTGAGAACATTCATCAGTGTTCCCAATTTTAAATATATATATATATATATTTTTTGCACTCAGTAGTTGAAGAGATGAGGCAACCATACCTAAACTTATTTAAACATTTAAAGTTAAGCTTCATTTTCTTAATAATGGGGGATGACATCGACAGTGTTGAACCTCCATAATTCCCTTTGAAGAGGAGGATTGCTTTTGGTGCTTAACACTTAATAGTAATAGCTAAAATATCCATTTTAGTTTCATAACTGGATTCAGGTGCCTAACAGGAAGCAGTACAATTTCAGCACTCGTAAGCTGCAGTGACGTATTAGTGATAAATATGGTATAACAATGTCTGTGTAAGTAAAACTGCCCAGATACCAAACCTGAAAAAATACCCTAAGCTACTGTACTGCTTTTTAGTTCGTATTAATAAATTTAGTAACAAGATGCCTCCCTAGATTTCTTATGTATGACAGACTGGATCCTTCATGGCCATCCTGATCTGTTGGGTGCATAATGTGTTCAGTTTTTATTTTTATATGTGCGTACAGACACGTTTATTCGAATCTCTGTGTGTGGCTTTTGCAAAATGTGCCCATTCTGGTTGCAGCAGATAGCATAGACTGGTTAGCGTGTCTGTTAAGTAGCAGTAAATTGTGTGTGTACTTAAGGGAAATGGGGTGGGAGAGGGAATAGTATCTCAGGGCTGGAAAAAGAGATTATAAAAATATCCGTTTGTAGATCAGATTGACCATGTTTTGTGCTACCGTTAACAGGCTGGCTGACAAACAAGGAAGAGGGTAGTACGTGCAGGTGGTCTCCTCCTCTTAATATCAGAGGCTTCATATTCTCCAAAAGCAAGATTGACTTTATGGGGAGTGTTTTTCTTTTTAATTCTTTTTTTTTTTTTTTGCTTATTTTAAATACCCAGTCCCTCCTCTTGTCTGTGTGGAAGCTGTTATATGAAGAGTGTACAAAGGGGCTAGGAGTCAGGACTGCAGGATGTAGTTGTCCAGTGAATGGGAAGACATGGCAGAGTTATAACGTTATTAATTTATTTTTTTCTGTTTTCTGTTTCTTTCCTTCTACAACGCTCCTGGCTCTGTAGGTCTCTAAAGTCAATGGAATCACTCGAATGTCATCTCCGAGTGCAAATGCAGCCAGTGCCAAAAAGATGAGAGAAGTCAGACCTTCACCGTCCAAAACTGTGAAGTACACTGCAACAGTGACAAAGGGAACTGTCACATACACCAAAGCCAAGAAAGAACTGGTCAAGGAAACCAAACTAAATCACCACAAACCCAGTTCACCTGTCAACCACACAATCTCAGGGAAAATAGAAAGTAGCAATGCAAAAACCCGCAAACAGGTGCTATCCCTTGGAGCATCCAAGTCTAACAATACCGCTGTTAATGGTGTAAAAGTCAATGGCAAGTTGAACCAAAAGACATGCACTAAGGAGGTGGGGAGACAGTTAAGGGAGGGGCTGCGCAATTCAAAGAGGAGGCTGGAAGAGACGAATCACATAGACAAAATACAGTCGCCCACCAAGAGGATGAAAGGGGCAGTCAACTTGGCAGAAGCTGCAAGCAAAAAGGCAGCCGTAGAAAAGCCTTTGCTGAATGGACACCTTAAAAAGGAAGTGCCAGAGAAGAGTTTGGAAAGAAATAGGCCGAAAAGAGCCACTGCTGGAAAGAGTACGCCAGGGAAACAAGCACATGGCAAAACTGAAAATGCCTCCTGTGAAAATCGTTCTACCTCTCAAGCGGAGTCCTTGCACAAGCCACAAGACTCAATGGGAAAGCACGAAAAGGGCAGTAGTAAGTCTGGGTGGGGGATGCTGGGGGAGATTCCCATCCTTAGGCCCTCCACAAAGGAATTCCATGACCCACTGATATACATTGAGTCAGTCCGAGCTCAGGTAGAGAAGTATGGGATGTGCAGGGTGATTCCTCCTCCAGACTGGAGACCTGAGTGCAAGCTAAATGATGAAATGCGGTTTGTGACACAGATTCAGCACATACACAAGCTAGGCAGGCGCTGGGGACCCAACGTGCAGCGGCTGGCCTGTATCAAGAAGCACCTCAAATCTCAGGGCATTACCATGGATGAACTCCCACTCATAGGTAAGGGCTGTGGTTTCATTGGCCTTTTGCCGCTGCTTGTTAGAGTCCATATGCAACTTTATGCTCCCTTTGCCTTTATGCTTAACTGAATCCCTGTTCACTTAACACTGCAGAGTGCTGGATCTCTCTCTTTACCCATCGGTCAGATACGATGCAGGTAGGTGGTTGTAGAGCTTTCCCGGGAGACTTAATATTGCCTTCCTCCTGCCAGCTCCTCATTCACCTAGGGAAAAATGCCATGAAGGCTCCTGGTCTTCAGATTTCAGGATCTCCTTCCCCTAACCGTTTATTTTAATAAACAGTGTAACTGTGGAGAATGACAGGTTCGGTTCAAGCGTCACCTCGGAATGTTTTTGGAGGTTTCCGAAGAGGTTTTCCATACAGGTTGCAATGCTGCCAAGCTAGAATACAAATATTTTCTCCTTTTCTTTAGAAACATTTAACAAAGGGGGAAAAAAATCTTGGAACTGACTTCTGTTTGCGTACTCAGACACTTAAAATCACAAATTTGCAGTGACCTGCTGACATTTAACAACCATTAAGTGTCAAGAATAGGCAGTAAAATGTGGTTGATTGCAAAATGGAGGTTTCATTATTTCTCCCAGCAGGTGTCTGCCAGGGCTAATGCCTGAGTGAGAACCACTTATTTAACAGAATTCTTGGTTTATGGTCTGCTGTCAAATAATGACACGTGACAAAGCTGTGACAATACTTTGTAAGAACATGACAACAGCAGCATACAAATGAACTATTGAATGTGCCACCTCCGTACCTACTGTCTTTGCAGCTGTGACATAGGAAGAAAATTCTGCTTTTAATTTTTGTTAGCTCTACCCTGTTAACTTGTTTTTAAAGTTTTCTGAGTCAGAGCTCATAGGACCTGCATGTTGCAACTTGATGGTAGAGTTTTGCCTTTGAGGCATTATTCCATCAGAGACAGCTATCAGCACTAGTTGGATTAAAAGACACTCTGTTTAAAGTATTCACAACACTTTTCCCCCCGTTTTCAAACTCAGTTTTATATCACATATGGTAAGTGACTGAAAACACATAAAAACTCACAAAGAGATTGCAAAGTTTATGATGGACCAACATGAGGCACAGCAGAAAATGAGAATTAAGAAGGAGGAATAAGGATTAGCATTCTGTTGCAATATATGTGCAGAAAGGTTCAAGGAATTGTAAAAATTAAAATCACTCAAGCAGGAATAAATGAACATTTTGTATGCCTAATGTATGCAGGGGTTGTGTCTTAATAGAGAAGAATAATGAATGAGATTTACGCTGGCAAGAGAGAGAGGAGAATGTGCAAGACAGCTCGATTAATTCTCCTGGAACAATATTAACTTTTTAATGAAATATCTTAACTCAGCATTAAGATGGCACTACTGTTAATTATTTGTATTATTTAAACTCCTAAGAGTCTCATTAATAGGCAAGGATTCTGTTCTGCGGGGCGCTGTATAACTGGAACAAACAGTGGTCTGTTACGAAGTTTGCATCCTGTGTAATCTTTCTGTGGTTATTTTTCTACCTTTATCTTGTATTTAAAAACAAAATGGGAAAAAATGAAGCTGGAAATCATCAATGTGCAAAGATTAGAAATCTGTAGGAAAGATATACAATAACCTGTGGTGATACATATACACTTATTTAAGTATATGTGCATACATATTGCTTCTTTGAAAGCATTTCCATTGACGTAGGTGGGAGTTTTGTCAGCGAGTACTGTAGTACCAGGGTTTGGTATTAAATGCATACCTGAAAATGTAAGTTTTTTTTTTTTTTTTTAATGAGCTTGCTCATGAGGCAATTTAAAAATATTCCAAACTTAGTGAAAATTAAGATAATTAAAAAAAACCCAACACCTGAGAAGGTAATGCTCCAGTAACACGTGCCAAGGCTCGTATTTCAGCCCTATTGCTTTAGGCTCTCTTTAAATGGGGTTAAAACTTCTTTTCTTTTTTCCTTAGCTGCTCAAGAAAAGTTTACCCAACATGCATAGGCCAACCCTGGAAAACATCAGCTTGAGATATAAATGCTTCCAAAAGTTACAACTTTGTGAAATGGAATTGTAATTGAGACCATTCTGTAAACCTTAGCTCTAGCTGGCCCCACAGAGGGTCTCCCCGCGACGTGAGGCTCTGTTTGAATGATGTGATACCCAAGCTCCAATACCGTGGTGTGATTATGAGCCAACGTTCCATTAGGCTGGAGAATATTGCTTTTCTTAAACATGTCCAGATAGTGCTGGGACTAGGAACTTAAACTGAGTGCGTGCTCTTTGCTGCCCTACCAAACTTGCATAGAGCAAGTTCTTCTCCCAAAGCTGGAATGTGTTACTCAGCTTTGCACGGGTCGCTGCAGTGGTTGGGAGGAGAAGCTGGCCTAAATCGTGTGAGCTGCATAAATAAAAAACACTAGACCAAAAAAGTACTTTACATAGTAGAGGCCAGGCTGAGAGTTGTTTTAGGCAGAAGATGAAAGAGAAGGGAAACCATTGAATTTTTTTTTCCCTACATCTTTGACCATTTCTCTGCTTCAAGACTTGACTGTTTTGGCTAAAAAAAAACAAAAAACACAAGGTTGCTGAATAGGACAGATCGCCCAAACCTGCTGTGTGCAGATTTGCTGCCTGCTGGAGTTCCCTGCGGAGCACCTTGTCATGAGCCCTGAGAGAGAGGAAAACCAGAGGCTAGAGAGGTGCGGGAGGGACAGCCGAGGGAAAATGATGGAGACTGGAATTTGGGATGAGCCATGAGATGCAGCGTGGGGCAGTTTTAAGCAAGGGGCCCTGCTTGCACCAGCGAGTAAGGTGGTGATGCAGCTGGCCCTCATGGTGCTGCAGCTGTGGCGCCAACAGTAAATACTTGGCATGGTGCTGCTGCTTGCGCTTGTGGTTTATAGCAGCAATTCTGCGTGCTATGAAACTGCTGCGGCTTAATGGTCTCTGCTTTTATCAAAGGGAAAGAAAAAGGGGAAGAAAAGACAATGTGGCAGTGATGTTGACACAAGTTTTGTATTATTTTTTTTCCTTTAGCAGCACCCTGTTGAATTGTAGTCGGTCTTTGATCCTTTTTCCTTTTTTTTTTAACTCTTTCTACTGATGATTCATTTTTCTACTCTGAGAGCATTCATGATGCTTCTTTGTTTTATTGTTTCTCAACAATATGTCTGCTCTTTATCTAAATTACAGCTTTTGTAGTCATGAAGTTTTATTTTTGGACTGCAGTGAGAGACGTACTAGTTATCATTACAAACCCATAATGAAACATAATACAACTATGGCCTCCACTGGGAAGGAGCCACCTGCAACTTTTTCCACATAGTAGCGATCACATTTAGTATGCCTGCGTTAACGCTGTGTTCCTTTAAATACTTATGTGTATTCCAAGTGTTGTGCAGATATTAGATGATCCAGAAAATATAGCTATTTACTGCTTGCTTTTTTTTTTTAATGCCAATATATATCTTGAAATCTGCTTGTAGTGCAGGCACAGAGCTGGCGCCAGCCGGGGGAGACTACAAGACTTGGCCAAGTCTCACCTCCTCCTGGGCCCTTGTGGGGAAAAAACAAGTGTCCAGAGGCAACTGGCGAAGCTCTGAGCAGACGGGAGCGGAGTTCAGAGTGGAGGGCAAATTTAGCCTCAGGGAGGGCTGATGCAAAGGGCAAAGCAGTGGTGTCCGTGCATCTGCATTGGGGGTCGGATGAGGCGGGCGCGAGGCTGCGCGGGGTCGAGGGCAACAGGGCTGCAAGAAGGGCCCGTCCCTCGCGGCCTCGCGCCGCGGTCAGAAGCAATGGGGCCAAGCGCCTGCCCTTTGCTAACCTGTCTCCTGTGTTTCCCTTTCCTCCTCTGCTCGCCATGCGTACTGCCTGCAGGAGGCTGCGAGCTCGACCTGGCCTGCTTCGTCCAGCTGATTAACGAGATGGGGGGCATGCAGCAAGTGACTGACCTCAAGAAATGGAACAAACTGGCAGACCTGCTGCGCATCCCCAAAACTGCACAGGACAGGTTGGCCAAGCTGCAGGAGGCCTACTGCCAGTACTTGCTCTCCTACGACTCCCTCTCCCCCGAGGAGCACAAGAAACTGGAGAAGGAGGTCTTGCTGGAAAAGGAAATCTTGGAGAAGAGGAAAGGACCTTTGGAGGGACATTCAGAGAATGCCTACAGGTTCCATTCCTTGCCCCGGTTTGAGCCCAAGAATGGGCTCATCAACGGCGTCGTTCACAAGAACGGCTTCCGCAACAAGTTGAAAGAGGTCGACGTCCCACTGAAGACGGGCAGGCGGCGGCTCTTCGCTCAGGAAAAGGAGACCGTGAAGGAGGATGAGGAGGAGGAGGAGGGCGTCCTTAGTGACTTACACAAGTGTATATACAAGGTAACGGTGGTGATGGCCAGGGCTGATGTTGCACGAAACCTGTGCGAGGAGTTGCACTACCTTTAGAAAGGGCAAATTGAATGAAATGCAAACAGTATTTTCACCTGCATTGCCAAATTTTGCTTGGGACTAACAGTCGCGCGAACACTTAGTCCTCCACATGTCGTGTCTGTTGGCAGAGAAATGCTGACTCTTGTGCTGTTTTATTTGGCAGTCTTCTGCTCTAGAGCAGGACCTGGCGCTGCAGCTTGCAGAGTAGTTTTGGGTTCAGCAGTGCTCAGAGAGAAATAAAGCATTTGGTTTCTGTGCCCAGAAAAGAAATACAGTCTCATTTCCATCACTCGAAAATGAAACCAGATAGCCCGAAGGAGCTGATTGTTAAGCTCTTTAGAGACCAAATGAGATCATGACTGGGCTTTAAAAATTTGCTTCACGTTTCTTTTGTAGCCTATTATGATTTGTCAGCTAAAAAAATACTTTATTCTGGAACTCCATCCTCAGTCCCACCTTTGAAAAGTAATTTCTCTACCTCATGCCCATTGGACAAGAGTTTATCTAATGACAGCAAAAATTGTGAATAGCCAAATGGCACTTTTGCACTTGAAGTATTATGCTTAATAATGTTTAATGAAAAACATGATAAAACTTGTCCTGGCTGCCGCTTGGATAGCTTCAAACTTAGAGGGAAAGTGCAAGTCTGAAATAAAAGTTTAGAAGAGATAAAGAAAAGCCCAAGCAGTAGCCCCAAAGTATCTAGTGATCTTGATCTGTAGGTGTAATCCACAACATTTATAAATCAAATATAGCTCACTGCTGGGGTATTTAATAATCTTTAACTGGGATGGTGTCTGTTATGGATTTAAGATGAGGATACTTTATGGCATCTTATGAAGCAACCCTTTTTATTTTGCATTCTATGTTTTTCTTCAGTGACGGCATCCTTCTGTGTCTGTGCGTGGGGGTACTCTTTCATACTAACACATTTCAGGGAGGATCCAAGATATTTAACAGAACATGTCTTGTATTACGGTTAAACTCTGTGTTTCGGAAGATGATGGGGTAATAATAATTCCTTTTTACAGCACATTTCTATTAAAAAAAAAAATCTTCCCTAAATTCTCAGACCTATAGATTGAGGCCTGGAAGAGAATACTGTAATCATACAGATACAGTGTACTTAGACCACAAAGCCTATACTTTAGACCATAAAAAACACAATCAGAATTTCACACAGTAAGTTTTGCAGTCAACAATTCCCACCATATCACAAGTCAAGGTTAGATTACATTACCTTTTTATTTTATATATATATATTTTTATTTTCACCACAATTCCTAAGTTATTTTCAGTATTGCCCCTTTCCAACTGCAAGATCTGCTGTGCTTTTTAAGTGTGTGCCCTTGGCTGCTCTGGTTGCTTTCTTTACTCCCGTGGTCTGTAGATGCATAAAGCAAACCGGTGTCATCAAGGAACAGGAGGAGTTTTCCCTGCTTCTCCTTCCTTCCTTTACCTGCTCCGTGTTTTAAAGAAGATGTTTCAAACATCTATAATGGAGCTGGCTGAAACCGGAGTTGTTGCAGCGTTGTTTCTGTTCAGCCTGGACCGATGGGGAGCTACAAGAGGAGGCAGTGATGGTACAAGGCCTTGCTGAGCTGCCCCTGTTCTGCTGAGCTCAATGCTTCTGTTCCCTCCTGCCTTCCCAGGTGCCTCTCCCAAGCTATGGATACTCTGAAACCTCTGTTCCCTGCCTGTTTCAAAAGTTGCTTTGGCCTCATCAACGTTCTTGACTTTGCAGCGTCTTCTTTTCTCCCCTGGTACCGTGTGTCAAGGCCGGTGCGTGAGGGCATGAGGAATGTTTATTGGTGTTCATTCCCTGAGTGTGTCTTGGTAGTGGGAGAGAAGCTGCGAAAAACTCAGAAGAGGAGATGAGGTCATTTGTGCCTTTGCTCATTTGCTTTTCAGCAGTTGGTTTGGTTTTCTGATTTTTGTTAGCTCCATTACTGAAATTTCAATTATAGAAAATTGTGAGAGGTCTTCAACCATTTGATTTACTTTCCAACTTCTAGGAGACTAAAAATACCAAATTCTTGTCTGATGAAAAAAATGGATAAATGCAATTATGCAATTTTTTAAGGTTTAAGTTATTTCCTCTCCCCCCCTCCCCCCTTTTTTTCTTCCTTTTTGGTCCTTTTGGTCCTTTTTTCAGATGGTCCATCCATCTGAAAAATGGAAAAATGCCATGAATTTGGGGAAGATAATCCTTATTTTTCTTGTTAAGACAAAAGGAACAGGCAAATCATTAAATCAAGAAAGCTGTTGCAGAGTATTTGTTAGTTTGTGAATGGTGACATATACGTTCGGGTTTGATGACTGTTGGTGGGAGCAATGCATTTTATGAGAGTTCTTGTTTTAAAAGGCAGCCTCAGTAAATAATTCATGAGGGCATTAAAAGATGAAGGCAATTGCTTATTGTACCACAGAGCATCCAGCTCTGAAGTTTATGGGAATCAGAGAGCCCCAGGCCCTGGGCATTTTACAAAGTTTTTTGTTACAGCTAATTGCACTGCATTCAATTAAAAAAAAAGTGACAATGTTAGAACCATAGAAGTGCAGCAAAGTGATAGAGTTGGCCTCTGGGGGAAAAGCTGCCATATAGTTGTTCCTAGCTTACTCTTGGACACAATTCTTAAATACATCAAACACTAGAAAAAGGCTGTAGGTGGCTAGAAAAAGGCTGTAGGTGGCTTGGCAGATCTGTTTCACAGTGGAGAAAGTAAGAAGGCGCCCGGCCTGTGGCTCCTGGAGAGCCTTTGCAGGATGCTCTGCCATTGCCCCTGCATGTGGTTCACAGTGCCTTGTCCGCACTTGGTGCCCACGGGCACCGTGAGCCCCTTCCTGTGTGATACTGAGCACCTAAAGGACGTAGCTTTCTAGAGCACCTGATGTAAACAACCATGAGAGAAGGTGTCCATAAACTGAGGTACAGCCCAGCCGGAAAACTAACCCAAATCCTTTCCTTACAAACGTTATGTTGAAAGGATTTCCGGTAGCAGTGCAAAGGAGGACTGCACTCCTTTGGCAATTTTGTTATATTTTACTTGTATCTGCTTTCTAATATGAAGCCCTGGTGCCTTATGTTTGAACTACTGCTGTTGAATTGAGCATAACTACTTTCTGTGTGCAGATGATTACTATAATCGTGGTAAACTCTGCTTTTTGTGACCCTCTTCTATCTCATACCATATTGGCTTCTCCTTTTTTCCCCCCAACCTGTTTCTCTGTATACAGAGGGCTTAACCAAATGGTCCTCGAAAGGTATGTGACTTGATCCTGGGTAGGACAGTATGCTGGGTCATTTATGACTTATTGTAGGAAGCTAGGACACATCCATCTCCTTTATGTATCAAACCCATAAGATTGCACTGGGCCCAACAGTGTATGTAGCTTTCTATGAACGGTCGGTTTTAAAAGGTTGGCTTGACCAAATCGTTGTGACAGGTTTAATATGATTAGATTTCTCTAGGTGTATTTTCCCAGATGGGAATTGAACTGTAGAACCACACGTGTTCTGAAGACCCTTTCTCCTTCCCACGTTCTGGGAATCAAGCATGGAAGGAAAGAAGTGCAGCCAGGAGGGGAGCGAAGTTCTGAATTTATTTTCTTTATCCACAGGGTAGGTCTGTGTCTCTAACAACCTTCTACCGAACAGCAAGGAACATCATGAACATGTGCTTCACAAAGGAGCCCTCGGTAGCAGAAGTAGAGGTGAGGCCAATACGTGGGGTGGGAAATGTCCTTGCTCAGCGGGGCTGAACGTGGTGTGATTTCCGTCACCAGTGTGGGGATGTCTGGTGTGGGAGAAAAGTAAGTTGTTATATAGACCTGGTATTGGTTATGGGTTTTTTAAACATCTTTAACTACGAGTGACCTGAAAGAAAGGAAGAAGTGCTAGTCCATCTTGTGCTGACCTACAGGAGCAAGGGCATCTAAATTCTGTCTTTCCAACTCGCTTTAAAATATTTATATGCTTATTTTAAAGCAATATTTTCTGCTGGAGCTATGCAGAGATGAGCTAAGCCTGTTCTGCTTGTCAGCATCCTCTGAGACATCCTTCCTGCCACGGAATAACACAATGTTCTCTCCCCCCGCAGCAAGAGTATTGGCGGCTCGTGGAGCAGAAGGATTGCCACGTAGCCGTGCACTGCGGGAAAGTCGACACCAACACCCACGGCAGCGGCTTCCCCGTGGGGAAATCTGAACCATTCTCAAGGTAAAGCCGCCCGGCCCGAGCTCCTGGCGGGCGTGCGGGGCATCAATGCCTGCAGCGCAGCGCTCACATGTCTCTGCCTCTGTGTCCTCCCATGCAGGCATGGGTGGAACCTCACAGTCCTTCCTAATAATACGGGATCCATCCTGCGACACCTTGGTGCTGTGCCTGGTGAGCAACTCTCTCTTCTCTCTTGTCGACAGCACTGGAAACGCAGCAGTTTCCACATCTCCTCCCTCTCCCCAGCCCCCTGCTCTCATGTGCATTGGGGTCTGTCGCTGTGGGGCTATCCAACAAGCTTGGGCCATGGCTATGTTTATCTACCATGGCTATGTTTAACTGCCCTATGTTAAAGGGCAGTTTTTCCTTTAGATTTATATCTAGATATATCAAGTTTTATATGTAGATATATCTAGGTTTATATCTAGATATAGAAAAGGATTGTTCTGTTTTCCAACCTCCTGGAATAGACCCAGCTCTAGCAGTTGCTATTTGGAGATATGAAAACAGGTGAGTAGATTGAGAATTAAAGAATAGTTGAGACCATGTAGCAGGGAGACCTCGTTTGTTCTTGCAGTGCTGCTGGTTTTTTTTTTTTTTTTTTTTTTTCTGGTCAGGATAGGAAAGGACAGAGTATGTGAAATCCTTCCTTGAAAATCTAGACTTTGTGGGCAAAGGAGCAAGCAAATTTTCTAAATGAATTTTTTGAGCGCTCCAGCTGCAGTTGTGCCATTTGATTTGTGAGTAGAAATGAAAGCTAAATCCAGTCATTTGTGTGGATGTTAAACCTGGAAACATCCACTTAGGAAGCAGGCTGCATGTTCACCTGCCCATGTAGCCTCCACAACATGGAGTGACTTTTCTAATTGGTGATATCAAGCTTGAATTATGGATATTTGTAAACTCCCTAAAGAATATATATATATATATATATTTACGGCTACTAGAAAATGAACACATTGAGATCACTCTAATCTGCTGGGAAATATTTTATGAATGGAAAGTTCATAAAATCTCAGTCACTCTGGTAGAAAGACTTAAAAATTTCAGGGTCAGCTCACAGAAAAGTCAGTATTTTCAAACAAAATCACCTCTGAAAGTAACTTTTAAATAGAAAATGTAATTATGCAAAACTTACTTTCAATCCCTTTGTTTTAGGAGTGACAATTCCTTGGCTAAATATTGGCATGGTCTTTTCTACCTCATGCTGGTCTCGAGACCAAAATCACCTTCCATACATTGACTACTTACACACTGGTGCTGACTGCATATGGTACGTACCCCTGCATTTCGTTTGCTTGGTGTTCATCCCAGTGGCTCTCTGGAGGTTGCTGTTATGTAATGCAGCTCCTATGGGTGTAGTATGTTTTGCCTGAAGGAGTTGCATCAAAAAGTCCAGTCTTTGTAATTATGAACTTAATGGGAAAATGTAATACAAGCTAAGTGATGAAAGCCCCCTTCTCCAGAAGAAGAACACCTTCCACACTCTCTTCTGAGATAGTCAGCAATAAACTGATTCTGCTTGATCCTGAATTTACACTTCAGAATGTTTTCATGGAGCAGAAGCCAAATGCTGGCTAGCCAAGATGGGCTTCCCTTTGGCTGACAGAGTAGAGGGACTTCTGTTCAGCTCCATGTTGTCACTTAAAACGGGATGAACTGTGCTCTGGCTAAGCAGTTACAACATTCCTTTTAATCCTACAAAATATCTTGAAAACACGTATCTACCAATTCCTTAGTACTTTCTGTGTTGTTTTTAATTTTTACCAACCCCTTGCACACATGGGCAGTTATTTGCTGGCTGCATTTCATGTTTTGTAGCTACTTCGTGCAAATAGGCTTAACACTCAGCTTTGCAAGTAGTTTTGAACGTGGTGAATTCCTCCTGGATTCAATGCACGTGTACCTCAAAGATGCTGCTGCTGAGTTAGATTGCAGTGGAGGTGCAACAGCAGACAGGAATGAGTGGAAGCAGATGCTGCTGGCACAGCACAAGCCATTCTGTTGTATTCCTGCAATAGGGATGCAATAGGATGACCCAGAAGGATCATCAGTGAGACCAATAGATGATAAGCAATATAAGTTTTTCTTGATCAGAGAAAGTGTAGTAATCAGAGGAAAGTTACTAAACAGCCCCTAGTGTAATATTTGCTGCATGGGGCTGTAGTAAAAGTGAAAATAAATGCTACATAGTGCAGAAACTGTTCAAATTGTGACTTTTGAATGCCATGTTAATAGGCAAGTATACAAAAAGGGGACTCCCACCTGCAAGCGTCCCAGAGGAGCGCGGCACAGAGCAGCCCAGGTGGCCCAGGTTCTGGGAAGGCACATGGCATTCAAAGGGATTTGGGGAAACTCCTAAAGCTCCTTCGTTTGTGCAGTTTGTCTCCTGTTGCTGGTGGCAGTTACGTGGATGGGGTCCTTCCAGGGTAGCTGTTGAATATGTTTGGCTGCCCTCTTGGACAAGGAATGTTGTTTTTCTTGTCTGCAGCTCTTGAGAAATGCTACTCCCACGCTGTTTGTGCAGGAGCACCTCTGTTTAAAGTCAGAAATGTTCTGTATATGATATACTAGGGGGTGAAGGTGAACAGCTGTAGCAGTTTACCTGCAGGGTTATACTGCAAACCTGGAGGCTGTTATCACTTTGGGTATTTCATGGACACTCTCCCTCTTTTGTGAGTGAGGAATGTGGTTTTTTGTGTGTGTGTGTGTTTTTTAATATAATAAGACATTATGAGGATAAATTGCTGAGTAAACTATGTTGCCCTCAACCTATGTGAGTCTGTTTCTTTCTGTGATGTACGTCTAGGCTTCAAGGATGGCTAGTTCTACATGGAAGCTTAAGAGTTCTGATTCTGATTAAACATCCTGATTAAGCTCTGATGTCTTCCTTCATGTTGGGAACCAGCCTTTGAGCTCTGAAAAGGCTCAGATAAGGCTAGCAAAGTTCTTCCCAGCTCAGAAGCAGCAGCCCAGAGGAGCCATATACTCTCCTTCAGGGAGATGGCCTATGAGCAGGCAGTAGCTTTAGATGTTCTGCTGGCTTGCCTTGATGAAACGTGCACAGTAACCAGGAATGACTCAGGAAAAGGAAGCAAAACTACTTTGGCTATAAAAGGCTGCCAGGCTGGAATGTCAGGCCAATAGGCATCAGTTGCATTGCAACCTTTAGGATTGCTATAAAGTGCCTGGCTTGATTGAGGAAAGGTGAATTTAGTAAGTCTCGGTCTGGTGGGTCACGTGGAGAAGACCCAAGAACATCTTATTTCATAGCTGCTTCAGTAATATCATAGCAGGGCACTGAGCACCAACCTTGTTCTCCATCTTGCACACTCCACCCGACACCCAGAGTCCTTCTCATCCAAGAGCAAATCCTGGTGGTGGTAAATCCATGGTGCTTCATTTACCTGGGTGTGGCTCAGGTTGCACTCCCATCTCTCAGGTTTACTGAGGAGAACTCGTTTGCCTGCACAGTAGAAGTCAGTGACCTGATCTTTCTCTCCAGAGGGATCCTCAGTGCCCATTGGAAGAACCAAAACTGAAAAGTAAAAGCAAATCTGTCTTCTCCCTGATGCTGAGTGGCCTCTAATGGCTGCTCATTTTCCATTTTCGATGGGTAGGTCAAGGATTGCAAGTGAATGAAATGAAAATATGCTGTAGGAGCAGATGATCTCTGTTCCCTTCAGGCTGCCCTTGGCAATCCTGCCAACAGTTGTATAGTCGGAGCACCTCTGCTCTGCTGCTCCTCTTCACACAACCTTCTTGTGTCTTTTCCTGGACCCATTGTGGTGAGGCCCTGTTTGAGAGAGAATCTTTTGGTTGTTCCAGTTATTTTCTGACTCTAAAAGAAAATAATACTTGCTGCCCCATTCTGGCTTTGGCCTAAAATATTTTCATCATCATTTAAAATTGTTATTCTACTGTAAGTAGAATTGCTCTCTACCCATGTGCAGCTGTTCTGCTGCTGTCACCATTGCCAACAGACAGATTGCAAAGTATTTGACACACATGTGTTTAAGGTTCCTGTAGATACTAATCCTTATCAGAATAAAGTTCTTGCACTTAAGCTTTATGTAGACCAAAGATTTCTTAGAAAGGTCCTAGTCATTGCCAATGCATTTGTAAGAAGAGGGCACACTGTTTATACCCGGGCAGCAATTACCTGTACAAGGAGATATTGTCATCTCTTTTGGCATTCAGCCCCAGGACCAGCAAAGATGAAGCAACGTTGTCATCAGTGGATCAGACTGTAAGGTTATGTTCCACTCGTAGGACACAAACCTTGTGCAAATTCGTGGAGCAGGACCACACAGTTTCCTCTAATGCACATGGAGTTAATGTGAGCGTGGAGTCGAAGCTGACGTCCTGGCGAGGTCTGGGAGACCAGCAGAATGCTCCCTCCGTCATGCTGCCGGACAGACCTGGCCCAAGCATGTCCTCATCCTCCCTTAAAAGTCTTTCCAGATTCAGTGTCTCCTGCTGTACGCCGAGTTTGGAGCAGCAGCTTTTTATGGGGTGAATGGTGTGGGGGCAAATGGGTTAATCGTAATAGGATAATTCTTGATAAATCTACAGGTACTTTTTACTTGCCTCTGAGAAATAAAACCAAATAAAGCAATGTTGCAGGCCGGCACCTTGTGTGGCTGCAGCTCAGGGCGCGTTTGGGAATGCTGGGAGCTGCTCTGTGTTTTCTAGCAGGTTGCACTGCTCCTTTGCAGTGTGCTCCGGTGTCACCTGATGATTGAAGCTGAAGGTAAGAGTAAGGTACAAACCTCTCACCATTAGCTGCTCTGGTGCCATTGCAGTGCCTATCATGCTATTCCTGATTTTTCCACTCTGATTCTACAGAGCAATGAGTTTTCACTTTTCTTTTGGTGGGGATTTTATTGCCTTTGGCGTCTAGTGAACACCATCACAGTGTCTAAACAAGCTTTAAGTTCTGCGAACCTGAAGTGTTTTGCCATAAAGAACTGTGTGGGAGAGTCTGTGTCTCATTTAACCAATGTCCTGGGCAGATTTGCCTGGTTCTGCATGGAGGTGGGTTGTTGCTTACTCTGTAGTAAATCTTTCCCTTTTTCCTCCAACAAACCCACAGGTATTGCATTCCTGCTGCAGAGGAGAACAAACTTGATGACGTGGTACATACCCTGCTGCAAGCCAATGGCACTCCAGGGCTGGAAATGCTTGAAAGTAATGTCATGGTAGGTGGATATGGGAGAGGGGTATTTCCATTTAATATTCCAAAGCTAACGTGAAAGTTGGTTGTTTGGAAAATTATTTTGGTCTTGTCTTATATTAAAATAATGTAGAGGCTGTTGATAGAATCTGGACACTTTCTACTTGCATTTACCCACGTGATATTTTTCTAAGAAGGTGCTTAAATGCTGAAATAAAAATAAACATGAGCAGTGAATGTCCATTTTTAATACTGCTCATGATATATTCAACCAACTCACAAAGTGAGTGTTTTGTAATCAGCTCACCTGCCATGAATGACATTTTATGCCAGTATGGAGATGAGAATTCAAATACTTGAAAGGATTGGAAAGTTTCTTTGTTTCCCTTGTTTATTTTATGGATAACAATTTCCATTTAGTGCATTTAAAAATAAATTTGGGAATCCAGAACAAAAATAAGTTCCTCCACTAGCTCTAGCATATGTATAAAAGCAAAATGGATTCAGTGACAAAGTCTGTCTGAAAAGACTTAGAAGGAAAAACAAACGGCCTCAAGTGTCAGGCATTAAGATGGAAGGTGCTTTTCTTACAGATGGCATTGTTTTGATTCCTTGCGTTTGAGATTGCTTGGCAAGTGAGAGTTTAAAATCGTGTTTGCAAAAGAGCCACTTGTGTAATTCTCACTCCAAGCCGAACGTGGCAGTGGGGTTTCAGCTTGTGCAAGAGGGAAGCGAGAACGTGAACGGAGCTGAGTTATCAGCAGAGCAGAGCTTTTCTCTGGAACAAGTAGGATGTGGCAGTGCGCAGGAAAAGGAAAGGGGGGCGAATTGTAAAAGAAAGTTCTCCTTTTTTTTTTTTTTTTTTTTGCTTTTATGTCTTTCTAGATCTCCCCAGAAATCTTGTGTAAGGAGGGGATCAGGGTGCACCGTACTGTACAGCAGAGCGGGCAGTTTGTCGTCTGTTTTCCTGGATCCTTTGTGTCTAAAGTGTGTTGTGGCTATAGTGTTTCTGAAACAGTGCACTTTGCTACCACCCAGTGGACAAGTATGGGTTTTAAAACTGCCAAGGTAAGTTGAGAAAAGGAGTTTACAATGGATTCACTGCCCTGCCGTCTAAAACGACAGCAAAACAGACGTTCCAGGATTGCTAGCATTATGAGACTAGTGCAGCCATGTCTGTTTTTATGAAATATTAAATAAGAAAACAGAAAGGGGGAAAAAAAGCCTCTGCAAAAGGCTTAAGATGATGTAGCATTTTTAGAGGAATGCATTAATAATTAAAAAGAAAACTTTTGTGTATTTGAAAAATTCAGAAGATTGTTATGCCTGCAGAACAGCTTGCAAGGAAGCGTTCACAAATCCCTGGTGACAATATATTGTAATAAGCTTGCTAAATTTTTTTAGACAATGTTTTCTAGAAGCATTAGAATCTCAGGTATAATTGTCTGGATAACTGTGCTTGTGAGCCTCTGTGACGGGCAGGGTCACCTGGTATTCCCAGCCTGTCTTTCTCTGCCCCTCCATTCAGGATAAGCTGTTGATCAGGGCAATTTCAGTTATAATTGACTTGAAAACTCTCAGATGCACTGACCAGCCCATATCGTATCGTATGAAGCTGTAAATAAAACAAAGTTCCTGCTCCCTTTCACACTTATTAGCTGATGCAGAAACAAATAGATGTTTTTTTTTCAACCTTCCCGGTCTTGGCTATGTTCTTGGAGAAAGAATATATATGAATAACCGTGCCCTGTTCTCCTGAAATACACTGAAGTATGGGCTGCAGACGCTATTCTGGTAGTGCTTCATAGCTAAGCCAGTAGTAAATTATAATTTACAGCTTCAGATGACGTGGTTAGTAATAACTAATATAATGTGTCCACATCTAGGTTTTGGTTCTTTAGAGTTAATGGAATTCTTTCTGCCTGGTTATAATAATTGTACATTAACTCGGTTCAAAATAAAGGGTTATTTTATTACAGATTTATTTTGGGGGAAGGTGGGAATTGTATATGTGTTTGGGTAAGGATGAGAATCCTGAACTAACCTTTTGTGTCTGAAGGTGCACAGTTATATTAACTCTTATGCTGTATTTATTGCTCTGCTAAACACTCATTTGCTATTGTGAAAATGCCACTCTTGTAAGAGACGGAAATCACTATGCAGCAATTAAAAAGTTCTTCTTGGTGCCTCAAATTCTGAAGAACAGTTTCTTTTGATTAACTTTGAGAGATTCACACTGGGTAAATAAAACCTGCCTGAAAATCCGCAGATTCTCATCTATCATAGACTACTGTGGAAATGCAAGTCACAGTACTTAAAACTTCACAAGATCTAAAAATATGTGTTTATCTCAAAAGATCTCTGGAAACATCTACATTGTTTTTCTTCTATTTCCTTCCTTCTTTTTTTTTCCCCTTGCCTTCTTTTTTTTCCCCAAACTATCCTGGAGGTTTAAGTCTGCTACATTTTGGAAATTCTTCCTTGATTCCTTTGGCAGGGCACTTAGGCATTTTGAAAGGCTGCCTGGGATTATGCATTTCAGAGATGGTGAAAGTTTTGTGTAACCAGCAAGATTCCCCTTTCAGCCTGTTAAGGAACTCTATGACAAGCAGCTGTATCCCACTGTCTTTCTGTTCTGAGCAGCAATACTGACTGTCGTCGCCTGTTAGATACGTTGCCTTGTTCTCATCCTGTGATACCCTGACTCCTTTTTTATAGAGACTCTCTTTATGTTACTAAACAATGTTGTTCACGCCATGTGTTGAATGATTGCTCAATCTTCTTCGGTGTACGGAAATATGAAATTCTGCATCTAAAATGGAATTGATTCAAGTTTGTTAAGGAGTTGGCATAATTGCTGGAATGACAGGGACAGACAGATTTCACTTCTACCATACCTAGGACCAGGCTGCTGGCACTTGAAAAAAACACGCCTTGAAATGTTAAACTAAAGATGAGGAGAAGGCTCAGTGCTGTGGCAGAGCACACATCTGCAATGCCCACAGAGTAACTCCATATTCTCAAGTAAAGTGCTGGGCAGATGAGGTAAAGCTCACTCACGTAACAGGACAGCAGCAAATTGAGCTAAAAAAATGCACAGTGTTCTACAGATTCTAGAAATTTGGAGAAAAAAAGAAAAGATGGAATGTCTCGTGTTAAAGACTTGGTTAGTACAGGGCCTGCCACAGGCTTAGCAGAAAGAAGATACTCGGCAGGTACTGTAATACAGGAGGAAAAAGTGTATGGGAGAGACAGGAGAGCTGGAGGAAGGCGTCGGGCTGGGGGAGCGCAGCTGGGCTCTGCGGACGCGCTCGGATAAGCCGAGCTGAGCTCTGCTTGCCCGCGGCAGAGGTGTTCACAGCGACGCTCGCTGCCCGGTGAGCGCGGCGCGCGTGCTCCTGGCTGCGCAGCAGCGATGCCCGCCTAGTTTGGAGCCACGTGCGCGTCCATCCCCTCCAAGTGTTAGTCTGGGGTAGGAATGCGCCTTTAAAACATGCCGTACTGCTCCTGCTGCGCATCTCGGAGCAGCTTGAGCTCTGCGCACACGGAGCTGGTTGCAGGCGAGATGGGAAGCAGCACCGTGGCCACGCAGCCGCCCCCCTGCAGGACGCGTGCGCTGCGGCTGGGTCTGCCCGGAGGGAGCACGGGCCCAACGCGCGCGGCGGCGCCGGCTCCCCAGCTCCCCGCAGGGCTGTGCCACGAGGGCCAGCGGGAACGAGAGCCCCCAGAGAGCAGCGACGGCAGAACAGCCTCGACCACATGTTTCCTTCCCGAAGGCGGGCGGCAGCAAACCGGGGAAGTTTAAGCCGAGAGTGCTGCAGGAAGGGATAAGGGGTTGCAGGCACGTAGAAATTGCTTAGAGATACCGTGTCAGAGGGTCACAACAAATTACTTGGCCAAGCAAAAAAGAAAACAAAAAAAAAACAAAAAGCCAAAAACCCTACTAAACCTGGCTGATATAAGGAGAAAGACAAAAATATTCCCTTAAATATCCAAAGGGTGAAAATACAAAGAACCCCAAAGCAAAAAGAGATTTTTGAAGAACAACTTGCTAAAGGCCGCCCCATCCTGCCCCAAAGGAGGCCATATTGAAGAACAAGAACAGAAGGATATGTTAAGGAAGGGAATCAACATGGTTTTTGTCGCGGGGTCATGCCCCACACACCTTTTTGAAGCGTGTGTGGACAAAGGAGACGTAGCTGCCAGTCCGCTACCATTTCTGTGAAATTTCTGCAAGGCTCTTAAAGAAATGAACTTGCCATGGGTTGAGGGGGGAAGGTTCTTACATGAAAAAAATATTATTTGAGGATTTGCTGAGGATAGGAACAAACGGTCAGGTTTTGTATGGAGAGAAATCTCTTACTGTGCTCCTCAGGAGTTTATATTAAGACCAGTAAGGTTCAGCGTAAATAACCTAGATAAGAAAGTGAATAGCAAAACAAATCCTTCGGAGTTAAGATATTAATGGCAGCAGTAGCTAAAGGTATGAGATGTTACAGAAAGATTTAATGATACTGAGTGACCTGAATGTTAAAATGGTGCTGAAATTCAGAGTTGAAAATATTAAATGACTCGGGTGCAAATAAAAAATAATCCAGGTGCTGTGATGGACTCTAAACTAGCTCTTGGCACTGACAGAAGTTGTCTTTGATTGTAATGGGCAGTCCTGTGAAGTGACAGCTAAGTGCTTCGTAGGAATTTAAAAGGAGTTACTGTTAAAAATCAAAGGAACAGAATAGAAAACAAAGCAACAAAAAAAGTCATTATGTCCTTGTGTAAATTCTTCTTATCCCCATGATCTGGACACATTGAATACTGCATTAAATATGAGAGAAAAGCTGATGACTGAAGGAAACATATGGATGGTAGAAGGGCCATGCCACAAGTGGCTGGGAGATCCTAACTATGAAATTAATGTTGTCTCATGTAATACTAAAACATGACTCAAATTATCAGGCAGCAGATCCAAAACAAAGATATGTTTTAAAGTACTTCTCTACGCATTTCAGTCCAGTATGGAAGAGAAAAACGCTCACGGCGTCAGGCAGCCTGATAAGCGCGAGGCTACGGTGAGTGGTGCCGGAGGGAGCGCGCGCCCGAGGGGGGCGAGCCGGGAGCTCCCGGCGCTGCGGAGCAGCCGCGGGTCCCGCTCGGCCGCCCCAAGTCCTGCCCGGGCACCCGCTGCCTCGTAGCCCCAGGCCCCGGTGGCACCTGCAAGGCCTCGGGGCCACCCCTGTGAGGCTGCTCTTGCGCAGCCTCCACAACGGGCTGACAAATGCCACGTGCGCACGAACCTTCTCGCAGCATTCCCGTAAGTGCAGCTGATCCACCCCCGAGCTGGTTTTAGCAAAGAAAAATTACTCCAAAGAACATTTTTCTTACCTGTGAACCTCTCTTGAACTTTTTTTTTTGGTCTACAGAGGTTGCAATGTTATACGCTGTTATTGCGTGTATTAAGAGTTACATCCATGTAGTCTGTGCTATTAAAAATGATGAATAACAATTTATTGTTTAGGATAAAAGAAGTACCAAGAGCATATAATTGGAGATAGAGATGAGGTAAAATAAATTTTTTAAATGGTTATAGATAAGTTTTCTTTTTATACCATGACTTAGTTTCTGATGAGCATGTATTTTGCAGGCTTAACTCCTAACCAAAACGGCACCCTCATGTTATGGCCCAATAGTTACTGTCATTTTGAAAACTCTCAGACTGAGTCAAATACAAACCACCTCTTTAGACACTGGTAAACGCCAGACTTTGCCCAGCTACAAAGTGAATCAAAGAATTTGCCTACGTAGAATTACTGAGGAGGTTTAGTTACCAAAAGAAAACTATAGGTTCTTACTGATGGAATGAGAGACACCCCTTCAAACTTTATCCGGAGAGGGAATCAGGAACAGCAAAAATTGAGCAGAATCGAAACTCTTCCTTTTCTTTTGCCCACTGTCTCTTTTTCCCTCACATCTGTCAGTTCCATTAGTTGCTGTCTCTATTTCTGGAGTACCTATTACATCTTTGGTGCTTTAAAAGACACACAATGACAACACTCCTAGCCCTTGCCCAGGTGAGAACAGATCTTAATGGACAGTGACGAGTAAAAATAACCTGTTGCTGAATTTAAGTGATAAAGTTATTTTTCTTGGCCTCAACAGGAAAAAAAAACGAATCATTAGGGAGGGAATTTTGAGCTACGTGTTGGTTTCCCCACTTTAGTGGACTACAAGCTAATCTACATGTGGGACTTCCTTTTTCCTTTCTCTTTCTTAATATCTCTGTTGATCTTTTTGACCCTTCAGCACTGCTGCTTGCACATCATCAAGTGATGACACTTGCACATTTGCACTGATGGAGTTAAGATTTTGGATAAGTAAGGATACTTGAAATGTGGCAGTAGTTCAGTACAATTTTATTTCATTCAATTTGTATGTGAAGATTTTGTCTAGCTTTTCTCTGCATTAAATTTGAAAGAAAGACAATTAAGAAAAGATTACATATATATATATTTAGTATAAATGCTCTCATTGTATACCCTTTCTTGCGTCAACTCTGAAGAAAACAATGTTGGATATAAGGGACTCTAGGATATTCCTACAGAAAGCAGTTCATTGTAACTCTCTGGTGGCAGGTATTTGGCTTAGTCTGTCCTAAATTTAAGAGTTTTGTTCTGTGGCATTGCTTATTCTAAAGCACATACAGAAAATCTTCATTCTTAGTCCAAATAAAGCTTTTGGGCACCTGACATTCCACTGGAAGGACTTGATTTCTAACTAGTATTGATTTCAGTGTGAAACTAGGCTTCTAAATGTCAGTTAGGAGCATAATTTATAATTTATATTATAATAATTTGAACTACAGACTGTAGTGGTTTTGGTTATTTTAGAAGATGAGTTTTGTGCTATGCAGAATTCTTTGTAGCTAATTTTTATTTCAAAATTGCTGAAGAGCTAATAGGGAAATTTCTGTCCCAGGAAATGAAGAGACGACGTATAGCCAAACCATTTTCAATGGAAAAGTTGCTTTATCAGATTGCAACAGCAGAAGCAAAAAAGGAAAATGGACCGACTCTGAGTACGATATCATCACTTCTTGGAGAGCTCAGGTAACGAATTGGGGCTCATTCTACCTATTTTCTTTTCATTGGCAGACTCTGGAGGTGGATAGCGTAAGTAACCGCTTGAGACGCGCCCCTTGCAGCCACTTAGCAAGCAAAAGCCCAGCAAGCTCATTTGAAAACAGCCACACTGGGGAGAAGGAATTTCCTTGGCTGTGTACGATGAGTGAGTGGCCGTGGCTAGGATGTCTTACTCTAAGAATTCCATACTTCGGGCACCACCGAGTCTTTCAGTTTGTTGGGTTTTGGTGCCAAGAGTCACGATTTCCTGATGTGTGATGTGAGCTACAAGGTGCCAAGGGGCTAAACGCCATTCTTTGGTTTTAACCTCTTAGCATCAGGGGCCACTGTGAATCCATGCCAGTCTTGGGTTTTGCAACAGGAACTCTTGTCTTTGGCACCAAGAACTTGATAGTACAGTTGTAGAATGTATTTTCTTAACATAGAAAGTTACCTTTTTTTCCTTAAGTCTTTGGACAAGTGAGCAGCTTAATAAGGGTGATAATGCACCTTGCATTAACACTTTAGAATTCATAAGGATAAAAGCCTTTACATTTCTTTTTCTCTCCACAGTGATAAAAGGAAACATGTTTGGGATTTATCTTAAATAGGTTTAAAAAAAAAAATACAATGTTGCCTGGATTCCTGTGTAATGATCTTCTCTTTTGTTCCCTACCATGTAGTTGCTACCTATCTTTCGAGTTTGTGACAACTGGTACTCGAGATGTCAAGAAAGTTTTGATGAATGGAATCTACAAACTGTATTTAACTAACTAGCATGTTCATTTGGAAAATTTCCAGTGACATACTGAAGGGGAAAACAGCCCTTGTGTTGTTTAGTGTTGAGAGAGAAATGCAAAGAGAAACCCCTTTGCAGGTGTGCAGATGCTTTACCTGCAGCTGGCTCACCTGTGGGAATAATCACTGTCATGTGTTTTTTTTTTTCCTTGAAGAGGAAAAGTCTGCAAGTGCGAAAGGTGAAACAGAAATGTTGGTGCTTGCTGTAAGAACATCCCATCAACCTCTAGCAGAGTGGTTCTCAAACTTACTCGTGTTTAGGTTGGAATCTCTGGAGGGTGTCAGTCCTTCCTGGGGCTTGTTATGTTAAACAAAATCTGCCCCAAAAAACAAAACCTAGAAAAACAACCAAAATGGGACAGGGTATCATGTAGTCTTGTTTTGCTTGTTTGTTCCATGTCTTTTGCTGCCTCCTCTCCTGATCTGCCTTTGCTGCTCAGTTTGCCCATGCCGTTTGCTTAGCCTGGCTCCCACCTGTCTTTAGCTGTGTCTGGCGGTGAGGGGTTTTGCTCTCCCCTTCCATCCGCTCCCCCATGCCGTGTTCGTGCAGCTCCAGCCCGGCCACACTCTCCCAGCGCTGCGTAACCCAGCGCAGAGCTGTTTTCTGCGTGCCAGGTGGAGCGGTTGATGGGTGGCTGGGGGCTCAGGCTGTGTCCTTGACAGACGTCGACTTGTTCCCCTGGGCGTGCAGCAGGGTCTTCGTGTTTGGGCACAGCCCCCTTGCCTGCCTAAAGCACCTCTGGGCAGCAGGTCCCTGGCACACGCCAAGTTACTCCCGAGAGCAACAACTCTTCTTCCTCATGGTAGCTTTCGGCAGCTTCAGTAGTGGCGGCCACGTGTCCCAACTCTCTGCCTGGCCCTGAACCCCTCCATTCCTCCAGGAAGGGCTCTGCAGCCCCCAGGTCTCTGTGGAGCGGTTTGAGAACCACTGCTTTGCAACAGTGGTCGCTGCAAGTCCTCAGAGAGGCTGTGCCAGTTAGACAGCGCCGGTGTGGTGCTGCCCGCGCGCCTCTCACCACGCACGGGCACCGGCACCGGCCTCCAGAGGCACCGAGGGCTTCGCTGCTCCTAGTTAGGGTTCTGGAGCCGCTCCGGTCAGAGCGCGGCCGCGCGCAGCTCTGCGGCGCCACTGGCGAGGCCGAGTGCTGACTGTGTGAAACGTTCACAGGGACACAGAGCTGAGGCAGCGGCGGCAGCTCTACGAGGCAGGTCTCCATTCCTCAGCCCGCTACGGCAGCCACGACAGCAGCAGCACGGGGATGGACGGCAAGAAAAAGCCTCGAAAGTGGCTGCAGCTGGAAACGTCAGAGCGGAGGTGTCAGATTTGTCAGCACCTGTGCTACCTTTCCATGGTAAGAGGAGTCCTGTGCTGTCCCCGTGGTTCTGCCACCTCTGCTCTATTTGTGACATGGGCTGTGCACCTCTGAGCGAAACCGCGTGGCTACCGAGTCCTCCCTTGCACTGCGCACAGCAAGCAGCACTGGAGACCTGGTTTGGGCCAGGACCTGCGAGAGCAGTCACAAAAGGCAACAGTTACAGTCAGCGAGCGCCCCTTGTCCTTGCCCTTCCCATCCCTTTCCCTACCCTTGTGAGGAAGACATGAGCTAGCCCTTGGGCACTTCGGGACACCCACAGCATGTCTGTGTTGAGCTAAGAAATGCAGCCAAGGCCCCTGTAGGCCCTTGGTTGTAGCTGAGCCTTGGCAGAGCTGCTCTTGAAGGGCCAACAGCTGAGGGGTGTTCTCAGGCAGGTCGGTGCTGGCCCGGTTGCTGGAGCTTCCCTGCAAGCCGGACTGCAGGGCCCAACTGCAGAGCGGCCGGGCTGGCAAACAGGATCTTCGCTTGACAGGCAGGATGTCCTGAAGCCGCTGCCTGCTGCCTTTGGAGGTTGTGCTGCCCATGGTGGCAACACTTTCGTTTTTTTTGCTGCGCACAGAACAGTTAGGAGAACACAAATTTCATTAAAAACACAAGAACCACCTCCCACAACCTTCTGCAGCAGCCATGTCCAAGACTGACCATTTTAAATAAATATGCTGCAGTTTGTGGGGGAGTTTGTACTCAGACCTCTCTTTTTTGCCATGTTTGGATTTTTGATTATAGAGTTTTTTGATGGAATTGCAATGTTCCCATTAACGAAATGGAGCTGTTTGTTTCTCTCCCCAGGCTAGTATGCTGCGTTTAGACAAGTCTTTAGACTACTGAACAGCTAAGACATGTTTAAGCAGCATTAATCTGAACAAACGTTACAAATGGGGAAAATAGTCCAAATTCTGCATCAACTTGCTCTGTAGATAGTTGTGTGTAAATGCACTTGAAGAAATTTTTTTTTCCTTGTCAATTTTAAAGAGTAATGAGGGGCAAAAAGTCAGCTTGTTTGTCAGCTCCCTTGCTGAACTTGTAGATCTGGCATCTGCCTATATGAGCAAATGTGAGCTCTCTTGAATGATGCAGTAGCTAAGAAATCCCATGGCTGAGCTGCTGCTTTGTCCTTATTGAAGATAGCATTTGAAGTAAACTACTGCCGTCAAGAGATCTTTGGCTATGCTACATAGCCACAAAGCTTTATGTGTGTATCATTATGGGGTTTTATTCCTCAATGTGGTGAGTTTTTTTCTTCGTTAATCTTTTTGTGCCAGCATGAGCATTTCCATTTTCTGCTTCTTAGCCCCTTCTGAATTCTGTCACTGGATTGGGACTCTAATCTGGAGTTTACTGAACATTTTTTCCTTTATTTATGGTAGGTTGTACAGGAGAATGAAAATGTTGTCTTCTGCTTGGAGTGTGCCCTGCGGCATGTGGAAAAACAGAAGTCTTGTCGGGGACTGAAAATGATGTATCGCTATGATGAGGTCTGTACAGTACAGCTCTGATGCCCGTTAGCTCTGACACTGAGGTCTTGGGGCTAGCACTGCGGCTGCCTTTGGCTACCCAGGACCTCAGGAGACAGTTTTCTCTCTCTTTCTCTCTCTCTCCCCTTTTTTTTTTTTGGTGTGGGAAGATCTCCTAGGATATTATAAATGTGCGATTAGGTGTTAGGAAGCAGGGAAGCCATAGCGCTTTGGGATACTGCATGTCATGAAGATGGGCTCTGGTGGCTTCACCTGTGGCAGCAACACTGACACGTTCCGGTGCAGCCCAACACTCCTCCAGGGCAGTGCTGCACAGTGCCGGTGCCCACACCCGCGTGCGGGCCAGCAATGTCTGGGGATGGCTGTGCAGTCACACAATGTGCTCCATGTCTCTGGTTTGCTCCTGACCTGTGGAAAACCATCCTGGAATGCGACAGAGATAGATGGGGAGATGGGAGAGGGAGCCTTTTATTGTTAGCCCAGCTGTGGGTAGTGAAGCAGTGAAAGAATTTGCAGCGGGCTCTTTATGATCAGTACTTGATGATATTGCCAGTATGTGATGATCCTGGTCACATTTTGAGCAGACATCTCAATGTAGCAGTGCAGAGTTAGGGAAAAACCAAAAAGAACAGACTAAGCCTGGGTAAGGTCTTGCGATTGTGATTTTTGTTTTCAATTGCAGACTCCGTTCTAGTATCAGATACTGTAGGTTGCAACCAGGCACAGTCTAGGGAGGCCAGACAGATGAGATGGACTTTGCAGTGTGCTAAAGAAGAGTTTAGGAGATTTCCTCTCAGAAATATTAATGTTTCTTTTATGCTTGAGATGATTCAACCCCTAATTCCTGTTACTTCTGGTGAGGTTTTCAAAAAATCTTTTCATCAGAATCACATACAGCAATTAATTACTTTCTGCTAGCATCAGGTGGGTGATTTAGGTAGCTTTGAGAAAGTCAAAAAAAACCTCATTCCTGGATTTTTTTAATAAATGAAAAAGCTGGCATTAAGTTTCTACATCTGAAAGATACTGAACGTATGCCTGCATGTCAAAGGCCACCTGTTAGATACATTTAACTGTTAGATATATTTAATTAAGAGATTGTTACAATGTTGCACAAAAATAACCTGTCAAAATTCTTAACAAGGTAGTACAAACAGTTCAAAAAAAATTATACACCACAAGCTTCAGCAAACGAGTTAATGCAGTGAAATGTGTACATGCAGCCAAGATACAGGTGTGCAGCTCAAGGACTCTTGGCACCTCCTCACAGGGCCGTGGACTTGAAGCCCTTTTCTTGAATAGCAACAAAGGCTCTCACCGTGCACCAGGCCCAGGCACTTACTTGGACACCCAGAGACCCTAAAAGGCAGTAAACCAAAGCGCAGCCACTGACAACAATCCTGCCAAGGAAAGGCAGGGTTTTTTTCCCTAAATCTTAGAGAGAGATTTAGACTAATTCTGTAGCTGACTACTGTCTGGTGAGTTGGAAGTGGGGAACCTTCAGTAGAGTAGTTATTCCGAACACTGCATAGTACTGGTTACCAAAATCTTGGTCCTGAAATATAGTAGTTTACAGATGAGTAGATTTTCTTCTCCTTTCTGGCTACTTTGCTGCAAGGCAGCACTACTTCTATGTGTACCAGAAGTGACCCGGAAAAGAAGACACTGATTTGTGCTTTGTTTTTTTTTTTTTTTTCCCTCCGATTTTTGAACAGGAACAAATAATCAGTCTAGTCAATCAAATCTGTGGAAAAGTATCTGGTAAAAACGGCAGCATTGAGAACTGTATCAGCAAGCCCACACCAAAAAGAGGACCTCGGAAGAGAGCGACAGTTGACGTGCCATCATCTAGGCTTTCATCCTCCAGTTCATCCAAAAGTGCTTCAAGTTAATCCTGAAGATGCCAACACTCTCATTTTGTCGATTTATATATATTTTTTGTAATTATTATACCATAGTTTGGAGTACTTGCTGTAGAATACAAGCTGTCTTTGCACTAGCTCTAAAGAAGATTTTTCTTCTGGTTTTAGAGAACTAATTTTGTTTTAGCATTAAACTGTTGAATTTTTTTTTGTACTTAGGATAGATAGATACAGCAGTCAGATTTTTTTAAACTGCCGTATGTTCACTTTTAAAAACGGCAAGGGGCTGATAAAATATTAATTTGTATTGTCCCTATGGCTTAAAAAAATAAAAAGCCTTTTTGGTAACTGTGAAAAAAGGCTTTTAACCCATTTTTGAATAGGTTAAAGTTTGATGTGTTTTATAATTTGTTCTCCAGTCATGTGAGCAGATTTTTCTAGAAAGAAAAGGGATAGGAGACAAAACTTGAAAGAAATTGCTTTACTTTGGCTGTCTTTTATTCTGTCACGGCAAGATGAGTTTTGTAATTTTTTAAATTGGAGAATACACACTTTCTTTGAGAGGTTATGGCAGCTGAAGCTGGACTTTGTTTCCTTACTGTAGGCAAAAGGAGGAGATTTGGAGTATGTTCTCTTTTACCAGCACATCACTATGCATCTGTTTTGAGGGGGAAAAATAAAAAATAAAAATAAAAATAAAAAAAGAAAAGGAAAAAAGACTGCCTGCCTTGAGGAGTCACGTGAGGGAAAACTGTGCCTGATTTCATTAGGAAATCCATTCTGTTATTTTTTGGTGCTGTTGGCTACTTTATCAAAAACCCTTCAATAGCATCCTTTAAAAAAAAAAGAAAAAAGAAAAAAAAAAGTGATTGAAGCCATAAGTGCTTCTTTGTCATAGACGTGCAATCTTTCTAACATTCCATTTCCATTCCACTGCTGTTTTTCACACCTTACACAGTCGAGCATTAATTTTTGTTTTGAATTTGTTCCATTATATGGTCACTTTTAGAGCCACTAGCAGGTCTGCATTTTTCTTTTGAATGTGAAATGCATTTGCTTTCATCTTGTCTATTTTTCTCTTCATGTTGTAACAGAAAAAAAAAAAAAAGAAAAAAATCACACCTTTTGTACATATGCCTGTAAATTTTTTTAAATACTTGAGCCTTTTTTCTTGGGGTGGGGGGAGGGAGGGCGAGGAGACGAGATGAAGAAAAGCCTTACGTTTCACTTTCTTCATCGGTTGGATTGGATGCTTACAGGGTTTTTCTTGTAACATTTATAAGTGCTGCTTACATCACTGAACAACAACAAAAAATAATAATGGAGTAGCTGTTGCCCTTTTCTGGTTGTGTGTACAGTATGTGTGGAATAAAAAAGGGAAAATGTTTTCACAAACTGTTTTGTTTCGTAATTGAATTCAACAATACCGTAGCTACCCATATTGCACTGAGCTTGCCAGTGGTGACTGTCAGGAAAGTCCTATAATACAATTTGTTGGTTGTTGTTGCAGAAGACTGAACTGTTTTGGAATATTTAACAATAACATAAACAGAGTCAAGTGTTTTCAAATGTGGTTGTCTGGTTTTTATGGCCTTGCTGTGTACTTTTCCCTCTTGACAGTAAACTTCTGACTATGGCTTACAGTTTGACATTTAATTTATTAGCGCTGCTCTGCTCTCTTTCCTTGTAAGGAAAGACTTCATGTTGTTTATTGCCAGTTTTTTGTTTACTTTCCAGGTTTGTACTACAAGGTTTAATAAAAAAAACAAAATTTTTTTGGACATTTTGTCTGTCTTCTGGAAAGTGAGTGAGTAAACTCTTTCAAGAAAGAAAGGTGTCTTTCCACAAAGGAATTGTCAAAGAGTAAATACACAACTGGAGGTAGGCTACTAGCTGTCCTTTCCCAGGGCGAGGTCAGGAGACACTCGGTCAGGTAACAGGAGATCCAGTGTATCCTTAAGGGAACTGGCCACTTCCCACCCAGCTGGCAGCAGGAGGGACCTTGTTCCCACCCATTAATGGTGCCGGGGCTCAGCTCTGGATGGGAGCTGCGTCCCGACTCATCCTGTTACTTACGCTGTTCCTGACTGCATTCCTTTCCTCAGGGCATGAAGAGCAGGAGCCAGAAGACTTCTTGAGGTAGAGCAGCTCCCTGCAAACAAGAGTGCGAGACTCACAAGAAACAGGTGTTAGGTTCAGACCTCTGTATTTTAGAAGCAAGGAAGCGACTACAGGCAAAAAAACACTACGGGAGGTAAGATGATGACCATGAGTTCCAAATTTTGTAAAATGTATGCACTTAATTCCTATGTTACTCCGGTTTACTTCCCTTAAATTGCTATCTTGCCATCAGTGCCATCAAAAACAAGTTACTGTGGAAGAAGTTAATTATACTCGTGCTCTAAATAAGAAAACAGCTTTTCTAATAGCTGAATTAATCTCCTCTGTTCACTGTCATACAGAAAATATTTGGATAATCAAGTAGAAGACATGGTTGGGATAGAAATACTTTATTTCATCTCAAGAGAGGAGTAATTTTATACAGTGCTAAGATACCTGCTCCTCGAGGAGCGTAACACTTCAATATGTATTTCTCCTCCTTTTCAATTTCTTATTTTTTTTTCCTTAACACCTATGATAACTAAGTTGGTCCTGAATAAGAAGTGTAAGAGAGTGGACACTGCTGCATTAGTAGACAAAGGTAGTAGGCAGACAGTAGATAGTAAAGAGTAGAAAATAACTTTTCATTTTGGTTGGAGCCTAAATCTTCAATTGCAGCTGTTGAAAACATGCAAGGAACAATTTGGGTTCAGTACTATATAATCAGTTGTTTAAACATTAGTGGTCAAAGAGACTTATCTTGCCCCTTTAGTTCTTTTATACATAGTATATACAAAAGTTGTACTACTCCCCTGAGCCCCGAGACTACTGTTAAAGTGTGTGTGCTTTAGGCAATTTTTTAAAAACCAACCTCCACGTGAATGGCAATCTTGTAAAAATCTTGTATTACTAGTAAAAAGATCTGGCTGTCATGATTGATTAGCAAACTCTTACACAGACAAGCTCTTCATTCATTTGTTCATTCATTCAAAAGTCATTCTGAAAGGATATGGTGTTAAGATTCAGATAGTCTGAGAGTCACTTTCATCACTAACATCTGAAGCAGCCTTTCTTTCACTAGTTACAGCAGCAAGAGCAGTGTCCACTTGAACTTCCTCTTCATCAGACTGAATAACTGGGGACTCCCCTTCACTGGCGTCTTGGCTGGCAGAATCGGTGCAGGTGGATGACAGTGAAGAGAGTTTCTGGCGCAGTTCGGACTGGCTTGGAACCTGCAGACTTATCTCGTTCACGTAGGTGTTGGAGTCTGGCCCTTAGAGTGGAAAAAAGATTAAAAATAAAAAAGTCAAGCTGTAGCTCTACAAATGAATTGGTAAATCAGTGCGTTAAGCGAGCTCAGAGGTGCCTTATGAGCAGGCTGCTTTGCTGCCTTCGCAAAATCCCGTAAGGAAACGAAACAGAACACAAAGCTGCCTATTGGCTTTTCACAAGCCAGGTCAGGCCACAAAGGGGCTTTAGTCTGATTCTGATATTATCTAATACTTGAGATCAAATGTGCAATCATTACACAAATACTAAGTAAATCCTGATTCTACTAACACTCATAACTGGTGTCTAGTTTGCTTGTTAGCCAAAACCACTTACCCTCCTAACTCTGGCTTTTGATAAAAGTCTATTCAGCATGTGCTGAGACTCATCACCAAGAGAAAAATCCTTCAAACAAGTTTTGTGTGGCAGAAGGACATGAATTAACCGGAGTGAAATTAAAAAATCTAACTGAAAGATAGGCAGCCTTGACTGCGAATGAAGCGCTCTGGGTGGCACGGACACACAGGCTCTTCAAGGATGATTTACAGACTGTAGTGAAGAGCTGCAAAACCCACAATGCCCACAGTGCCAAATCAGAACTTAATTTTGTTTTTGCCAACAAACAAAGTGTTTGTTGGTAAAACTTGAGTTAGTTACTCAATTTAACTGCACTGCATGGCTTTCTGTAAATTACAAGCCTAATCTCTTCCTGACAAACCCAGTTCTCCCTTGACAGCAAAACAAAGAGTCATATTGGAATCAGCTCACTTTCCTGAGAATGTACACACTAGCCTTCATACTAGGCTGCAAGGTCCTTTCAGTAAGCAGAAAACTCCCTTCTAAGGAAGTCAGGGTGAAATGAATCATCTGAAAACACCTGCAGAGAAGTAGGTCTTGCTGCGAGCCTGCCCAATCTCTTTGTTAAGATTAACGTACAAGATGTTACAGCACTGGTGTATTATATTACAGTGTGTACATACATATGTATGAAATATAAAATCTATACACAAAATCTATAAATATGCACACTGTAACACTTTTATATATAGTACAAAAGGATATAGTTCTTCTAAAAGCTTTTTTTAAAAAGTTAAAACTTAATTGCATTTAATAGTTAATATACTTCCTTACATATTCCAGTGATGCTGTTTTTGAAACATGAAACCTTTTGGTTTGACATCTGCCAGAAACCCCAAATGGGTAAAATGGTCGTAGATTTTGTAATAACTAACTAGCATACCATGATCAACTTGAACAGCCATGAATGAAATGCCTATCTATCTAAAGCCAGGCATTGGAATTTAGTTCTTGGAACAAAAAAATTGTATGCATTCGCTACTTTTCCTAAGTTTTTCATGTTCCCAGCAGGTAACAATCAATCAGCTTTACATAGGGCACAAGAAAATTACTTCGCAATATCCTTCACTTTTTATTCACATATTCAAAAATCAAGGATAGAATTTCAAGGGTCTGTTTCTTTATAACCCATTATTTTAGTTGTTTTGAGAAAAGATATTTTAGTACTAAAATAAGTTTTAAATTTAAAAAAGAACATTTCCCTGGTGCGTAGAGTATCCAGGATTACTAACTGGCTGCCATGAGCAGATACTTATCTTGCGGCAGCTTGCCACATTCTAAATCTGATTTTGTTCATCACAATACATGAAACAAACTTTGCATTAAGATTAATTTAATCCAAGTTACCTAACATAACAGTAAGAAGCCTACAAAGAGCTGCAGTAGCAGAATCACTTTTTTAAGCTTCCAGAATGCTTTCAGACATTTGATACGGCCTGCTGTCTTCAATCAGGTTTCTGAACATCTGACTCATGATCCTAAATTACACAGGTGGCCCAGGTGTACCTAAAAATGCCAAATTCGAGGCAAAGTCTAAGAAAGCTTTCTTAAAAATACAAACCCAACTAAACAAACTTTTTGTTGATATTTGGTTTGTTAAGGCATCCCATATCAGCTTTACATCAAAGAGCTGGAGAAGCTTCTCTTATGCGAGAAAGCAATATATAGCCCATTGCCCAGCCATATCATGACAAAGTGGCATGAATCTATAGCGACTATAGGAAAAGATAAAAAATATAAAAAATATCAAGCAGCTTTGCAGCAAGCTCTTCTGTACTGCAACTAAATGTTAACCTTTTGAAAGCTGATACTGAAAAATATTCCAGCTTAGTGGTTTAAGAGATAACAGCATCCACTGCAAATAAAAGCAATTCTGGTTATTTAGTCCCTAAGCACACTGTCATACCCAGCATGGGAGAGAGCACGTTGTTGTCCTCGCCTCCTGAGTTTAAGAAGACGTCAAGTGCTTCTTGGTCAGACATGTCCATTAGATCCATCTGTTCCAGCATGTCCACGTTCACTTCCATGGAAGACATACTGCCAATGGGTTCTGCAGTGGAAACAGTGTGGTGAGCCACCTGACGGCCAGCTACACGATACTATTCCCTATGGAAACCTTCATAGCTACTGTAATTGTGTTAGTCAGGATTAAACGAGCTTTGGAAGGAAGACGTTCACATCAGACAAATGCTTAGCTGCAACCTCAGCCAGAAGCTGAGAATCTTCTGTGCAAGCTTTTTCTCTGCAAAACTAATGACCTCACTGTTCTTGTAAAACAAGGCATTTTTAGCAATAACAGTTATTGTATTGAATAAATTGTAACTTGAACGAATATTCGTGTGCACACACACACACACACACACACACAGCAGGTACACATGTACTCAGATTTAAGTCCAGTTGCTAAAATTGTATTATCAAATATTTCAATTAACAGTTTAACAGTTTGCATAAATTTAGCAATCGCACTCTATTAAAAACCTTCATATGTGAACTGAGGTGAAACCCTATAATTTTACTTCCCATCCTCCCTCCCAAATATATTGCAGCTGTAGCTCTTAAACATACAGGAGGCTCAAGTTTTTCTTAAAAAATAAAAAGGGACTGTGCAGGTTCTGCACTATTCTTCTAAATTTAGAAAATGATATACCCATCGCTCTAACATAGCAATGTGTAAAGTGACACTGCCCACTTTTAAGTGCAAGCTGACAGTATATACAGAAAGTGGGAGACTCAAATTCAATTCCTTTCTCAGAGTAAAGGATGCTGTTTCATAAGAGTGTCCTAGGAACAAAGCTAGAGCATCTTGCAGATTAGCAGCTATAGCACTGGAGAAGTAGGGATCTTGGATTGTATTCCCTGTTTCAACATTTCAAACGCAGCAGAACTGGTCTTGGAGCATGGGCAGGTTCCTCACAATTTTCCCTCCTACGAGTGGGTGATGTAACCTCCTGCTTGCTGGCTTTCTGGTCCTACAATCCCTTCTTTTTGGCCCAACAGATGGGCTACCTCCCACACAGACATGTCTACAGTCTACAGCAGTCTTGTCCTGTAATCACTAGGGAAATGCCAGTCTTGAATCATTTTATAATATGGAGAGTGCTGAAACTGCATCTCCCATGTTCTACTCACATACTCTGAATATTATATAGTCAATATCAAAAGCTGCTATCTGGAAACTGTTACGAAGGATAATACTGAGCTTCGTCTGCCCCTTTCAATATTTTCTTAGAGGTATCTCTGGTTGGGTGATGAGCTAGTGGACAGGAGCAGCCAACATACCAACACCTTCAAAGACAGGGATGCCCTCCACATAGGATTATGGAATCATTATGGTTGGAAAAGCCCTTGAAGATCGTCATGTCAAAACGTAAACCCTTTACCTCCTTGGATGCATAGATGTGCGCTGCTCTATTCAGGACTTAAGTGCAATAGCAACAGAGTCTGATTCTTCTGAGGTGCCTAACTCCCCTGAGACTCAAAGGTTGTTTAAAAAGCCCAATTTATAAAATTCCCCCAAGGAAGGCGGGATCAAAATATTTAGACATTGCCATACTTCAGCTGCAAGCACTTAAAGTTGCTGTGGCTGGCCCCTAATCAGTGTGCTCTGGGAATGCTTGTGGATTACACAGATGATAGTAATTTGCAACTTGCCTCGTCTCTCTGCTATCTGTAAGTATCCTGTAGAAAGGTACTGCTCCATGTCCTGCTGAAAGGCTTCTTCAAAAAACTTCTGACGCTCCTTCAGCTTCATCTGCTGTGTGTGCTCCATATCCAAAACTTTCTGGGCATGTTCAGCATCTAGCTCAGCTGAGTGTGAAACAGAAACAAACAAAATGTTGTGTATACATCCCCCTAAGTCTCAGAATTTTAATGTTACTAAGTTCAATACCGCCAGACTGTTACTACAGGCTGTTAAAACAGGTTGTTGTTAAAGGAGGCTTCTGTACTTTGCAAATATATTTTAGAACTGACAGGGTAAGAATATTTTACTAGATACCATTAATCAAAACTATCTATCTTGAGGCAGGAGGCAGATTTCCTCAACTGAGTAAACTAAACCACCTGAATTTACTACCTACCAGTGACCAGGGCTTCCGAAGTCTGCTGGAAGAAAAATAAATCTATGATACTTTGCTATTGTGCAGACATAATCCACACAAAATTTATAGTTTTAACTTGAATATTGCAGCATATTTACACTACAATCCATCAGTAATGCAAAAGAAAACACACACAGGGGTGTGTGTGCGGGGGGGGGGTTGAGTTATATAATCATGTACGTATGTATATACAAAACCCCGCATATTTATATATATACACACGTGTATAAAAGTTATTTATTCACTCTACAGAGAGACTGGACAATACTTTAAAGAAGATTCTAGATACGGGGCAGCTATGTATCCATATAAGCTCTGAAGGCAGCCTAATCAGCATGTACTGATGTTTTGCAAGTAACAGTTCTGTCTTCAAAGACAACACCACAGGGCCACCAATACCAGTAGAAAGGGTCTTCTCTGCATACAACAGCAACGACTCTGCTAGGCAGTGATGATCCTGGCAACAAAGCAGCAGAACAAGATGTTCTGGTAGCTACTAAAGCACTGACCTGAGCCAGAACACGCTTGGAATATGCTTGGAAACGTCGCTCTCCGAGTTCTCCATCTATTTTTCTAAGATGGTCTCAAGAGCTCTCTGCTCACAACAAGACAGAACTTGCTAGTGGAGCTGCCCATGGGATAGGGAGGGAGAAGGGCGGTAGGAAGAGCTGCCTGGTCTGGGCTGTTGTGCCCGGCAGGGGAAGCTCCAGACGCTGCTGGCTGAAAAGCATCTAAGCTTCCGCACACAAGGCGGCCGCAGCGAGAATACGGCACCCATGCGGATAAATGCTGCAAGGGCAGAAGCTCCTCTAGAACGAGCCGCACATTAGTATTTCGGGGAAAATGCTACATTAATGGCATTTTAGGATAAAGACTTCATTAAAAGCATTTACCACTTATAGACATTATTGCCCAAATGCAAAATATGTTTTATTACAGCAGGCTAGACCATTAGAGAATAGAAATTTCACTCTGTAGTCTGCATCAAGGTCACAGCCACGGTCATAGTTCACATACAGAAGCAACCGTGCTGTGATCCTTACTGAAAGGAGCTATAAAATTGGACTGACACACCATACAGCCATTAAACCATCAGTAAATAAGCTGGAACCTTTTTCTTAAAGCAAATTTGAGAAGTAAAACACCTGTTACAAAAAGGAAAGCATTTTCCTCTCAGCCAACCCATCATTATTATCAATTACGCAGTGGCACGCAGCAATTCTGTCCTCCCTGGGGCAGCTCTGCTGCGATGATGCCGAACGATAAGCAGTTATTATTAATAACACCGCATATGAGGCAGAGATGCCATTCAGATGTAATAATACGAGCCAGCGGCTCTCACTGACTACAGTGATTTCCTGCCTTTCCCATAATATTTTCTGACAGCTTTGCACTCTATATGGGTAGTTCAGGGTATTTTTAACCTAAAAATAGACCTAGGATTATCCGAGCAACATATGAAATTTATACGACTTCCTTCTTAGAACTTCACCTCTGTGTTTTTCTCTTTTGCCCAAAAATGTCCTGCTAACTACTGAAATTGCCAGTGGCCAAAGCTAAATGGCAATAGTGTCGGGCTGTGCCACCATATTCTAATCCAACTCAAAATACTCAAAGAAGAGAAGAGTTGCAGGATGTCTGCCCCCAACTTCCGTTACAAGGCATTAACACGAACGACCTCGTTGTGCCATGCTGCACTCTACCAGAGACGATAAAAACCTGCTTGGCTCAGCAAAAGCCAAGTGCTGCACCCGCCGTCTTGGTTTGCTGTCGGTACATGAAGATAATGGGGGAACGCGGGAACGGAAAACAAGGGTAAGGGGCATAATTTCTCTGCAAAGCTATTCAGAATACACTGGTTCATGTAATCTAAGTGTAGTTTTTATGTAAGCTTTTATAAAGCACTGAACAGCAAATGCTTGCATTTTGGAATAACATTTCTGTGCCCCAAAATAAAGGGTCCACAAAAGGGTCACAGCCAGATGTAGAAATCTGCAGGAATTGCCACGATAACCCAGAGAGCAGCTAGCTTCAGTTCTAAACCAGCAAGGATGTTCAACAGAACAATGAGGTTCCAAGGTGCAGCCAGGACATTTCCTCTGACTCCTGCAGCCTTCTGCCTGGGAACCGCTCGCCATGTGGTTGCGCCAAGCAGCCACACGCTGAGAAATCGGGAGAACGCTGGGAGTCCAGTGTTAGCACTTTGTCTCTTGGTTTACATTTCTTGGTTTACATTTCTGAAAATGCTTCGGCACTCAGAGCATGTGCTAACCAGATGCTATGCTCTGACAAGAGGATTGATTTATTACAGCCAGGACTTCAAGATAGGTTGTTTCTTAAATGGCTTCATGAAATATTTTTATTTATAAATGAACTCTATTTTAAGAAAATAGTCATATCTTCATGTTTGAATTAGAATTCATGTAACAACAATTCAAACTTCAAAAGCACAGCCTACAGTAGCTTATAGCTCCATGCTTCAGGTGTAAAGGACACCATATCCTGGTGACACTTCCTGTAGGTAAAACTGCCCGAGTCACTAAAAGTTCTATGCAACAAACAAATCTTGAGTGACAATCCTATAATTTAACCCATCCAAGGTAACTTTCTGGTGTCTTTATCCAGCTATTTTATTTTCTTTCGTTACTTTATAGTTTTCATGAACATGCCAACTTGATTGATTCTAGCACAAGCTCATCTTAAAAAGAAACTTCTTCCTCTCAAATTCCTAAAGCAGTTCTCAAGACAGTGCGAAATACTTCTCGTGGTGCTGTTCTCACACTCTGTTTATATATAATTTCTCTTCAAAATTAATCTTTTGGGTAAACTGTGATACAAAGGATATGTGAATAACATCCTGTTAGGGCACATTCCTTAGAGATTTGCTGTCAAGCAGACTTAATGTGTGTAAGTCTAATGTGGTAGGTGGTTATAAGAGGCACTGAATGCAACCAGTTAATGACTGAACAACTCTATTACTTGAGGACACCTTGAAAGAAACAGAAGTTACATTAAAAATACTGAATCAAGTCCTAACAAAGACTGCACTAAAATAAAATGGATACGCAGTTTGGGGCTACCCCTAAAAACTGCAGGCTTTGCTCTCGTACCTGCCGAATTTCGGGTAGCTCCTGCAGGGCCTCTCAGCTGCCCTGTATCGACCTGTTTTCCCCATTAAAGCCTGATCGTCCAAGCAGCTTTTGACTCATGTGGTTGTCCACCCATCTGGGCTGCAACATCCTAACTTGGATACAAGCCTGTCTGGAACAAACTGTCTCAACGTTATATTCCTAGTCAGAAGATGGCTATTCATAAATTTTGAAAGCCTTCTAAAATCAGAACGATGAAAACATGAAGAAGAATAACGTAAGACAAATAAGAAAGCTTTTAAATATAAAACAAACTTATTTATCTTTACAACTGCCTCATGAATTACCCACTTTTGGTAGAAATCAGGAAAGTAAAACAAGATGGTAGCGAATGCTTCAGAGAATTCAGTTCATCTCAGTTGGAATTATTTTTGTTGCAACTTAACAAAGAGCACTTTGATAGCTGGAGGAAGGCAGTTCACCTGAGCCTTCTTTCATTACACTTTGCTGAGAAGCAACTCTAAAAGCCTATTGACAACCTTGAAAAAAAAATCAGCTAGATGAATTAGTAATACATAGTCTTTCTGACTTAAAGAGGAGAGGAAACAAAGCCAGTGCTGCAGAATTTAATTGTTTAAAAACTCTGATGTAAGACTTTTTTGTATACTAAAACCCTTTTTTCCAAATGTTTATTCAAATAATTGCAGGCAGAAAATTAAGTCCTCATTCATCTGACAGTGAAAAAGATAGGCAAAATGGAAGAGAATAATCTCCATTGGGGAAATATATATGCATATTATATATATATATATGTATATATATAAAAATACTGCAAATGAGGTTTGTTGTCTGACAACCATTTCATGAAGGTTTCATTCTTCACAAAGAATCTCAATTACAGAATTACCTCATCAATTTTTCAAAGACTTGGCATTCCTTGGGAATTAGTAACTAGCATTTTTATAGAGTGCACATGAATACAAAAGCACTAAGTAGCCCTGAATCAACCCAGTCAAGAGGAAAAATAGAGAGCAAAGTGCAAAGGAACTATTTCTTAATTTACCCAACCAGTAAGTTCAATGATTTGGCTTACCTTGACATTTTCTTCTAAAGAGAAAAAAAGAGTGCTTACTTGACATCCTTGCAAAAATATGGAATAAGTCTAAATAAACAGCAGAATAAACTTCTGAAAATAACTGACTTCATATGTCAAGATTCCAGTTATTAAAACAGCACCTGGAGGAAAAAGCAGCTTCCGACTAACACCACAGGAAAAACAACTAAGGAAAAGGTTTCCACAGAGCTCCAAACTTTAACTGACTACCAGGAAATCATTATAATGAATAGATACTAAAAATACGCCTTTCCAGACAGCAAATGCATGAATCGGCCTTTTAAAATGTAAATAAGCTTAACAGTAGAAATAATACACAAAGTTCATAATTACAGGCTTCATACAGTGTGAAAAGTATAGTAGAGCTTGACAACATTACAACCTTTTAGGACAGCTAAGCAAAAGGTTATTGCAGTTACATTTCTCGGGCTTTCACAGTGGTCTTTAGCTCTCTCCTACTTTCAGCACCTTCTAAAACACAAGGTGACCTTTCCAGAGCAGACCGTGGCCTTGCTACTGCCTACGAGAACACACCTGAGGCACTGCGCCAGGTTTACAAAGCTTGGGGTGTGTTTGGCTCTTAAGCACCGAACCTGACCAACCCTGTAATGAAATCCAGGGAGTTCAGTCAAGTCTACAGTATGCAGAATTAGACTCTTGTATATAAAAGCACAAATCCTGCTTTGCCCAGATGTATTTTTGCAATAAACTGAACAGAACATTCTACAAGGAAATAGCAGCCATATGGCACATTATATTCTTTAAATCACTCTCACCTTTCTCTATCCTCCGCAAGCGCAAAAATATACCAGACTGAGGATCCTGCTGCAAAATGGTCTCCAGCAGCAGGATGGATTGCTGACTTAAAACCAGAGCTACCACAGTGTGGAAACTGTAAGAGTGCAGTAAGGAGGAGGAAAGAACGACAAAAGCAGACGGAGTGTATTCACCTCCTTGAGGTACACTACAAGGTTTCACCTTGAAATTTTAAAGGATGAAATTTTCTCTCCCAGGCCCATACTTGACTTTGGGGTTAAGAAATTTACACTCCAACGTTCTCCAGCGTGCTGGTCCAAATTCACTTTTGGCCTCAGAAACGGTAAGTAACAGCATGTAATATTTGTCTTTCCAGAAGCCAGGCTTAGCAGCATAATTTCAGTAGAATGTGAGTACCACCAACCTTCTTCAACACCTAACAGGACAGCATCTGTTAAGAAGGTCTCCTACCTCCCCATTTCTCTTTTTTTTACCAACAGATAGGGAAGAAGAGGTGACAAGGGAAGGATAGAACACTTCTATTGGGAAAGTCATTTCAAAAGAAACAAGCTGGCAAGCATCTAAACTCCCACATTTTTCCTGCATCCTTAGAAATCCAACATTTATGGAACTGTAAGACTAATAACCCCATTAGAAAGCTGAAAAGTATTTATCTTCAACATATATAAACCTAACAATGTCACATCTATCTTCAGTATGTATAGGTTTATTTGTGAAAAAATTTGTCTTTTAAAGATCATGCCTGCTAATGATCCAAATGAGTCAGCACTAGTCTGTTGTCCTGAAAATTCAATACATGCATTCTCAAATTACTGTTTTACTCTCTCACCTCAAAATACTCATTTTCAAACAGAAAAACTAATCAATAGTACATCTCAATCAACTTATTTCAAATAGAAACCACAACATTGCAATATTCTGTTCAAGTTAGCAAAAGTCTGTGAAGTTGTCCCAACTGGGATGAAACTGTCCAATTATCCGAGTCCAAATCCATCTGTTGAACAATTTAATTAGTATTTTCCATTTCTAAAAGATTCGATTTTGTGTTGGGAAGGCTCTAAAACAAAGACAGGCTTCTGCTATGAAAGAACTAGTGCTAATGTTAAAATGTGCACAGCTCTGAAACATACGACTTCTGGATCAAATTATGTCCATGCACAGACACATAAATAAGTTATGAGCTACTGCGTTGCTGTCACCACACAGCTTGAAACTACATGTTGAAACTACGGGTTCCACAACACAGCAAACCAGTTGACAAGTATCAACCTTTACTTGTCCGTGAAGAAAAATATTGAAAGACCAACTCCAGCTTTGGCAAAATTATTTTGCACCCAACTAAATTTATCTTCAGATAGACTAGAGATCAATACCATTCAGTACTTAAGTAAGTCTTGCCTCAAAAGTCTGAAGATGAGCAAATTTACAGTGGTTAGCATTATCTCCTCTTTGCTATTCCTTCGGGACTTTACCTGACAGAAAAGTCAAGAAAAATGCTGCAAAGAAACCAATGCTTACTGAAAGGCCAAAACATGCTTTATTTATTTATTTATTTATTTATTTTCTCCAGTATACAGAATAAGTCTTAGCTGATGAAGCTGCCTAGTAGAGCGACATGTCCCTTGCTGTCCTCTGATTCCTCGCTAAAGTTATCCTGACAAACATTCCAATTCCACTGTGAAATAATCCCTAGGTAGAAGGAAGGAAGGTCTCTAAAGAAAGTAACAGTTGGCAGCTCCATCACTTCAGTTTTTGCGTAACAGATAGAGATATTTCCCTGTTCTGAACTTTTGAAATGAAGAGCCAAACATGGAACAGGTTTTCAATGCATGTAGTCAGCCATATCTTGACAAGTTTCCCCACACTGAAAAGCAGCCCTACTATTAATCAGGTGCTTACAAGAAGAAGAGGAGCTCACAGAGCCTGTGTGAATTATTGCAAACTGTAAGATCTATTTTTTGGCTATCAGCCTCGGTTTTCCCTTAGTGTTCAGATCCTTAAAGCCTGGCTACACTTAGCGGGGGCTTTGTCATTTCACGCAGCCTGAATGTCACGCTTTAAAAATCTAAGTGGGCAACAAATGTAGTCCTTATTTCAACTATTTATTTCAAAAATAGATTCTGTGCTCAAGAAAATGTATGAGGTCCTAATACTAAAAGCATGCCTGCCTGCCTCTTTGGAGACGACTAGTTACTTCGAAGCACCAGGGATTAACTACAAAGACATAAACAGCAGAAAGCATTTTTGTTGTTTTTTTTTTTTTTGTTTGTTTGTTTTGCTTGTAATTTCTCTCTATTTTAACTAAGTATAACAGGGAAAAAAAAATCAACAAATTAAACCTAAATTTTCAAATATTCAGGGCTACAGGGCCTCCAATGACATTATTCTCTTCCTCTGAGAGTACAATCTGAGGTCAACTACACTGCAAAATGTCATGAGCAACAATATTTTTAAAAGACCACCATGAGCCAGTAGTTATATTGGTAGCAGTCAAAGAAGTATCCAATTCTTTATTTCTTGTGGATTTATTGGGTTGATTCCCTCTTTCATTCGTGCCCAAGCAAAGAAATTTCTCCAAGCAAATCTCTACAAGCAAAATAATAGCTATTAATTTGTACTACTCCTTGTTGACTTCTAAGAATGAAGGAGTAAAACCAGCAGAAAAAGGAGCATTAGATCACAAATCTGGTCCAGGTAAATGTGTTCCGTTAATGTCACAAAACAATCACACTAAGAAGCATTTTTCAAAATCCCAGTGGTGACCAATACTTTGGTTTGATGCCCCTAGCAACACCAGATGGGAATTACCATTCACTTAATACCCACGAGCATCGGAACTTGCTTGCTTTAAGAAGATCAGACCTGTCCTCCTGGAACAGGCATAAAACAGGTATCAGCTGTAAAGCCAGCACACACCTTATTTTGGTGGTCACAGTTTCATCTATCTCATCAAAGAGCATCACTCACAGAATAGTAGCCTAAACTTAACCTATGCTTATATGGGTTTAGTTTGCAAGAGGGGACAACCTAAATTCTGAAGTCAGCTAGGCAAATCAGAGTTAAACTCATTAAAGCACCTCCATAAGTGCAGTTTTCAAATACTTTATGTGGCTGGTTTAAAGGCATTTTGCAAAAACTAGTGCATCTTTCCTAATGTGCAAAATAGCTTGAGAAAAATACCGCTGTGCGAGTTTCCCTGGTTAATATAATTAAGTAACTAGGTCATCTCTTCCCTTACAGAAAGGCTGTAATTAACACAGGAGACTTTTTCATGATTTAATGTCATGGTTTTACACATGCTCCTTAGAAGGAGCAATCACTTGTAGTAGAGTAGGCTAAGACTTACCAGGCTCTCTTGCTTAGCCCAACATGGACACAGCCGAAGGATATAGCTAAGCAAAAAGAAATGACAGTGAGGTCGGAGCAGATACGTGAAGTTACTGATGCATTGGCAAAGCAGGGAACAGAGGAAGATGAAGAGAATGAAGATACAGGCATAACAGAAACGCAGGAGGGGAAGGGCCCCTGACAACTCAGATTGCTGAACAGAGCTAATAAATAAAATATGACCCTCTATTCGGTATTTCTCCAGTCTGCTAGAGATTGAGGCAGTTGAGAGAAGAAAAGACGGAATTAGTTAGGAGAAAGAAACGTTCAACAAAGGCATTTCCAAAAGAGCCCCAAATACTTTGCCATATTAAAACCTAACACTAGGAACTGAGCCACGGAAATAAAATTGATGGTTATAAAGAAATACTTGCCGCTAAACTACTACACTGGACAAAAAGACAAGGGGCCGTAGGAACATGTGCAAATGAATGAGCGAGCACAGAATGGGTAATCACTAATGCTTAAAGCCTATGACTATAATAATGACAGATGACACCCAGGATACGCTATCTTTGTAAAAGGAAACAACAACAACAAAAAATATCTAAAGGATGTCTGGACATCAAAGCAAGAAGCAGGAGTGAATAAAGGCAGAAATTAAGGAAGCTGATCGGGCATTTAAAGGGAGGAAAGGAAAAAAGGAAGGGAAAAATGAAAGGGGCTGACTGAAGAGGAAAGTCATTGCAATTAGGTTTGTGAAATCTGTAAAGATGTTTCCTATGAGATCATTCCTTTCAATAAACTCAGTTATGTGAAACCTATTATTCTATATTCGCTGCCTTTTTAATAGTGGCTTTAAGAGCTGTCTTCGGGCTCTTTTTAGATCATCTCTCTCAGTCGACACAAAGAGAGCCACTGCTCCAATACCACCTACGTTTTCCATATCTCCTGACACACCTTAAGGCAACAATCTCGCATTTGCATTTGTGCTGCCATACAGACTAAAATGCAGAATTCATTCCCCGGCTGTCTGTAGCAACCAACTTCGAGTGTTTTGTAAGCAGTTTTAAAACCTCCATCTTTAGGCCACCTCAACATACCCAATACTCAATTTATAACATTTTTTTTACTTCATGAATGTGCATAAGATGTTAATAATTTTATTTTAAATTTCATTCTTTAGAATATTTTAGCAGTAATTGTTCAGGAATATCTTAAAACCCACAAAATGCACTTGCATTTCCTGCAGACTACAAACACGTAGTTGATTTCTAGAAAAGTTGCTTAAAAGATACTTTATTTCTCTAAACACAGCTTCTTGTATCAGGTGATTTGTGGCTCTTCTCAGTTCCACTGCAATAAAAATCACAGCTGTAAAATGGAGACAGCCACACATACCATGTGTGTACCCTTCCAAGAGGCCCTATGAAACTGTACTGTAACTCTGAAAAAGAAAATGGAAGTGGTGACTTTTTAAGCATCAAGTATTTCTATCATCTCTGGAAACAAAAATAAGTAATCCTACAGACTGTAAGTAGGGGTATGGATTCTGTTCAGTGGCCAGTTTTGGCTTATTGTCATATCTAAGTTTGCATAGTTGCCTCAATTAAAAGCTGAACACTCACCACTTTTAGAGGAGGTTATAATTAAGAACAGAGCACAAACCTTTATTAAATATTAATTACTTGTTCATACCTTATCAACACATTCAACATCACAGTGGGAAAACAAAGCCTTGAGGCCACCATTATATCTGCCCTATTTCCTTCCCTTTCTTCCTGTCACCGCACATCTGCTTCGTCAGCCCCAAAAGGACCCAAATCCAGTGGGCAAAGAGATTTGTTCTCCTACTTTTTAGGGCATCCAATAGTAATTTTTAGTTGACACTAGGAAAAGTAAAATTAACAAGTTTAGAATTCAGCCAAGACTGAGGCAGAATGCTTCTCATCTCTTAGTTGCTGCTACACTATTCCTGTGGACTCCAGCAGGTAACACATTTGATTCCATTGATCTCCCATAGGGAAATTTATTCAGTACAAAAATAATAGAGACCACCATTTATTTATGGAATAGCAGACTAAATTCTATGGAAGCTGGTTACAAACAACATAATGGATTCTGAACATTTGATATTCAGCCTTAAAATGCTTTTTAAGCCAAAAAAAACCCAAAACAAACAAAAAACAAAGGGCAAGCAAGATAAGACAAGTGAAAACCAGTTAAAGAACGAAAACCTCACACTGTTTAACACAGAAATGACCTGATCTATCCTGAGGCTTTACTAACAAAAGGCCTTTCAAATATGAAGAGCATCACAGCTACAGGAAAAACAAACCATGGATCTAGTACATACACCATGTTCAGTGTTAGTTCTTAAATACACCAAAAACTGTACGTAAGAGATTGAAGCAGGAAAAATACAAATAGAAAAAAAAATATCTGCAGGTTTGAATGAATGATATACCAAGAAAGTATTCAGCAAGTGCGGAGCTTCAACTTATTGTGATTCTCTTCACAAACACCAGATCTATTTGTCTGAAAGAGTGATTAGCCAAAACTATTGAGTTCTGAAGTGTGCACATGAAATCAAAGTAGCATCATTATTATTATTATTCCTTGCGCTGTAAGACTGTAGATATTTGATAAAAACTCTCCTAATTTGAAACATGCCTGCTGCATCATTCCTTTTAAACTATCTTCAGGCTCTTGCTTTACTAAACAACTTTATTTGACCATAGATGTGTTTATATACGCAGTAAACACAATATCAACATCGCAAAGTGGCTGCATCATGTAGGCACAAATCCAACCACAAAAATCATCGATGAAGTTTTGGTCCAGAAGGAAGAAAGTATGATTAGGACTTGGTAATACTTAAAAACTGTATTTTCAAAATAAAATTGGTAAATTTGGTATATTATCCAAAAAAGCAAATAAGTTCTTTCCAATCAAACATAAAATATACATGAGATTAATAACAAATATTGATTATATACCAATTACTTCCTTTCTTTGCAGTTAAAAATCCATGCTATCAGACAGCAATCTGACTCCCTGCAAAATGCCGGTTTGTCTATACTCATTTTTAACAGGGTTTTTTTTTATTACAGCATTAAACTATATATTAAATAATATATAGGCACACAAACCTTAATAAAGATTGATGTGCAAGCATGCACTTCAGTACTCAATGTGCAAAGGTATTAGAAGGCTAGAACAAACTACTTTTTGCTAAGTACATAAGGTTCCACTTACTTAAAATAGGTCAGCTAATGATATACTTGTATAGCTATAATAAAGTATTTTCAAATGAAAACTGTAATTATATTGGCAATTATTAAAGACTGATCACCTGTACTTTCTAATGCTAGTTGAGTGTTTGCTAAATAGCAAATTTTAAGGATTATTTAAGGCTAGGAAAAGAATCAGGAAAAAAAAAAAGGATAAAGATTTACATCCATAACGTGGATGTAAATTACTATACTATAACTATATACTAAATATATACTATACACTAAATATATATTAATATATTTAGAAATTAAAACAAGAAATGGCATCTTTAAAAACACAGGTAAAATTTGGAGCGAATCTACCTAATGCGATATAGGCTGTATCAAGACTATTTGCAGATACCTCTGTTGTGATCAGATTGGGAGTGACCTGTGCTCACACGCAAAGCATATGATTTAACACACAGATCACAGCTAATGCATAGAAAGATATTTTCCATTTAGTTCGGTTTCAAATATTTTTCAAAAGTCCTAAGTAGTTGAAAAGCTTATTCCCTTCCTTCCCCTCTTAGCACCTATAGGGAAAGGCAAAAGATTTGGCACACTGGAGAGAAAAGAAGCAGTCAGCTAGCCCAATACTGGAAGCATAATAAACTTCCACTGAGGGGGCTAGGTTAAATAAACTTGACTTGGCAAATTAATACTATTCCCTCCCTACTTTCCAGAACATCAGCTACTCAACCACTCAATCGTTGCAAAGAATATCTTGGTTTCCAGCGTCAGGTGGAAAAACAAAAAAAAAGAGCAACTGTCAGAGCTCAGAAACATATCTACCCCCTCATTGAGAAAGGGAGCTGGGGCTGAGAGTGGAGGCCTATCTGTGATGCAGATGAAGAGGTGGCATTTGCACTTTCACTGCTCGAGCTACATATCCTGAGGAGAAATGCAAGGCTCCCATTTTCCCGTCACTCCATGAAAATCTCATGACTTCTTTAGGCCCATGCACAAGTTTTTCAATTCGCAAGATTTAACAATGTCAGTATGAACCTGGACCTCCAAGAGCATAACACTCCTGAGAAAACCAAAATATGCGTCCAATATAGTCTTAAAGAAGACACAGCACAATGAATTCTTAAAATAGAAACTTGTAAAGAGCATTATATTGTCAGAGCAAATCTGTCTCCATCCTGCTAGAGATGCTAGATCGGTGATCCGCGTATAACTCCACCTATCTTTTAAGGCAAAAACTCTTATAGTACCACTGCTTGTGGGCTTTAACGCAAAGTTCTGGCAGCCACCCAAGATTCTGGCATGAAGGGCACACTGCTTTTTTAGGTTTCTTTTTAGGTCATGACATAAGAGAGTGCAATAATGCCCACAAATATTGTATTTACAAGGGCAGAAGGAAATGACAACTTGCAGTTAAAGGAAAACATTTCTAAAAACAAGGCTACAGTGTGCATAAAATTCATGTTGACATAAATTATCTATAACTTTCCATCAAGCAAAATAAAAAATAAACCCCAGAAAACGTCATGTATTACGTGACATTGAAAACCAAGGATAAAATAATATATTTCTCTCCATAGCAAATAGGCATACCTGACAAATAAAGATACTTTAAAATGGAAGTTTTGTTTTTCTTTTTAACAAATAGGACATTTCTTTATTATTTTAATTAAATTTCATCTTGTTCCTAATCCTGTGCTCGGACTTTCTTACTGAAAATGTATCTACATTACAAAAAAGACTAGACCGAGGCTACACTATTTAAAAGGTAGTAAATGATACTTGGAGTTTTTGTTATCTCCATAGTCAAGCAAATTGATCTGGGTTTTGCACTTAGGATGTGGTTCAAGTCTTTAGGCCACGATGAAACTGAAAAGCCTTCCCTCGTTTTCCTCAGCCTTGTCCTTTTGAGCAAGGTTATTTGCAATCTTCTGTCTTTATACTGAACTCCTTTGAGTACCCTTTGACAGCTGTCAGATACCATATTACTTTCCATGCCAATGCAGTAATCAAAAATGATGGGTTAGGATATCATCAGGATAGTGATTTAATTAACAGAACATGGCAAAATGGACATTTATATAATAAAGTTTCTGGTTAGCCATCAGTGACTAAACTCACACCATAGAGCTATTAATTCTTACCCCCTGAAATAAAAGAGCAGCAGCAAATTTCCAAGAAACTTGCAGAAAGAGCTTTTCTGCCCAACATATTCTGCCCAAAAGTTGCTGAAATACTCATATGTTCTTCCTTGCAACTAATCTGATGACTAGCCTAATTTACACAACAAGACAACTGACACTACCTAACATAAGAAAGAGTGAACAGTCTCTAAACACAGGCAGCCAACACTGCCACTGCTTAAGGGATCTACGAAAGCCTCTTTGCCGAGTTAATACAGGAACAGTTTAACATCATTAACAACCAGCTGGAGCCACACTAACTACTGGGATAAAACACCACCACAAGCACCATAGTGACCTTCCTGCATTTCTCATTTCTTTCCTGATGTTAAGTCCTTTGATATGTTTACAAATGGAAGGCTGTAGCCCCTGGCCAAGTCAAGCTAGCCAGGCTCTCCTTGTGCCTTGTGAATAAGCTCTCCTCTCATCATTCAATCACTTCCCTGCAGTCTCCTCCCATTTGCAGCCATCCCCCAGAAATCTCATGGCCAATCCATCCCTGCTTGTTATTTGCCCTGCCCGCAGCTGAGTAAACCTCACTAGCTCATTTATCAAATGTAACTTTATCATGGGAATCTTCTTCCTCCTCCATAATCTGTCACTTGTAAATTTGCTGTTATTACCAGAGTACAAAATTTTGCATCTAGTCTTGTTTCCTTAGGAATTTCCTTTTGGGATTTCTTAGGGTGATTTCTGTTACCTTTTGCCGTTGATCTATTCAATCCTTCTCACTGATAGCCATTTTCAGCCAGATTGTACTGGAGATGCAGGATGGAAAGATACCAAATTCCTACAAATTTTTTGAAAACTGCTAGCAGGGGAGGTCCCTCTACTAGTGATGCCAAACAGAAATGGGCAAGGAAAAGACCTTATCCATTCCACAGGCATACCTAGCAAATGCCAGGCTGCTCCCAGGCAGTAACTGCCACTTACTTAATTCCAAAAAAACACTTGCTAAATACACTGATGGCTATGCAGACAACAGGACAAAAAAAGAAAATTCAGGTATTTTGGAAAGAGTGAAAGGGAATTGGGGAACACTGGATGAAAACAAGGGTACTGTGGGGAGAAACTAAAAATGTCATGGAGGGGAAAAGCAAGGATCCACCAAATAAACCCACAGAAAACTTGACTTCACCGATTCTTCTGCAAGTAAATTTTACTTTGCATTTTATTCGTATTCTGTTTCTTTTACTTTCAAGTTTTTGAAGTCCTCTGTCACCAGTCTTGCCTGCACTGACAGTGTGCCCCATTTGCCATCGACAGATTTCACCAATATACTTCTGGTATTTCTGCCTACGTCACTAGTATTAAATCAGATTAGTCCCCAGAATGATTGCTAAAGACATACTAAAACCTGCGCTCCATATCCCAGTACATCCCTTTTCAGTATTCTGTCTTCTTTCCCTGAGCAAACTCCTTATTTATCTGTATCGTGAAAAGACCAGTCCCATCTAAGCAGCCAAAGCAGAACGTCTCTTCCATCACAGTGAAGAAAGCAAAGACATAGTATCATGTTACAAACCCTGCAGGTCATCAGACAAACTAAGAGAAAGTCACTTTTCTTTTTTACCCAACACCGATTTCCAGACAGATTGTAATTACAAGTATTACAGCCTTTCTTATTTATAGATTGGCCATGACAAGGACAAAGACTAATTTTTTCTTTTCCTGCAAGTTTTACTGCTTTTAGAGCCACCTGTCCTCCCTGCTGCTTTAGGAGGCACCTATCTCAAAACTTGACCTTTATATTTGGGCTGCTGCCCAAACAAGATACAGAATTTTCCAATTTAAAACTGAACCAGATCAGCAAGTACTTCTTCAAGGCTAGTATTGGAGAGTCATATTCATAACGTGTATCTTATTTAAGCCTAAGAAGCATTCTGCAAGAATGCTCACAGAAGCTTACTGCAGTCTACTTAACATTAAAAGAACAGCAGTGTATATGTTGCATATACATATTTAAACATGCTGTGATAGTACCCTCAATGTCAATTAAAAATAATGAAATTTATTGAAATAAAACTGAATTGCTATTTCACACTTACAATTATCTTCCCAGCTGGACAGCTTATAAAGACCGTGCAGAAGAAAAGTCAGAATACTGACTTTTCAGAAATTTATTCATGGCTTTTTAAATAAGGCATTAAAATTACCTTTCTCTAGGCTGAGAAATCACCAACAGGTGGATTGAGCTCCATGACAAGGCTGTACCGGAACTCAAGGGAGGGAGAGCAGGAGACCTCTGCCTACCTGATGACTACTGGAAATGTTGGTATCAGTCTCATGGTTCCTCAAATGTGCTGGAAAGCAGGGACTTGGCTTCCTATCTTGTCAGCTTTCCTGCAGCGTTGCATCCAAAACACTTTGGATGTAAGGAGAACTAGATCTGAGGCTTTTAGCGGCACAAACCCTAAAAAGCTTAACAGAAAGCAAACGGGGAAAGCACAAGACTCAAGCCCTAGCACAGAGAGCTTTTCTTCAGCTGGTGTATTTTTGGAAAAAGAAGCCGAGGCTGCAAGTCTTTCATGAGGATGCTGCTTTCCCACGACTTCCCAAAGGGAGAAAGGGAGCAGCCACCAAGCTGGGGCTCTTGAAAATAAGGGGAGAGAGCCCAACACTCTCATACTCTGCTTGTGCTTAGACTGATTTTTCAACAGTTAAATCACATCCAGATTAAGTCTTAAGAACTGCAGTTCATAATGGCTAGACAAAATAGAAACCTATCAAGTGCTACCAATGCCATTTTCTCCCTACAGAAATGCACAAGCTACACTGTGAAAATCTCATATTTTTAGCTGGCTTCTCCATTAAGGGTGTTTTTTCTCTCGTTAATATTTGATAACCAGAGAAGAGAGAGAAATCTATGAAAATTTCTAATAAGATTATGATGCAAGTTAAAACCTTCTCCAGCCCAAGGAAATATTTGTGTGCAAGTCCAGTATGGTTACATAATCATCTAATTAAGCCAGAAAAAGAATATGTGTGCTTGTATGGGTAATATATTATATATATATGTGTGGCACCATTTCTATTTTATTTCAGATGAGACACAGGCACACTGTGAGACACGTTTTGATCAAGTTTCATTTATACAGTGTCAGAATAGCATTAACTGGGTCTTACATGAAAGGAAGAAAGGCTGAGTGACACCTCCACACAATTTTCATTTCAGCTTAATCCACAGAGTAATCCAAGTGATTAAAAATGAAACAATGAGTTCAGATAGTCAAAACTGCTTCTTAACCTCTTCCAGCTTTATCTTACACACTTGAATAATAATATACCATTTACAAACATTACATACATATAAAAATGTTTTACTGACTTTTTAAATAGCTAAGTATTGCATTAATTTTTTTTCAATATTGTTTGATTTAATTATTCAATATCATTTTACTAAAGAATAATCTTGCACCTGTTTAGTAAAAGGAAAATAAATAATGAAAGAATGTCACACTAAACACAATGTTAAAGAATGAAGCTGGTGCACATTTTCAGCCCTAATGCCTTGATTTTCATCATTCATCATTTTAGACTGCACACATACATAACGTGTAAATAAAACAGCCAGGGTTGTTTACCAGAATATCCATATTCTTGCCCTGTTTACTGAACAGGAGTAGAGAAACACTTGGAATTCTTCTGCAACCCCAGAAAACACCTCAGCCTTCTGCCCTTCCAATCTGCATAATTAACGACTGATCAGAACAAGGAATTCATTAATAGACTGCTGTGAAATGCTGGATTGGGATTTATTTAATGCCTTGCTCTACAGAAGGAATAAATTATTTCTACTGCAGTTTTTAAACCACTCTACAATTTCCAGACATGGTAAGCACTGGAATAAAGCTATTTTTACTGTACCCCTGTAAATGGCACCATGTGCCACTACACAAATAAGCACATAATCTATTACATCCATTTGACTATGCACCAAATGGACATGATTTGTGCACCTGCATTAACATTTCCAACACACCCTAACCTAGCACAAACAAGCCAAAAGAAAGATTACTGTCAGTATAAAAATAGAATAGTACAGAATATATTGAAATGAAAACTTACGTGCACTAAGATGCACTCATAAGTGACAAGAACCTTTGGCCCTCTCTCTTTCACTGGCCCAGAAGTCTTACATCTTAAATTTTTGAGAAGCAATCTTTCTAAAAGTATGTGGACAAGTATTTCTTCAGTTCTCATTAACCTCAGCCTATGTAGTTGGGGATCAAACAGATTATGGTAAAAACATAGCAGGCCACACTCGCTTTTGCATTACCTTTTTCTGCCACCAGGCTTTTCAAGAAAGTGTGAGATAAATACCATGCGAATAATCCTGGTTACTACAGATAGAGAAGTTAACCTTTCCAAAACTGATGCTGATCCTAAAGCTCCTACTTACTATTACTTCTTGTCGGCAGTAGTCAGAGGTTGATATGCTAAAGACGATCCAGAAACATGCCGCAAATCCGTATTTTAATCCTTACAGAAGCGTAATTTTGTTTCAGGCTTTTTCTCCAGATAGAAACAAAATATTCTATTCTATGATTCTATATATCCTATGCTATTCTACAGCCAGGATCTCTGATTACAAACAGATAAATAAATAAATAAAAATCTCAGACTGTCTCCTCCAAGCCTGCAACAACTCATCATACTCCCACTACGATTTAACAAAATAAGCAAACAAATGAAAAAAAATTACAACTTCTATCAAGATGTAGGAAGAGGATTAAAAAACGGATTATACCTGTAGCATACAGTCTTTCCTAAACGGACACTCCTGAGTGCAAAGCAGTCACACCACATTTAGCAGCACAGAGAATATATTTTGCAGTCTTTAAGCAAACAGCTGCTTACTAAATGGGTAGATTTATGTCACAGGAGACAACAATTTTGATAAATAAAGTATTTGTAGTCAATAAAAATATAAAGTGTTTTCCTATACCAGATGAGTTCATTAAAAACAAAGTATTTTATATAAAATACTTTACTATACATGAGTTATTCAACATGAATATCAAATTTAGTGGACAGAATTACAACCCATAGGTAAGGTCCAGATACAAGCATGCTCCAACAGGTGATTAGCATAATATAACAGTACAATTTACTGTTATCTTTTATTCCTAGACACAATATAGAGGAAAAAAAAACAAAGCAAAACAAACAAACACACACATGAACACTAACAAGAAAAAACTATTTCAATGATTGTATAAAGCAATATGTAAAAAGAACAGAAATTTCACATCATATTTCAATTTAAATTAATATGCTATTCTAAGTATCACTTACAGAATAACAGATTAAAATGTTATTACACTATTTAAAATGTATCTTTGAATTTATATGAACATGTTGTGTCATACAAACATTGCTTCACTTTTAAAATCTGTTTTAATGGATGGAAGCTAAGAATTTGCATCACTGCATCCATCCTAAAGAATTCACTGCATTTTTAACACTCAGTTTAGCACTCACATAATAATTCTCTCACATCCCCTAACACGATACATCCCTATTCAAAACTCCACTTGAATTTTAGCTAGTAAGATAACTATATGTGTGTGTGTGTGCTCTTTTGCTAGCTCCTACTTAGCCAGGCTCAATTCAGCTAATATTCCATTGGCAATAATGCAAAGCAACAAACAATAGCTCTGACAAAATTACATGTCAGGTCACACTATTTCTTGCTAATTTACTAAATGGAGTTGATATTCACAGCACACCCTTTACAGATGACGGCAATTCAAGAAATGAGCTAACTCCTCTAATTTCACGTTCCGCAAGGAGGGCAAAGAACCCAACAGAACAGAACCAAGTTACACCTACGTGAATTCTTCTGAGCGCTGTCAGCGGCTCCGGGCGACGACATGGCAGCAGGCAAGCAGCGAGCAGCGCGAGACGCAGGGCGGCCCCAGGGACACAGCGGCTACCAGGGCGCTGTGAGCATCTTGGTCGCTGCAGAACAAAGGCCGCGGCGGGAAGGCTGCCTGGGTGAGGGAGCGGCGCAGCGCCGGCCACTGCTCAGCGGGCCGCCCGCGCGCAGATGCGCAAGCATCGGGACTTGCCTCGCTGAGGGCCGCGCGCGAGGTGCGCCCGTGGGGCTCTACCCTGGCACACGCATGGATTTGGGAAGCTACCACCTGCAGGGATTTAAAGGGGTGCTCACAGGAGACAAGCATTCCAGGGGGTTCTAAGGAGGGGCCATGCACTCGCAGTACGTTTTTATTTGATACAGACACGAAATCCCTAGAACATCATTCCGAAACAAGGCAGACGTAAGGAGGGGTCCCAAATTTTTCTTTTCATTAAGCAATGTCTCTAAGCCTCTCCCCTCAAAGCATTTTTCCTTCCAATGGCTTAGCTCAGATACCCCATAAATTACATACTATTCTTGCTTCTTACATAAAATATTCAAAATGTTAAATGTGATTTTTAATTAAATTAAAAGCAGTCTTCCCTACTGAAAACTGAATCTTTTTTTATCATATATTCAGGCTACCAGACTGCATTTTCATTAAAATTTCAGATAATGCTTATGCATTTTTTATATACAGAAACAGCTTATCACTCTGAGTCTTTGGCTTTGGCAATGCTACAGTTAAACAATATTGCATTTGCACTTCAAAAATTGTAAAAGCCTTCTCAGAATCTGGAATCCTGGTGTGTATTACTTCTTCTGGTTAAGAGGAATAGGATACCCAGTGCTGCCAGAAAACATGACAGCCATAACAATTGCCTCCCTTTTCATTTAGAATATCACATTTTAAGAAGCTTCTTGATGATAATTTTCAAAATGCAGACTACGGGCAAAATGGAATTACACAAATATTTCTCAAATCATCATCTACAAAGGAAAAACTAGTGGGAATGAATGGGCCTGTGAAACTCAGTTTTAACTCAGGGCTGCCAATAAAAAAAAAAGCAGAAAGAAAGGTAATCTTGACTTCAGTTTGGACTGCACTAATTAAAGAATGAATTCAAGTCAAAGCTGCAGACCCAAAAGGGTTTTTATGGTTTTCCAAACCAGTTATATAAGCACTGTGGACAATTAAAATATTAGACCTTTAAATGTTTTATTTTCTACATAAACTGAGTATGACAGGACTTACGTTCCCATGAAATGCTTCTATTACCTCCACAATTAGCCCCTCGCCCTGACAATAGACATCGAAAATCTCTATTCTTATATTAGCCTCCTCTGCTCCTTACAAAAACAAGATTCTACAAGGCTAACTCCAACATAGGACCAAATTCTGCCAACTTGGGTTGCATGTGTAGTTTTCATCTTAAATTTGTTGTGATACAGCTGACCCCTTAGAAGGGCTTTTGACTTAACACTACAACTCATAAAAAGTCAGAGGCAAGGATAAAAAGAAAGGCAAATAAATACATTGACTGGGAAAAAAATCAAAGTTACATTTGCTTGGGAGAACAAACTAGTTCCTCGAGAATGCAAGCAGCATTAGACAGGACAAATGAGCACAACAGTGCCATATAAGAAAATATGAGTCTCTAAAAATACAGATTAATGAAGCAAAGTTAACCCTCTGCCTTCCCTCTCTCCCAGAGGAATTAGAACAAAAATATTTCAAAGGAAAGGTTTCTGAAATATCTAGAACATTAGAGTTCTGTGAATTATATTAATTCTGTCAGCACACTATTTTAATGCAACAGCCATAATGTAAAATGCTGCAACCTACTCGGGCAAGGAGATCGCAAGCCAACAAACAGCAGCATCCGGCCATGCGCTTGCACATCACAGGGCTGCTGATACTCCGCCCACTGGGTAAGGACTGGGCTTTACCAGGCACAATGGAATCACTGAAAGAACAGGAACCTTCCTTAAATTCCTCTATCAAATGGAACCATTTTAAGAAAAGGCTAAGGCTGAAGTCCCTGCCCACTTCAAGGAAGGCAGAACAGAAGGGGAGAACTTAAAAGTAGCAAGAATTCAGATCTAGAAAGTTTACGGGAAATGCCCTCCAGATGCAAGATGCAAAACCACACAGAATGAAAACCCAAATCATGTAGCTGTAGACATCTTTTATGTTTCTTCTTATTCATCTGTCTTATCCTATTACACTCTAATGAAAGGCTTAAGCAGATAAACTCATATGCCTTTCACCCAAGGGCTGTCTGCAAGTAAACAAGTTTCAGATCACCCCATTGTCAGGAGAACAGCAGCACTAGAGAAGCCCTGGCCCATTCTTGCTGTGGAAAAAACAAGGTACAAAGCACTCAAGTTTGCGAGGTTCTCCTCCCATAAGCTTCACAGGATGGGAAAGAAGCTGGTAACATGCAGAATTAGCTAGATATCTGCCAGCATATTTTCAACTTTCGGTAAGTAATGGAAAAAAAAATCTGAAAAACGAGTATCCTTGAAATTTTAACTCCATTTTAGCTCTTTGGTAATAGAATTAATCAATTGTTTACTGGTTTCTGGTATGTCAAAATAAGAGTTACCTTTTCTACAATTCAGCAGCAAGGTTAAAATATTGAAATGTCTGATAGTGATTACCTAATTATATTTTCAAACGATCAAGAAATGCTCAAGCATCATGAGGGCCAAAAGGATTGCCTAGCTTATGCAGCACGTTCTAGATAAGGCACCCAACTGTTATGACAAACCCTAGAAGAGAATGCAATAAAGTGAATGCCTGCTTCTTAATACTACATTGGTGTTAAGAGGTTTATTCCCTGTTTTCGGTGACACAACAACCAAAGACACCCCTACATACAGACTTCCAATGAGTAACTGGAATGTAAAATCACAAAATAAGTTAAAAACCTTATTATTAGCTAATATAAATACAAATACAATTTAAACACAATTTATGTTTCATTATCTTTCATTCCACCAAATTCTTCACATTGAAATTGAAATGTAGTCAGTACTTATAATGTGACAGACTCATGTCAGTCATGAGCTGTAAACATTTACATTGTATTGCTCATGCATCTGAGAGATGGTATAAAAGAGGAAAAAAAGTTGTTAATTTTGGCAGTCATCAGAACACAACAAGATAAAAAGGGCTTGAGGCAGACTGCTCCAAATATTGCATACTCTTGGGGAAGAGAAGGGTTAAAACCCAGGAAATTAAAGTTCAGACACAAATACGCTTAAGCTACTCATAGAAGGATTGGAAAAACTGGAAGTTGAACAGAAGTATTTTAGTATTATGAAGAAAAGTGACAAAATATCTGTATTTCAAAAGTGGCCCAATGACTTATCTATCCTAAGAGGGAAAAGAAAGACATAACATCTTTTTCTTCACCAGTCTCTTTCTCAGTAAGAAAAAAATATTTTGAAAAAGCTTTAAAAATTACTAGGACTTGTTTGGGAGCAGTCTTTGAATCGAAAAGGTGGAAACATGGTTTTTTGCAGTGTAAATAGAACTGCTGAAAATGGTCATGTGACCAGTTTCCCAGAGCAAGAATTAAACTAATCCTCTTAAAGCTTAGAAATATGCATGACTCAGGAGCTAAAGCTACCCGCTTATTTGCCCTGACAAAAGTTTCTGTCACCTTCCATTGTCCAAAAGTGCTCCATGTTGCTGATTTCTGAAAAGCTTATACTACTTTAGTTTTCTTTTCAGAAACATAATTCAGACATTTCATCCTGTGCGGAAAATTCTCGCTGTCCAGAAGTGAAATGTCCAAAGAGGAGACAGAGGAGATCTAAGGCTTTATTCGAATAAAGGAAGAGTCCACCGGGCATAGATCTTAAAGCTTTATTCGAATAAAGGGAGAGTCCACCGAGC
>JAWLRI010000937.1:1902688-1951345 GCA_034781795.1 Crypturellus tataupa | reverse complement strand
CTCAACTCTTGGCAGATGTTCTTTTGTCCCCCTTGACTCATGGCTCCACTCAGTCTCCTGCTCCTTTGTCCTGCTCTGCAGCCAGGCTGTGGGGGAAGCTCCTTATTTGTGAAAACACACCTGAGCTTTCCTCACAATCCTAAATGTTTAAATAAAAAAAGAACATTTAGAAGCAATTTTAAAATCTATTATGTAAAAGGTTTCCATTTGTGAAAAAATCTGAAGTGTCCTGAGCAATGTAAGTTATTTTACAACATAGGCCTGACTGCATGGGACAGTCATCACTGTGCTAGTTTGCAAGTATTAAGAGAAGATGAAAGAAGATGGACCATTTTACCTATTTCCAAACCAAACCCATGACTGAAAGGCAACACATATTTGCTGTTTAGTATCTGATCTCTCATCTGTAAAATGAAAATGATACCCTTTTAAACTCAGTGAAGAGGAACAATCCATCAAGCACAAAAAACAAATATATGCTTACACAAGTGTCTTCTAAATAAATTCTAATATCCAAAGATAAGATCTTAATGAAAGAAGAAATAATTCTTTAAAAGTGGATTTTTTATTATTATTAAATCAAGTCTTTATTAAATATGATAAACTTAAGGGCATTTTAAGCTGTTTACTAAGCTCCACATTTGAAAATTCATGGTCCCATCCAGACTACATCTGTGTGTATTTATATTTATACACAGTCACGTATAGCTCTAGAGAAGTACAGTTTTAAAACAGATCTGAGGAACTGCCCATGTGCCCTCTGGAACTAGATCTTAATTGTCATGGCCTATGCCAATATACTACTAGTATATATTTTTCTGCATTTGTTGTGAATTTGTTGGGATGCCTCAGAATTCAGGCTTCTGGTGCTGTGCTATTTTGACCCTCTCCCTATATCATTCAATTTCTAAATTCCAGTGAAACTTTCTGTTCTAAAAAACATACCAATGATGCATGTAACTTGAATTTAGACACTGAAAAATATGAATGCAACTCACTTTCTGCCAACAAAGTAGTTAAGAACTGTTTTATAGATACTTTAATTTCTGCAGCTGCAGGTAATGTATTTATATTTGCAATACATATTTTGCTATAAAACACCTATCATCCTTAATCTGGAGGACCAAACCTTTAGCATTATGGACATAAACACTTACAGATAACAAGTTACTATTGTAAAAAAATGGCATTTCTATTCTTTTTCACTACAACACAAGTTAACATACAAGGGGTATTGAAAGATGCAAGTGTATATAAGGGTAAGAGAAACATTTTACTTAAAGATGACGGATACACCTTAGCTCAGAAACAAAACCCTCCCCAAAAGAAACATTCCTTCCAGACTGGATCTGAGCAGTCAGGACTTGCATCAATCAAATAAACTGCTTTCGTATTCATTCTTTTTGTTTGATGAGGGAAGGGAAGTAAGAATTTAACAAACCTCTCTAGCCTTCTCTCTTCAGCCTCAGTACATCAGATTCCTTTCCTTTCACATGTCAAAAACCTCAGGCTCAGCTGTCTCTGACATTTAACAGAATTCCATTCCAGTTATCATATATTTTTCTTTTTTTTATAACATTCTGCTGTGTTGCTATTCTTTTCCATTCTACCATTCTTAAAAAAAACAAACACTTTATTTTTTTCACAGGACTGAAAGAGATCTATGTTCAGAGAATCCACTCTCTTATTAACAGAAGCAAGTCACTTCATGTTATCTTTCTCACAAATCTCTCAAGCTCCAGGTTCTGATAACTGGAACCACTCTTCTAAAATTCAGTTTAAATGTCCTCATATATAGTTTGTACCTCTCTCCTGCCCCTTACTTCGAGCATTTCTCCTTTCCTGGTTCTTACTTCGGGTATTTTATGAACTATAAACTTTCCAGTCCAGGCAATGGTGAATTATTCAAGTTTTAATGTATAAATTATGCAATATAAAATGAAAAGACAACCCACTATCCCATCATTCCTTAGTTAGCCTATTCCAGTTGGATCCAACCTTTCTTGAATATAGCAAACCAGAATCATGTGTAGTATTTCAGATAAGATATTACCAGTGCTTTACTTAATGGTACTAATACTCCCTCATCTAACCTTAAAATATAGTAGGTAACGTACTATCAGAAGTATGTGCTTTTTAATGACTATGTTATGCTGGTAACTTATCAATTAATTTAAAATCAGACCTAGAATATCCTCTAACCCAGTCTTTTCCTGTCATAATACCTGTATTAGCAACAAATTGCTGTTGACCTTTTCAGAAAAGACTTTAGCTTTCTTCTTGTTATCTCTTTGCAGCACACTAAAAACCTCCTCTTGGCTGTGATTATACTATCATAACAGCTTTATATTATTCCATTACATTTTGGAAAACTAATTCAAATACTCAAGATAAGCATTTATGACTCTTATTGGAGATCTGTATACAACTATATCCATCACAGAGCTGGTTATATAGCTAGCTATCAATTTCAAGTCAAAAACATAGCCCCAGCATTAATCGTCTTAGCAATATTTCCGACATCTACAGAGAGAGAAATAACTTCGGAAATCATCCTCCCGACTTTCACAAAATCACTTAAAAACTCTATTAAATATAAACAAAAACCAGGGGGTTCACTGCTTTCACATGTATCAGGTGCTTGGTTACAAAGCTACTGTCTTGCCATGGAACAGAATGAATTTAGCATTATTTTTGTTTTTCCATTGAGTTAGTCTGTGTTGAAAGCTGTCAAATCAATGAGAAAAGGATTTGTTTTGGTAAGCTACAGATAAAGTGACATTTTTACATAATCTGTTTTGCTTGTCTGTTAATATTAGCTTTGTTATTTTCCTTTTTAGCATTATATAAGGGTGAGAGATAAGATAAAGAACTGAAAAGGCAGTTGATAGAAATTTCCAGCCATTCTTTCAATTCCAAGAGACAATTAATTGGTACTAGTCAATGGATTTGATTTTCCTCTCATAAATAAATACTACTTGCAAAGCATATTCAAAACAAAAGATAATAGCAATCCTCAAGAAGATCAAATACAAGTAAGCGAAGTAAGCCTGAATTCATGATTTACTAAAAATGGTGATAGGTGTGTTCCATCTACACACTACAGTGACAGAGCAATAAAACCGAACAGAATTCCTAGCTATTGCATATTATTTAGGATATAAACACAAACACACATGTATCCTATAGGCTATATCCAACAAGTTCAGCTTCAAAAATTTCATGTCTAATGTAACATAACACCGCGAAAATTTCCCAGAAACAGCCAGACAAAAGTCTAACAAATAACAGTCTGCAACACACATCAAAAGTCATTCGTGTTAGAAAAGACAGTAACTAGTCAGAGACATGAAGCTTTTAACTTCTAGAAATGAACTTAAATTAGATAAAGATTCTCTGAAACCTATGTGAAATGATGGTACCATCTGTGTTCTTCCCACACTTATCATTCCTCCAAAGAAATCAGTAGCAAGAACAGGTGAACTGACAAAGAAATAGGCTGCTTGGTTTGATGTGAAATGATCACTATCAAATGTAGAACTGTAACAGATTCTTACTAATTTCACTTAATTACTATAACTCTTCTATTATAGTATTCTAGTAGAAAACTAAACATAGAATTTACCTTTGAAGGTCTCAAGTTCCTTCCTGTTAGAAAAAAACAGAATACAGAAAAAAAAAAAGAATTATGAGAAATACTACATTTAAAACTACAGAAGATACTGTATATAATTTAACAGTGATGAAAAGATCAAAATCGAAGAATCTGAATGTTAGTTTTCAAAACTACTGTTACTAATTGTGTAAAATTGCTTACCTAAAATCCAAGAACTTGAAAAAAGCATTCTAAAATAACTCTGCAGGAAAGTATTTTAAAGTAACTCTTTGGAAATTAGGCTACCATCTATTAATACATATTTAAAACTATCCAAGTATTATGTATTTATATCAATCCATACAATTCTAGAAACCCTGTTGCAAAAAATAAAGATTTCTTAGAGTTTTGCTTAGAAGAACTTTGCCAATTAACAGCATGATGAATCAGTGACTTATTTTCACTGATGCTACATAAAACACTTTGGGCAACACTGAAAGATAAAAATTTGACAATTTCAACATGATAAAGACAACAGAGACAGACAGGCCATTCCTCAGAGAAGAAGATTTTAGAGTAGAGAAAGCAACAAATATTCCACAATACTCAGTTAACAAAGAGCTAAGAGGTCAGTCAACATCAATGGCATCCTTTTTCCATCAAACAAGGCCACATGTCACACGCTGCAGTGCAACGGTTTTGAATGGAAAGAGAATAAAAGTGAGACAAACCTTTTTTCTGTTCTCAAGAATGAAAAGAAACATTCCATTTTCCATGGCTGCAGAGTAGTGATTTATGACAAATTTAGTGACTAAAGAAGAATCAGGGTAATTGCTTAAATAAGGCAGAATGATGACGTTTTCCTTACAGAACACACTTCCCTATGTGGTTCACCAATTTAAGTCTCTCATACATAGCAAGCCCAGTTAATTTCACTCAAAATTTTCAGTGCAACAATGATTATAAATAAAATTAAAATGTACGCATATGGCTATAGACCAGATCTATTTTTTTACTGTTTGGATAAAAGTACTGCATTAAAAAAAAAAAAAAAAAACCACAAAGAATACCTTAGAAAGAAGGTAGCTACAATATAGAAATCATTAACAAAAAGCAAAAAGTCAATAAACACATATTAAGTCAGGAAAGGAGATGCCAAGAGCTATTACAAGAAAGAAAGAAATAAAAATTATTAAAAACAATAGGAGAACAAGTTAATTCTACAATTATCTTTGGAATCATTTCACATATGCTTCTCTGATATCTGAGCTGTTCTTAAACTGGTCAAATAACATTTGGCAATAGTGCAAATGTAGTTGTTAAATAATATATTAAAAGATTATCAACTTAACTAGTCAAAGTAGTAAAGTTCTAAGAATGTATTAATTATATTTTGATCTTCTTGAGATAAGCATCTGGAAAGCAGATCACAATTTAAACAGTACAGTTAGGTTGCTTTGGTCCCTGGAGCACTGCTGCATGAAGAGGTTTTATTTTTTAATTCCTAATTGTTAACTTACATAGGCCATTACAATTTCTGTAATTTAGAGTTTAATTTTGCGCATTTTTTTCTTAGATCACATATCTGCAAGCCAGAAGAAACACAGGAAAAGTACAGAGCACATCCCCCACAACGCTCCATCCCATCCTACATCAATATTTGAGAATTGAATACTTTTTTGTTTCTTGCCTTTTTCATCTTACAGACTTTGCCACTTTGCTAAGGGCAAACGTACCAGGAAGTTAACTGCAAGCTGCAACGTTATAATTTTCCCAGTTACATAATAATAGGCATGTTTCAAAACATTTCTAAAAATCAGTGTAAAGAATCTGATGCCTTTAAAGTATCCTGAATTGGCAACTCAAATTTTCACCTGCTCCTGTTATTCCTGTAAAAATGCAAGCATTGATTACATATTTTGAGTTGCTAAGAAACAAGAATACAATAAAACTGTGGTTTAGACTTAATAATTCTCATCAATGGAGCCATTAAAAAAATGTAATTGCTCGAGTCACCTATCATATGTCCTGTTTCGCTATATAAATATGCTATACTAACTCCTCCTGCTCCCTAACAAGTGATACCCCTCTGTATATATTCTTGAATCAGGAATGGGCAAAACTGTATCAGGTCTGAATCAATCATTTTATAAGCAGGACAAAGTATTCTGAAAGAAATTAGAAATTCGTTTTCAGTGAATATCCTGCTTTTGTCATCCAACACAGGTTTCTGAAAAAATGTGTGTGCTTCACCAGGAAATAAGCTATAGTGTGACTTACAGTGGAGAAGTACATTCACACTACAGAACTTTATTCACAGGAAGTTCTAACTTCCTGTCAAGCTTGATTTTTCATCCTGCTTCTCCCTCCATCCTCCTTCAAAGGTAATTTCTCCCTTTTTACCAGAGGAAAAAGTTACTTCATAATATCTATCATTGGTAAATTAATAACATAATATATTTTTCCTTCATCCATGTATTCCAAACATACTCACAAAATTCTTAAATTCCTTCAAGTAGCATTCCTTATATTTGAATAATGGCATAGTATTTGACAAAACAACAATCCCAGGAAATGCATCTTTTCCACAGCCTGACTTAAAACCACACTGAGGAAACATCTTGTAAAAGAAAGAGGTAAAAAATCTACGTTGGTTGATACTAAAATTAGGAGGTCTTATGTCACTTGTCTTCAAAAGAGAAGAAAAAATATCTACTGTGACATTCATACTGATTAACAAACAAGATGGTTGTACAGTAAATGACAATGATATTCACTGTTTTTGTCTAAAATCATAGAATTTTCCCACTCAAAATCTAGCAAAAATTCTTTGAATTGACCCTTTAAGTCACTACAACATCTATACAAAATGGACATTCACAAAAGAAATTGAAAAAGAATATTTGACACATCCTTAAGATAATGTTGCTCTAAGAAATTTAAAACATCTTAAACAGTACTACTAGATTACAGCAAAGGATCTGTATTTCCAAATATTGACATACCAATTCATATCCAAAGGCTGATGGTTCTTTATGCTAGAGGCAACATAAATCATCCATCACCACTTGTGGGATCTCATAACACCTTTAATACTTCTTTAAAATTTGCTTATTTAAATATGTTCTGCATCTGCAACATGTAGGATGCTTTTAAATTAAGTTATGCAAATAAAAACCTTTAAGCTCTGAAATTTGGGTCCTAAATCTTATATGTCATCTGTTTTGGTAATAACCAGATATTAAATTTGAAGTGGAAAGCAAATTATGACTTGAAAAGACATTGGGAAAAAAGCTTGCTTAAAACGAAATCAATATGTTTCCCAGAAGTGTAGTTAAGCAGCTCTAGAAAGATGAAAAAAACAAACAAACAAAAAAAACTATTACAAATTATTCTAATTCTTCCATCCCTAGTATGGAAATAAATATTTTTTATTTATCCATAAACTGGCAGAGGAGAAAAAAAAAAAAGTCACAGATACCTCCTGATCTGTGAAGGTAAGAGCCCCAAAATCATCTGCAGAAATAAATATATTGAACTTAAAAAGGAAATGTGTTATCCTTGAAATGTGTCCAGATTTTACAGTCTTGCTCCACAAAAAAATTATCCGCTTTACTAATTCATGGATGAGACAGTTCTTCCCATTACTTTTAAAAAGAAACAAAAACAAAAACAACACATACATAGCCCCTAGCTGTGCTGCACATGCTTAATTTAGTTTAGCTACTTAATTTTAAGCTAGTGAAAACAACTTTGGCTCCCTATATAAATAAGGATATGCTTTCCCTTTGTACAGTTAAGAGCTTTCAGAAGAAAGGAAGGCATTAATAATACACATACATTTATTTTTCCCTGAGAGAGAGAATGTACGTACTACGGAGCAAGAAAAATAAAAGGTAAAGCAGGGAAGCAACCCCATATGAAGTCAAGGAGGTATTAGAGGAGCAATGTTGTTCCATATAGAGGGGTACTCATCTGAGTTCCTTCATGGAAACTGCTTGCTCATACACACAGGCAGAATTTTTCATCCATCCCTTCCTAGTTTCTGGTTTTCATAAAGTAGGTGACACTTTCATTATTCTCTGAAAATCGTTCCCCCTCCCACTCCAAGTTCAGTTGCAAATAGCGAACAGGATGGAAGCAGATAAAGGACAAGAGTTGTCACATAAGGCTCAGTTGCTTCAACTTAGTTTCCTAGTTCTCAAGATAATACTTAAGCTACAACTATAGATGACGTTCAAGTTTATCTTAATGCCTGCATAAGATGATATCAGACTCGAGGCCCCTTCTGAACAGGAAAAATGAAGATAAACCCCTTTCTTCATACCATGCCTGAAGGTGGAATAGAAATAGGTGATTGTATTTCATGGTTCACAACAACCAAAGGCACTGAAATTAAAGTCTGGTTAACACAAAGATTTTGTGAGAACCCATCTAAAACATCCAATCAGAAAGTAGGATTTGAACCTCAGGTTCAGAGAAAAAGGATGCATATAGGCATATTGCTTAAAAAAAAAAAAAAAAAAAAAAAAAAAAAAAAAAAAAAAAAAAAAAAAAAAACACATTTTAGTCTGCAGTACTCCTTTTACACTAATTTTTATTAGTGAGATGTACGATGCTTTCCAAAGCAGATTAAAACCATATTGCCTCAAAGTACTCTTGAGAAAAAAGATAGGTCTCGAATCATTACTCTGCAATGTTCAGGTGACCAATTTGTCAGTGGTATCAATTTCTTCATTTACAGAACATTTGAGCTTTGGAGTTTTTGGTGGGAATATATACTTCTGGAGATCACAGGTAAAGTAAATTGTCTACAATATATATATGGTCCCAAAGAGGAACTCCTACAACCACAACTTACATGAATAGTTAGAAGGCAAATATAAATTTCCAATTATACCTTCCCTTTTCCCTCTGACTTTTCACTGCAATATTGGGTTAGTCCTGCCTTTTTCACTGAGCATAAGAGATGGATGCTAGGAGAAAGATTCTTCTGGATATCACTGAGAAGCAAAAATAAATACAGAAGAATATGGAAGAAGAAGGAAAAGCAAGAGCAAGGAGAAAGTAAAGACTGAAAATAAAGTACTTGCAGGAGGCTGCAAGCCTTGCAAACTAGAACTTCCTGTAAAGGTATAGATAATGCTTAAAGTCCTCTAAGTCTTTAAATTCATGTAATGCTGATATCACATCACTCCTCTAATATCCATTCCTCTGACCATCTAGATGATCCAGAAAGATTTACAAGTCATGTTACATACCATAGTGTGTCACTTCAAGAAAATTCCATCTTGTACAGAAAGGGAACATCTTACCTGGAGCCAAATCCAGTCACTTCAAGCATTCAAAATAGCATTGAATACCTATTTCTGATTTTCTATGAAGCAACAAAATAAGGTAAGCAGTAGATGACAGCTCAGTTTATAACTACCTTAAGTGCGTGTTTCTGCTAAAGCATCTGGCATGGAAATGTCTGTATTGTCTCTTCCTGTCTCTTTTACATTTCACAAATGAAAAAATCTCATGTTCTCGTGAGCAATTAAAACAGCTCATATAGCAATTCATGCACTTGAAATCACATTTCAAATTCTGGAGTGCTTACAAACTCAAAGATGTTTCTATCATTTCATAATCAATTCACTTTCTTTACAAACCCACAGACTTTTTAAATAAAGACAAGGAAACCTTCCCTAACCCTGGAACTCTGGACACAATGCTGCAACAAACGTTATCAGAATTTAATATATGCCTGTAGTGGCAGAATCCCCCAAAATTTGTTTGTTTTTTTGCAGGACATAAACAGAAAGTAAAGACAAGATCTCAAATTTTTGCTTATGAGCTTACTTATCATCTAATAGCCTTATAAATTCAGTGCAAGAAAGGTGAGGAATAGAATGTTACTGCAAAATTGCATATCCTGCTGTGAGATTACACAGCATTCACACACCGCTTTAAGAAGGTATCCATAAGGAAAACTCTTACAGATGTAGCACTTAAAATGCAAACAACTCGGAGCTTTGTGAGCATTTCTGAAAGTGCAGCATCATCCTCCTATAAGAGGATGAAGAATTAACAGTGATTCCCTGGCTGCTCTGTTCATTACAAATTCTTGTGATTTTATTTCTTTAAACAATGACTTTCAAAGGAGTCAAACTATTCTCTGATCATCTTAGTATAATAAACATCTCCAATAAATTAAAAATATCACCTGAGTAATCTTAACCCACAGAAACACTGAAAAATACCTAGTCAAATAAAACCGTAAATTAAATATTTATACACTCACACATCCAGTGTAGTCAAACATACCCTGCTTTAAGTTACTTAAATCAATGAGAATTCACTTCCTTCAAAAAAAGTAGGTCAATGTTCTCATGTTCTAATGTATCTTACAAAGGGCTAGAGCACTGACTAAGATCAATTTTCCAAACACAACAAAATAGTAGGGAATTCAGTTAACTAACTAGTCAGACCAGAAATATCAAGTTCTTTAGAATGATGCCCAGTAGACAGAATTGAGACTCCCCTGTTTTATTTTCAAGTAATGCGTAGCCTTGTAAGAAAGAAATAAAGTCACAAATGAGTGTCAGGAAAGACTACGTAACACTAGTTCTGAAAGTAACAGACACAGTAAACAAATTCAGACCACTGGATTCATGTGATAAGAAATTATAGTATCACGATAGCATATAGAGGGTTAAAAGTAAGTATTCAATTTAAAAGATCTAGGAAGAAGCATGTTTAGAAATGTTGAGATGTAAATGCTACTTATATATACACTTTTAATAAAAATAGCATTTAAAGAAGTTTTAATTTGGAAATTACTGCAAACTGCATTTTAAAAATATTTCTGCCACTTAACCAGATCTAAACCAAAACCTTAATGATACTGCATTTTATCTGTTGTATCTGGTGCTATAAGTTAACAAAATGAAGCAAAGCAACACAAAGCTGATTGAAGTTTCAGTTAGCTAAAAAGTAATGAGAGGGCCACATGGTGTCGGAAATAGAAGTTAAAAAAAAAAAAAATCAAGAACACAAAACTTGTGTAACTTCTGTGGTGCACAGAAATGAAAAAACTGAAGTACTCTTCCTGTGTACTTTAAGATTAGTACTCCTGACAAAAATAATTTTTGAGTCTCCTCCCCACTTGTTTGCACATTGCTTGACCATTTAGGTCAAGTACCTTTGAGAATGAATACACTTAAGCAACAAAAATTAATAAAAAGAAAGTACTACTAAAAAAGTCAAATGGCAATCAAGTTAATATGTACTTCTGGAAACAAATATTACTGTAACATAATCAATTTTAAGGTACACAAAAAGCATTTCTCTTTGGAGGTTTCAAAAAAGAAACATTTTTATCATGATGAAGAACAACAGGGGTCACCTTCAGGGCCTATCACTCAATAAAAGAGAAAAAATAGGGCTAATTTATTAAACGCAGGAGAATGATGGAAATGAAATCACTGGAATCATTTAAAGCAATCAAGCAATTTTATTCACTCTTAAGATACTGGTACAGATCATTCTCAATTTGCAAATAATGCAAACAGCCTGCAACCTTATCATCTGCTATGCATTCAACAATCTTGTGCAATATTTTCAGATATTTGGAGCACTCACATGAACAAATTCACTCATTATAAAGCAGACTGCCCTGTTGTGTTTGATGCATGCAAAACAGGCAGTGTTGCTGCAGACAAAACGAGAGTTTAGAGCTCTGATGTTATGCAAAAGGAAGTGTAATTACCAAAGGAACTTTTCTGACACTTGTGAAAATCCAGTTTTTCAGAATCAACAGGAATTCTCATTCCACCTGTCCGTCCACAGAACTGCAATAACTGATATCCATGAGTGATGAGGGCCATAAAATTAATTCCAGCTATTTATCACTGTGAAAAGACTTGTGTATGCAGACTGTCAAATAGCAGCACTAATAAGATCTTGGCAATGTGAACTTTTTGTTTTGGGAACAGCAAGTTATAGCTGGACAATTAACACCCAATGAAAATGTAAACCCGGTCATTCATTTTATGTCTATCATGAAAGCTGTCCTGAAGATAATATAGTTTTTGCATTCATCCCTCTCAAACCATTAATCATGGACGCAGGTATACAGAGTTGTAAGAACTGAAATGCTATAATAGCAGCTAGAAGATTGATCAAGCAGAAAACAGCCCAAAACCTTACTTGGATGACAATTTTGATGTGAACAATGACTTACAGTATTAGAAATACTTCCCAGTACAAGTAATGTTTGAAGGGAATAAAAACTACTTATTTGAAACACTTGGAACCACTAAAATACTTGTTACCTATCAATAATTTAATTTGACCAATTAATATGTAAAACTTACAAGTACTATAAAGCTACAATTTACATTTATTGCTACCAGATAGGAGGGAGTCATCATTGAAGACAAAGTATTTCTTCTAGCTTATCATTTTGGGAAACTTAAAGAATTTAAACAAAGTCTACAGACAGAGGTGCTTTCTTCTGGGCAACGCAGTTTTCTATGGAATGGTACTGCCCATTCTGATTTCTCTCTTCTGACATTGGTGAAGAATATAAAGCTAAACAAGACCAGAAAAAACAAGCAGATGTTTCTGATACTGCAGAAAGCAATTTCTGAAAGCAACGTATAGCATAAAAATAGTAATACAAAATATCTTCATGGTTTTTCGATTTTTAATGTGTTTTTCTTTTTTTTTTTTTTTCTTTTTTTTTCCAAAAGACAGACTAATCTGAGTTGTCTACAGAAGCTTTTCGTGTTTAAGTTTTGCAAGTTTATATTGGTTAGGCCTAACAATTACAACATTCCTTACTACCCCTTTTGTGCCCAAAGCAATTAAAAGGAGGAAAAAAACAACACAAGAACATACACAAGAAATAAATTTAACCCTGATAAAAGACTAAGACCTTTTCACACATACCCATCTTCAATCTATCAAATGCTATTACTCTAAACCTCATTCCCTTCTGAATTGAAAAGTGAACCAAACATTCTTCTCTTCCAATAGCACAAAATAATATTTCATCAGCACAGAAGTGCATCCTAGCAAGAATCATTACTGTCTGTCAAACTCCTGAATCAGTGTGCTACTTACCAAGGCAGAAAATTACGAATTACTTGATAAGAAAAATTAGGAATAAATTTACATTTTAAGAATTTATTTTGTCTTTAGTTAAAGTATTTCTTTCAATGTTGCCAAGTAGGTAAAAGACATTCCCATGGAGGTTTGCAATATTACTAAATATTTATTTGTTGAAACATAACCGAACAGCAAGAGATCTGGGACTTAAGAAGTCTTCTTTCATTTTCCCTATTCTATGTCTGTTCTCAAAGCAGACAAGAACTGATAAAACAGAAAGGATTCTTAAACAAGGAATTCTACAAGCTTAAAATCCAGTCAATTAAGTCTGAAGTCAAATAATGCACAATGAAATCTACTCACTCCGTGACACAGAATGTGCTCCTATTAAATGTTAGTCTGTCAACTCATTTTAATTGACAAAATAACCAGGAGTTGCTATTTAAAAAAAAAACTGTGATCTTCCCGAACTAGATTCAAATATTACTATGAGGTTCAGAGCAAGTATAGCTTCAGGGCAGTATTATTTGTCTTATACCATAAAGCTGCAATTCGTTAAACATAATAAGCACAGAAACGAACTTCTGACAATACTGCCTAAATGACTCAGGGTGCAGCCTTGGGAATGCAAGAAGTGCCATAAAAGGCTGGAGGCATCCAAAAAGATTGCTGGAATCAGAAACTGCACAGCCTCACTAGGAAGATTAATGAAAGGCTTGAAAAAAGAACAGGAAACAAAACAAAACGGGTTAATGCTAACGTACATACAGACAATTACAGGGAGACTAGGCAGAGAAAACAAAGGCGACACATAGACTTTACAGCAATAACAGTACCCTAATCAGTGGATTAAAAACAAAGCAAAATACAAAAAAAAAAAAAAAGAGAATATCAAAAATCCAGAGACATAAGCACAGATAAAAAGAACCCTCCAACTACCCAAGCTGTAAAATACAAGCTTGTCAAAAACATCTTGGGTTGATCAATATATAGTTTAAGTTAGTACTCAACACAATGACGACTGTGGGAAATTTGATATGTTTGACCTGAAATAAAGTTGCTCAATTTAATAAGGAGACCTATTTCTGAAAGTCAGTTCCCATAGCTACCATAAGCTGCATTTCAAAGGTTTGAATAGTGATCTAAAGCACTATTTCTAAATCTTTCATGAAGCATTATTGTTCAAAAGACTTATACGCATGCGCTTCTAGTATCTGTAGTAACTATCATAAAATTGCTTTTTGATACATTCTTACAATACCCATAGTTCCTACACCTGTATTCATCCTATTTTTTTTTAAATAAAATCACTAGTTCTCTGAAAATAATTTTCTATTTAAGAGAGAACATAGATTCCTGAACTCCTGGTTTGATTCCTTCAGTAGCTGGTATCACAATAAAAAACATCAAGCACCAGAGAGAGGAAGACAGAATGTAAACTGCAAACATGCAAATAATACATCACACTCACATTAAGTTAGCTGGCTATTCATTCTCCCAATATCCATATTGGCAAGCATCGTCTAGCAGTTAATAAAATAAGTACTGTGGTAATGATCAACTAGAAATCACCTCCATTTTTCCTGTTTTGTCTAGATCTGACCGATGGTAATCAGCTTACAATTATGTTAACTACCTCATTTAGCATTCTATTTATAAAACTGTTTATAGACCACAAGAGTAAATAGAGTTAACACTTTCTTTAAATGTTGAAAGCAGACATTGGGGGATGAAGAGAGAGAGAGAAGAAACAAACTTCTCAAAAACTTCAGAAAGATTACTATATTTTTTTGAGTATAAATCTAGTGCTTTACCCACATTTTAAACTTGCATGGAAAATTAATACTTAAAATGTTGAAGATACTAGTATTATATATTTAATCATTTAAGTAAGTTGGAATGATTGAACACCCAGTCTGCCTTAATGATGACTATCGCTTCTTATTGGGAGGGCAAATTCTACTGAAATGGCTTGAAAAAGCAGAATCCATGTTACAGGGAAATTATAAGATCACTGACTAGGCCCAGACCTAAGGTTAAGGTAAAAGAGCAGTATATGGAAAAATGACAGGACAGGTCATGAGCAATTGTTGGCCTGTAGCATTTTAAGAAGCTGACAAAAGTTAACAGTTAGCACCATTAAAAATGGCTAGATTCACAGCTGTTTAAAGGGATATTGTACAAGAAACAGTCAAACTTCAGAGAGAATTAAAGGGGAATACTGGGGACCTTTTGAGATGCAGAACTGTCAATGCCAGTAGTACTTATTGCTAACTATAGCTGGAAGACCATAGAGGGCCAAGATTTCCTAGATGACAGTATGAAAAATACCAAATTTGTATGCAGACATTACAAATCTGGGACTAATGAGGAAAAAGTAAATAAAGGCATATTGTTTACTTGGAGGAGACTGGGATAAAGTAAGAGAGGTACAAGAGTTGTGGAAAGGATGGTCTAGGATCAGGGGAAGGGATAAGGTATTCAAATCATGATGACTGCTGTCTGACGGATCTGTCAGACAGGCCTGCTCTCCAATCACACAGTTTGTGCAGCAAAATAAACCAAATCATACCACGAGTCAAAACTTGCTTCTACAGTCCAAAGAGCTGGGAAGGCGCTGCTTTCTCTGCCCAACAGGAGAACATTTGATAGATGGATGAAAAAACCTGATAGCTCTAAGTCAGTGCATGTCCCAGACCTGTCAGTGTTGGTATCTATCCATCACTTCCTAACACAGGTGTACTAGAGAGTTTGTCAAATTGCTTCTTTTCTCTTTTATACAACAACAAAAAAAAAAATGCTTTTTCCTACCTTCAAAGTTTTTTGGCACTGTCAGTAACAAAAGTATCAAAAAACAACAACTTACATTTTACAGGTTATGAACCTTTCTCTCTAGCTATTTTGTGTTAACATAGAAAATAAAGTACAAGCACTGGGAGTCCTGTGAGAGGCTTCCCACACGTATAGCTACTGACTCTAAGTAGCAGTAGTGTACTGCCGTAGCAAGTAAAAGAATAACTAAAGAACAGTATGTATCATATGGAGTGAAAGACACTCATTGTCTTTCATTGTCTATCATTGAAAAGGTGATAGAGGAAAAAATAGCTTCTAATCTTACATGACAAATATATAGGACAAAAAAGGAAAAATAAACAAACTGGGGAAACTGAGATTAAAACATGAACAATTTACGAATGCTTATTAATGTCAGCCCTTACTTCAACACTGTAGAAAGTAATAAACATAACTTCATCTTAACAACAACATGGTGATAATTTTCCAAATTCATACTCCTTGTCCATCTCCAAGAGTTAGGCCAGTACTCCATATGCTGAATCTACCATAAATTTGCAACTTCCTGACAGAGAGGACAGTTTTTTTAATAGACTAAAACAGAAGAGATAATATTCTATGAGAAAAAAAAATCACAAAAAGCTTGTATTTTATGCTAACATATCCATATCAATTGTTGTTTTATTTACCTTTTTGTTTTCTTGTAGTTTTCCAGTTGTAACGTCTGCATATATTTGTATCTTTCCAACTCACACTGTTCACATAGGTCCTCAAGACACAGTAAATGGTTCTCCATTTCCTCAAAGCTTGCCTCTAGCTGGGCTGTAAGAAAAACTTACATGAATATCAAGTTGTTTCAAGAGACAGACAGCCTATCCCAACAGGAAGATAAATAAACTTCAGTTCATAACACACAGTGAAGGGTGATAGTAAAGCCATGCAAGTAAAACCTAGCTGAGGTTCCCTTTGCAGTAAGACGCTGAACACCAGTACTTGCTCTTGTGCCTTAGTCTCATAGAACACATAATTTACCTTGGCTTCTCAGGCACACCATCAGTTACCCCTTGCTGCCTGGTACCAATGTGAGGAAGGGTCATTCACTGACCAAGGTCAGTACTAATCTATAATTTTTTTCAAATGGAGTTCTAACAAGGCATTCTGGAAGAAGTTTAAACTACTTCACCTCATGACAATATAAAAGAAATAGACCTTGAAAGATTATTTTAGAGACAGACTCTTTACCAACAGACAAACCTCTAATCTCTAGTTTTAGACACACACACACACACACACACACACAAAGACGTGCACACAAAAAAATAGATGCAAAACCTTGCAATCCTGGTCCCTGCGAACCTGGCTATTTCTTTAGCCAAAATTATTCAAAAACTCAATTTAAAGTTCTTTCCTTTAAAAAACCCTGAGTAACATGGTCTGATTTCATAGGTCACTCTCTCACACGTCCCTTCCAAACTGAATTATCCTATCTTGTATGAATCAAAGAAAATGATCATCTTCCCTACAGGTAACTAATGATCAAGTCAATATCCCTCTTCAGGATCTCAAAGTGGAAAAACTAATTTTCTAAAACTCTAATCCACTTGTCAATCTAGGGTGGCCCTGGGGGAATACAGAACAGTTATTCACTATTTGAACATGTCAGGACTTCTTCTGTCCCAAGGGGAAGATAAATTTCAGGAGGAACAATGTGCTTACAATGGAAGCAGAGACCACAGAACAGAAAGGAATTTGCACATCAGACATGCATTAATGTGTCATGGCCTATAAACTAAGCATTAATACAAAGGACTACAAAGAAGATGGAATGAAGTGGCAAAAAAACTAAAGCATCTCTTGAGTTTTGACAAATGTCTCACCTTTGCCTGCCACCAGATGAGAATCTTTGCCAACACAGACAGTGATTGGTAAGTTTGAGACAGAAAAGGTGATTTCAAATCCACATTTCTCTATTTTTTTTGGGGGGGGGGGGGGTGGAGAACGGAGGGAAGGGGAGTGGATCAGAAGAAGGAAACAATGAGCATGTGAGGGCATCACTGTCAAATCATCAATTCTGACTTGGTTATCCTAGTTGAGGCCTATCTTGGGATAGAGAACATTTATTTTTAAGTCATTATCAAAATAGAAATTGCTATTCTAATGAACCCCCTAAAACAGCAAAAGTTAAAACTCTGCAGGCAAACTCCACAGCATGCATATTACAGATGTTCAGCCCCAACTACTTCATAAGCTTTTCTTTGTCTCTAACAAGACAGTAAATACTATATCCACAACAGTCAAAAAGGGAAGCAGAAGTCTCATAATCAGCAAAACTTACTGTGGAATTTTACATATATATATCACGTGAACATGATTTCATAATGAAGTTGTTGTAATTAATGTGGAAAGAATTTTAAGGAAAAAATGATTTCTAGGTCTAGAGATTATAGTGGAATATGAATATGAATATCAGCTACCTCATTCACAAAACCCAGAGGTATACAAAGAGATATGCCACAACTGCAACTGAGGCTAGTGATCCTCTTTGGCCTAAAGCATGGACTTTTCTGAGTGCATTAAAATTCACATGTCTGTATTATTCTAACTTGCTTTTCAGAGTGATTGCTCACTTACTAATTTGCAAAATTCACAGACACAGCAAGATGCAAGATAATTTAGTAAGTGACCTACTAACTACTGTATGCCCACTTAAAAAAATTACTATAGTCAATACTGAAACTGCATTAAAAAGAATAACAACAAAGAACAGACAAACAAAAACAGGAGGAGCAAGGGTGAATTCTGGAGTACAACAGAGCCCTAGTACTAGCATTTGAGCAGCCTCTAGCGGGAAATGCAGAAAACACTATGTAGTTTAACAGGTTTTAGTTACTTAGAAACCCCATAATCACATGTTAGAAAATACAAACAAACAAATCCTTTTTTAAGTTTTAAAGGAGGCATGCATTTTACCTGTGCATTAATTATTTTTATTATAAAGTGAAATGTGACAGGTAGAGATAATTTAGCTGAAAAATGACACCTGTACTTTCAACTACGTCTTTCTAATTATGTATTAGGTAACTGGTATAATTATTTCATATACTATCATAGCTATAACAGCACTATTACTTTTTTTTTAATTTTCAAATTTTGTGTTGACTGAATGACATCATGTATGTTGTGGTCTTAAATTTAATCTTACTTAACTGATATGTGGTAATAACTAAACGCTGACATAAGCAAAAATAACAAACAGAGGTGACAGTAAACTGATGACTTCCCTTCCTCAAACACTCTTGTATATTTCTCAAAGACACAGTCAAAGGGCTATCATTCATTACCCCTGTTCCTCCTAAAAGCATCATTTTAGAAATCATGTACAAGCTGTTACGAGGAACCAAAAACAAATTCCAAAATTTAAGAATACAAAGAATTGCTGGAAGAATGTATTATTCAAACTAAAAAAGATTACTGGCATTTTTTTATCCAAGAAATTAAAAAATGATACTATTCCTTTATGGCATATACTTTTTAATATATTCAGATATAGAATTATAATTTATTTTATGACAGCATATATCTTCTACAACATTTCCAATAGCAACTGCTGGAAATGACCATTCAAATGCTGAACTCTGAAAGGCATCAGCTGCTTTTTTCACTGACACTAGTATAATCTTTTTTTTCTAGAAGGCTTTTTATGACATTTTCAAGACATTGTGCAATACAATAAATTCATGAGACAAATGAACACAGGCTTTTTACTTGGAAGTGAGGGAAGTCTGGTATGTGATTAATTATTTGTTTAGTGTTAGTGAAAATTCTTCTCGTTATGCAGATAAAAGCTAAAGAATCTGTAGATGACATGTAAATTTTAGTAGGTCACTAGAAAGGCTTGTTTTCATATTCTGAAATTTCTTTTAAAAAAGCAGCTAGACTTCTGTATCTGCTTTTAAAATGGCAGCATTAATGTATCTAATATCACCACACAAAGCATTACCTTACTGAAACAATGAAGGTGAGCAAAATTACACCTTGTATATACAACTCAGAACATAACAACTCAAATCTATATCCACATTATTTTCCAAAAGGTTTCACTCATTCCACTCAAAATTTACAAATATATATATATATATATATATATATATATATATATATATATATATATATTTGGCTTTTCCAAAAGACAATTAAGTTTACATTTAGAAAAAGCAGACAGTTCAGAGCAACAAAAACTAAAACTAGTGAGCACAGTATCACAACTACCTTGTGTTAAATCACTTGCAGGGCTGTAGAGGTTTAAAAGAATAATTTATACCAAAATAAAGTATTTTCTCTTCAAATAAAAGGCTTTAAACCCCTCTCTATAGAATTTATCAGAATAAACAATCCCCAAAATCCATAGTAGCCAAGAAAAGAAACCAAGTCCTCCCTGGGAATCATCAGAAATTTCACACGAGGTAAGGCCAGAGACTTGGTTCAAATCTCACAACCTCAGTGATAGGCTGAAATTCAAGCAGTTTTTCAAAATTTTAATTTGTTGCAACCTGAGCAGATTTTCATGGGGACAGCAAGAGGTCCTACTGTTGACAGGAAGACTAGCTATTTGTCAAATGCTAAGTCCCTGTTTCAAGACACAGTAATACAAGGGCTTTCCAGAGACTAAGAGACCAGAAGATTTTTTTCGTAATTTAATTTTCAGCAGTAGCTCAACTGTTTTGTATGGAAGTTTTACAAAAGCAGCCCACTTAAGCATTCCTCTTATGAAGTTTCAAACTAACAGATTAACACTCAGTAAAGTTATAAAAATTAGAACCTCTAATAGATATATGGCATTTGATAGCTTTAGTGTGTAGACTTATTACTCTTACTGATGAAAAAGCTGGATATCATCAGAATAGTTAAACAGTGCATGCTGAGTTAAATTACGGAATATAGTTTTGGAAACAACAATTGTTCTCTGCAAAGAGTGTCCCAAGCCTTGGAAGTATCCCAAGACAGATGAACTTTCACCCCAAACCACCCAAAATAAATGATGGTTTTAATTATTTTTAAGGTGATACAGACTGAATCAAATAAGGGGAAATATGCACATGATTGGTCAGACTACTTGCAAATCTGTAGGAACTCAAAAAGTAAAGGCTTCAACAATGATGATTTTTAACTGTTCAGAACAGGACATGCAGTTGCTATACATTTTTTTTTTTCCCCAAAGAGTATCCCACATCATATTTTAACTGCTAGGAGAGAGGCCACTATGAATTTTGCTCTTTTATGGAGCAAGTTTGCTTAAGAACTACTCTTTTATACAACAACTGATATATTTGAAGAGAAAAGTTAAATTTTAATTACCAAAAAGTTCACAACAGTCAAACCTAGGTCAAATCCTCTGCACTAACTCTAATGCTTGTTATGTTTAGACAGCCTTACCTAGACTCGCTGTGAGGCATTCCAGATCTGCTAGAAAACCAGGTATTTGTTGGAGCTGATCCTGTAGTTCCACCAGACTATTCTTTTTCTTCTCCCAATGTGCAGAAAGCATCACAACTTCACTATCCACCAGCTGAAACAAACAGGTTCTTTAATTTACTTGCAACATTTCCCAGATCCCTCTAACTGATCCTTGTCAAAAAGCCAATTCATTTTACCTGTCAAGTTTTGAAACATTATTCCAAAGTACGGGAACAATAAAGTATTTCAGAAGGCTATCCCACCTACTTAAATTGTATCAAACATATTCTTGAGAACAAGATAAAAATTTTCTATTAGTTAAACATTAAAGCAAACGAGCAAAAGAATATACAATGAGATGGAGGCAAACACCAGAAAGAAATATTTCAGACAAGCTCATTGAAAGGTTACAAGTATCTAAAGGCTATAACCTTAGAACAATTTTATAGATGGAACTGGTAGGTCACATCTATAATTTGATATGGTAAGACTGTAGACAGAAATTAAAGCTTGAAATTTACATGCTCCTTTCTCATACGGACTTTTTAAGTGTCATCATTCAGTCAATTCTGTGGGTTTTTTTTTTCCTGAAGTTGTTATTTCAATAAAGTTTATATTTTCTACTTAAAAAAATTATAATTTTCCCAAGTAGCTATAACATGTGAGATTACAATAAAACCAGTTTTATATATGAAACATATCACTTGTTTTTGAAATTACAAATTTTTAAAACAGGTTATTGCAAGTACTGCAAAATTGCAAGCAATTCATTTCATTGGTCTTACAAGAAAAATCCTCATGATTTCTTGTGTTTACAACACATGAAGCTGTCATCTCTAGAAACTGAAGATTTTCACTAGGATTGGTGGAAAAGGTGGATACAGTATTAGACAACAAAAAGAACATAAGATAGCGTTTTATCTTTCTTATGGTGTGTGTACTGCTTCAAAATATATTAAACTGAATTTTTTAAGCTGATGAAAAAAGGTCCAGAGAAAAGAGGTCAGGGAGGATGCAATGAAGGCAAAGCAATGATACATTCAAGCAAGTATGGGCTAAGACAGAGCACCCCACATCCCAGTCCCATTCTGCACCCTGCCTACCCAGTTTAAACTGTCTGCCCCTTAGACAGGGCTTGAAAATGGAAAAATTGGTGAGCACCACCAGAAGAGTAGAACAATTTTTTAATTGCAGTAGTAGTTTTCTTTCCAATCATACCAGATGAGTTTCTGGAATTGTCTTTCCAATCATACCAGAAATAGGTAAACTAGGCATCTTGCCAATTTAATCGCAGGAGAGGGGGAATGAATGAATCAGGAGAAAGCATAGCCACTTTGTGACTGTTTCTAGACAGACTAGTCGAATCCTGTGATCTCCAGGCAAAGGGGAGTAGCACACATCTAGGGTGTCAGTATGACAGTTCTTCCCTTATAACATGCTAGCTACTTGCCTCAAGCTCACTCCTCCACTATGCTTTGCCCCCACCCCCATATGGCTACAGTGGTAACATGCAACATCATTTGTGCAATCTGCTCTGTAAGATCTATGCTTGCTTCACATTCTTACTGTTATAGGTGTCTCAAAAATCTCAAAATAATATTATCAGCTAACTTAAAACATTTCAATTAACAAAAAAGTAGAAAAACAGACCACCTCCAGGAAAGCCTTGTTTATATCATCACTTGATCATACATATTTGATAATATCCTTCTCTAATCTAATACACCACAGAAAATCTGTAATCTCATATAATTACGATTCTTCTTGCTTAAACACAAACAGTAATTGCAACTGTGTAAATACATAGGAGAAGGCAAAAGAATTCCGGATATCAATGTATCATTTGGCAAGTGAGACTTTAAAGGTGCTAGGAAATTACCATGCTCAAGGCTTGCTAGAGCAGTTGAAACACCAGAGGTAAACATGAGTGAGAACCTGATTCAGGTTAAATTCAGTTTGTGAGAAATATGATCTCAGAGAATTTCTATTATTACTATGTATATATTTTACATATACGTGTGTGTGTGTGTGTGTGTCATATTTTTGGAAGATTAATTGTAGGCTGAGCAGCAAGAAATCTGGTAACATTAACTTTTCATAATATTGGTAGTAAGAATTTTATTTTTAAAAATTTTGTACATTTAATATTTTAAAAGTAATGGTTTTATTTTTATTACCTCTCCAGCTTTTGCACAATCTTTAGCTCCTCTGTGAAGGGCAGCCCAAGCATCTTCATATCTGAGGAGAAGAAAGATCAAAACATTTTTACAGTGTTCCCCTCATAAACAAAGAGGATTTCAAGGATGCCAATGTGTTTATTTGCATATGGACTACCAGAAATAGTAGTGTAAAAATCTGAAGTTCCTATTAGTCTGAAAAAATGCAATCACACAGAAGACACTTTCTTTTGTGGCAATGACAGGCACACTGCCTATAGTCCAATTATAACAAAATTAAATAGTATAAAACAGGTAAAAGTTATAAAAATTCAAAATAAAACTCAGTTCTAGGCCTCCATGTTGCTTTAATGCACAGTGGTGAAAGAAACACCCAGCTAAAGTTATCTCTCATTGCCACTTTTCCCTTCATAACTTCTGCTTCATCAGCATAAGACAAACAGCACTTAAGGGCTGGGCAAGCTTTAAACATTCCTAGAGTTTATTAACTTCACAACATCCAAAAAAACTAATACAAACACTTTTATTTTCATTTGTTTTTCTTATCCCATCTAATACATTATTTCTGAAATTACACAAAACAGACATTAACAAAGAATGGAAGGAATACCTGCTCAGTAATTCTAGTCCAGCAGAAAACTCTGGCAGGTACTGACCAGTTCTGTAAACAAAATGTAAATGCACATAAATAGAATGTCGTTATCCATTACATGTATACACATACAAGAATGTTACAAAAACAGCATTTTTTAATTTGTTACTTTATACTATGCTGCTCTTTTTGTCTGATGTCCATTAAAAACAACTTTTATAATGTCTTAGTACCGTTAACAAATGTTCAGAGTAAACACTGCTATCCTTAACTTAAAATAGGGAGCAGGATCGCTCTAAAAGAAGAGCTGCAACACAAATTCCTTACATCCCTCCTTAGGATTCCACACAATGCATTCCACTTTTAAATAAATACTAAACTAAAGAATCTTTGTAAGTCTAACATCCTAATTACTTCTTATTTGACACATATATTTTCATCAATAGTAACCTGAAATATGAAGATAAGGCACTATAAGTAAAGGAAAATTATCAATTCAGTACTTTTAAGGATGTATTTATTACACAATGATGTTGATGACATTCTGTATTAGTATCTTACAAGATTATCAAAAAAGGTTTAGAGCATCATCCAAACAATCTCTTCCCTATTAGGGGCCCAAAATTGATCACTGTAATCTAGACGTAGTTTAAGTGGGACACAGTAGAGGGAAAACATTTACTTCCTGACGGTCAGCTGAGTGTGGTCCTGTTCACCGAGCCCAAGATGTTCTTGGCCTTGCTTACGGCCAGAGCACTGTGCTAGTTCGTGGTCAGTTGCCCATCTGCCAAGATCCCTAGGGTCTTTCAGTAAAGCTGCTGCACAGCCAGTATTGTTGCTGAGGATTCTCTCTTTCCAAGGCAAGGGAGGAATTCAGATTTGTACCGTTGGCATTTCAAAAAATCCCTGTTAGCTCCATAGATGGGTATGCAGCAAGTTCCCTAACTTAACACTCATCCACTACCACTTGGCCTCCTCCTTTAACCCTTTCACTAAGCACAGATGTCTTTCAGACCTTATTTTTGAAGACAGAGGCAAAGAAAGTATCTCAGCTTTATCTGTACTTGCTGTCACTAAGTCACTCACCCCCTTAGCAGCATATTTTTTTTGTTCAGCTTTTTATTCTTAAGGTAGGGGTAGATGCTCTTTGTTTGCCCTTGATATTCCCTGTGATACCAATTCCAGGTTGGTTCTGGCTTACCTGACACTTCCCTGCATGCCATGGCAGTATTTCTGATTTCCTCCTTTGTAGCCTGTCCTTACTTCCATGCCCCATAGGCTGCTTTTTCACAGTGAAGCTCCATCATGAATTCCAAGGTTAGTCAAGCCCATTTCATCACACATTTACTGCCTTCCCAAGTATTGGGATGGGTCATTCTTGTGCTTGGAGGATGTTGTCCTTGAAGTCCTGCTATCTTCTCCAAGATTCCTGGCTCCACAGAGCTGCCTCTCACAGGATCCCACTTACCAGTTTATAACTCCACTATTCCAGAGTCACTACTGACCAAGCTACCATTGTTTACCACATCACCAAATAGTTCTTCCTTCTTAGCGACTACCAGACCCAGCTGCAGCCCAACCCTGGCCTCCAGGACCATCCAGAACACGTATGAATTTGTTCTTGACACCCTCCAAAAATCTTCTTGACTGTTAGCATTCTATTTACATCTTTCAGCAGATGTAAAGGAAGTTAAAGCACCTCATCAGAATGAGTGTTTATGATATAGAGACTTTTCGGGGTTGTTTAGAGACTTTATCCACTTCCTCATCCTGTTGGGGAGGTCAGAAGCAAATTCCCACCAGTGCCACCCTTTCTGGCCTCTCCTACGACCAGGATCAGAGCTCTCAGACTCACAAGGTCTTAAGCATCCTTAGAATCAAGTTAAGCTCTACTTGTCCCAGGACTCTATTAGCAAACCAGAAGCAGAGTCATGAGTCACCCTGGAGTTCACTCATTTGTGATGATCCAACTGGTTCACCCAGAGCATTTTTGAAAACCTGTCTGATATTCACAGTACACCATATGAACCAAACAGACTGGAAATATGCAAAGATGGTTGTCTACAATAGCTTTATTCAAACCTTTGCGTATTTTTAGTTTAGATTAGTGTGTTGTCTGTTCACTTTTCATTTATAAAAACCTTTACATTCTCTAGAACATCAGGCTTTGAGAACTTAGGACAGTTTATTTTAGATAATTTTAAAAGAAATTCTAAATAAATGATTAACTAATTTGTGTCTTCACACTACATTTTAAGAAGAACATGCTTTACACTAACAAACATTCGAGGTTATTTGAAGAAACATATACAGACACCATTTATAGACAAGAGTAGACACAGGTTGATAGGTAAGTAATATACTAGAATGCAGAGTATAAGAAAAACAGCAAAATTCTTAAATGCTACAAAAGACACAAAAACAGATTAACCTAGATGAAAACAGATCCTAGATCAACAGTATACATTAAGATGTAGAGAAGTACCTTTGTCTGCTTTTTTTTGCTTCTCTTGATTTGTCACCCAAATTCTTAAACCTATGAATCAAAACACAAAACAATCAGACACTTCCAATACAAAAACCAGGGAACAGCTTGTTGAATGCCCATCTACTATGATGTTTTAATTCTAGTCCATTATAGTCAAATTGATTGCAAGAAAGAATCAAATTTCACTCAATTTTATGAAAACTGTCATACAAAATTATTTTCACTGCTTCTGAAGTATGGGATTTTTACAAGTGTATCTAGCAGCTGAGGACTAAAATTCCCAAGTTAGGCAGCTCTCAATACTCTTTTTCTTGTTATAAAGGTATAAATGCCTACACAGAAATAGTCCTGGAGCATAGAATATGTGTTTTCTCATAAAGGGTAAGGAAAAGCATACAAGTCACAGACATACTTGGCTAATGCAAACTTACTGCCTAAATTCAGAACTGGGGAGGGTCATTGGGGAGTATTTTTTGAAAAAATGGACTTGATCACTTTTAGAGAGACATAGGCCTGCTTTAGAATAGCAAAGGCTCCTCAACAATCACCTTCGGTTAAACATCTGAATGTTTCTATTCAGGTTTCAACAAAAACTGCCCATATGGTAAATAGCTGATTCTACACAGGGTAATATTTTGTCCCTGGTAACACAAATCACTCACTCACCCTAAGTCCACCAACACAAAACTAGCATGACTGCCAGCTCTCACAGTCCACCAACAGGCTCACCGCTGTACACTGCTATCAAATCTGAGATTGGTACCTATTTCAAACTTATTGGTATCCTGCTCCTTTGAAACAACCAAACAACTACGCACACAAACACATGCACATGGCACACCCATCTTTTCTGGTCAACTTACACACGCTAGTTCACCTAGCATGGCAGACTGAAAACTAAAACGTCCCACTTACTCTCCAGATACCAAGATAATGGATGCTTATGTGCCTTTTGCAGTCCCCGTTCTCTAGGACAGCGAGGGTTAGGAACAGATAACACAGATAAGAGTAGGACTGCAACAAGCTACAAGCTCCAAAGATCTCTACCATGTCACAGGTATATTGAAGTCCTGAATCATCCACTAACTTAGAGAAAACATCCCTGATACAAAGATATCCATGCTGCTTCTTGTATGAGCCCATCCACTCCCCTATATTGACCATCCACAACATACAAGAACCCTAAGAAGCAGCCTCAAGCCTCTATAGAAAAGTCTTTCTTACAGAAAAGAAAGGATGTCAGGAATAAGGGTTAAATGATTTATCACTATGCTTCTTTTCAGTATGTTCTGTATGAGAAGAGGTAGTATTATGAGCCAGACAATTCAAGTTGGCAGAAGCACACAAATTACCGCCTCAGCACAAAGATAACTCACAGTTCTCTATTCCTCCTACAAAACACCACTTGCAGGTAAATGGGTCAAATCTAGTTACTTCATTCATATGATATACGGAAGTAAATAGAAAGTAAATAGAGTCTTAACTCTCTGTAACCCTGTTTCAATATGTGAAAAGTGTGTTTTCCCAAAGAACCTTACCCTGCAGTGGGGTACCAGAGGCAGTGAAGGATTCCAAAAATGACAGCAAAACAGAAGTAAAATTTATGTCTTTATACACTAATAAAAAAAAAACCAATGCATTTATTGAAGTAATACTTTAGTTTTGTCTCTCAGGACTTTTTAAAATTCATTTGTTGTTTGCTGAAACAGGTAACAGTAAATTATCTATTTTATTGGGTGATTATTCTACCAATTTCTCTGGAACTTTGCATACCAACACAAATAAATCACTGCAAACTATGTATTTTAAACCACAGGGAGTTCACTGACATTCATCACTATAAATACACATACATACACACATTTATTTGTGACTCAGGTATCACAAGACTGCCTCAACAGGGCAAGAAAGACAACACAGTCTTTGAAAGCAACTAACTTACAATGCTCTTCTGCAGTTTACTACAAAGAATCATAGAATCATTATGGTTGGAAAAGACCTTCAAGATCATGAGTCCAACCATAAAGCAAACCAAAAGGCAGGTAGTTGCAGTATGAGCAATGACTTGATCATTTAACTAAGTACTTGCTTTTAGCAATGCTCACTTAAAGGACCTGCTTTAACTAAAAAATTAGGAAATAAATGGGGAAAAAAAGAAGCCTATGGAGCAACAAAGGATTTTTTTTTTTACGTTTTTAAGGCACTAAGAGGCTTCTCCTTCTACTTCTTTCTCTCGGATGACGATAGCTCGCCTCTCCCAAGGGAAGCGAGGCTTTTCAGAAGCGGAACGGAGCGGAGCGTTGCTCTGCAAGCTACCCCATCAATCCATACGCCTCAGAAGGTCCCTTACATCCGTCACCCCATGAGAAGTTACAGCGCCGCAGAGGACCCTCGGGCGCGCTCCCAGCCGCCGCCGCGCCGCAGGCAGGGCCGGGCCATGCGGACACCGCCCCCTCCCCTTACTACCTCCTCCTCCAAGTTTCCTCCTCTTCCTCCCTCCCCGCCCCGCCAGGGCCCTCGGTCACCTGCTTGCCGCCCCCCCCGCGCAGCTCCCGCCTCGTCCGTGCGCGGGCCCCTTCGCGCTTCCCCGCCGCGGCAGCGGGGCGAGAAGGCGGCGCTACGCACCCCGAGGTGAGGTCCTGCTGCACGCTCAGCAGCCGCTCCCGCAGCGTCTCCAGCATCGCCCCGGCCCCGCTGCCGCCCAGGAGGCCGCGGGAGGAGCGGCGGGACGGACGGACGGACGGGCGGAGGGCGGGGGGAGGAGCGAGGGCGGAGCGCCCCGTTGCTGGCGGCCGTTAGCGCCCCGCTCAACCGCCAACGGAAGCGCCGCCCCGCGCCTTCCGGCCGGAGCTGTTAGCCGTCTGGGTTTGGTTGCGAAAGCTGCAAGTGTTTTTAGGAATGGTGGGGAGCGCTGGGCTGCTTTGTTTCCCAGGAAGAACATGCGCACAAGCAGGCTGTTGGGGTGCCTTTGGATATTGCATATGACACACTTATAATGGTTCTAGTGCGTGTCCACTGGAACTGGACAATGACCCCTGTAACGATCCCGTTCACACTCTCCTAGTGCGCATGGAGGAGTACGACAGGATCTGTAGGTGATTTGTGATGCAGCCAGTGGAAAGCCAGTGTTGCATCATGGCCTTAACTGCATGCTAAAAGAAAAATAACTGGGTTGATTGAAATTCATATAGCTGGTCTTGAGGTCAGAAAGACTGTTCTTGTGGCAGAGCGTTCGTGAAGATCCGTACAAAAGCACGTGATATTTAGACAGTATTTTTCTCTTGCTTGGGCTAGCAACATGTGAAGGCCGGGGCTTCTGACTTCCCTGGGTAGCTGTCCAGACTAAAAGGGGAAGTACTTGAATCAATAATTTTGCCCGAGCATTGCAATTGCTGGCAAAGGCTCTGCAGAATGGCCTTAGGCAGAACATAAGTTAGGGGAATTTAAGTTTTTCAGAGAACAAGGCAAGGGTTTTAACTTTTTATTTTCATCTTTCTTGTGAGAGAAAGACATCTGACTTTCCTCTGGTATGCATTTTCAGTTTTGTCGTGGCTGTTTTTGTCAATAGCAGCTCCCATAGCTCAAAGTGAATAAACCCTTTCAATGCATAGCTTCGTCTTTCTATTCAAAATCTGCTACCTTGTTTGATTTCATTGCCATCTCTGCGCAGAGTCTAGGAGAAGAAATGGCTTGAAATAATGCTATTCACCACAGTAATCCTAGAAATACTGATTGGAAGAGAGCTCTAAAAGCTCTCTAAAAGCATGCCGTCCTTTAGGGCACTGTCCCTCAGTGCCTGGGATGTGCTGCCTGTCCAAGAACAGGAAGTCCTGGTGGCTGCGTCAGGAGGAGCAAGTCTCTAAGGACAAACTGATAAATAAACCAGACTCTCTTTCTTTCTCCTGTAAGTCTTTGAATGCTTTGCACACAACTGTCAGTGCTTCAGGTGACTGGGGGAGCAGTGGGGGGTCAGCGCTCCCCTTAGGGACAGTGAGCTGAGCACCAGCACCACTTAGCCAGCAAGGCAGGGCCCAGTGCTGCAGTACCCAAGCAAGGGGAGGAGGCAAGGCCATGGCATGGTAGCGGGTTCAGCCAAGAGCCCAGATCATCGGTCAAGTTAATGATCATCAGGATGGTCTGAGGTAGAGTTTGGCAAGTCAATCTGCAGATCAAGATCAGTCTGAGGAAAGGTAACCACAGTCAGACAGTGATCAGGTCCATAGTGGATATATAGACAACACAGATCTATAGTCAAGCCAGGAGGTCAGTCTGCAAGCACAGCGGGAGATTGCCACTCACACAACATAGCTCAGATGGAGACTGGGGCCTAACTTAAATCATAGAATCTTAGATTCATAGGGACTCCTGGGCCCATGAGTGTGGGTGGAAGCTCAAGGTGAGGGTGATGGGGCCATTAAGTGTCATCAGGGCCCTTACAACAGGCAAGGGAAAATCTGTAAAGTTTAATAACCTTTTATAGCTTCCTAATAAGAGTTAATTTTCTGAATGAGGCTGGCTTGAAATTACCTCATGCCAAAGGGTACAGTATTTCCTTTAATCTTGTAACACATCATTGTCACACACAGAATCACAGAATGGTTAAGTTGGAAGGGACCTCTAGAGATCATCTAGTCCAACCCCCCTGCTCCTGCAGGGACACCCAGAGCACATGGCACAGGGTGGCATCCAGGCGAGTTTGGAAGGTCTCCAGAGGAGACTCCACAGCCTCTCTGGGCAGCCTGTTCCAGGGCTCTGACACCCTCACAGGAAAGAAGTTCTTCCTCACATGGAGGTGGAACTTCCTGTTTTTGAATTTGTACCCATTACCCCTTGTCCTGTCACTGGCCACCACAGAGAAGAGTTTGGCCCCATCCTCCCTACATTCACCCATAAGGTACTTGTACACGTTGATCAGATCTCCTCTCAATCTTATCCATGCTAACAGGCCCAGCTCGCTTAGTCTTTCCTCATACGACAGATGTTCCTGTCCCTTAATCATCTCTGTAGCTCTACACCAGACCCTCTCTAGAAGCACCACATCCCTCTTGTCCTGGGGAGCCCAGAACAGCACCCAGTACTCCAGGTGCGGCCTCACCAGAGCTGAGCAGAGGGGCAGGATCCCCTCCCTCGACCTGCTGGCAACGCTCCTCCTGGTTCAGGCCAGGATCCCATGGGCCTTCTTGGCCACGAGGGCACACTGCTGCCTCATGGTTAACCTGTTGTCAACAAGAACTCCCAAATCCCTCTGTGCAGAGCTGCTTTCCAGCAGATCAGCCCCTAATCTGTCCTGGTGCCTGGGATTATTTCTTCCCAGGCTGGGGAGGTATTGACCCTGCACTTGTCCTTGTTGAACCTCATGAGGATCCTCTCTGCCCAACCCTGTAAACTGTCCAGGTCCCTCTGAATGGCAGCACAGCCCTCTGAAGTGTCGGCCATTCCACACAGTTTTGTATCATCTGCAAACTTGCTCAATGCACACATTGGGATAGATGGGGAAAATGAAAAATATGGGAGAGAATCCTAAAAGTACACTTTAACAATTTGCTTTCATTTTGAATTTTGGGGTGAAAATTCCATATTATTAAAGTTCAGTGAAATGTTTTTCTAATTTTATATTTTAATTAAAATTGAACAGTAGACAGTGTGGCTTTTCAAGTCTATACATAATTTATTTTCCATACTAGTTCTGTACTGATATAAATCTAAGACATTATTAGAAGCATCCAAAATAAACTTCAATTACAATACTCCCCTACGACTGCTTTAATTGAAAAAGGCTAAAATAAACTATACATTAAGCTCTGATTCATTGTTTCTTGTGGGAATTCTACTTCATGCTATAAGCAAAAGACATTTGTTTTCATGGAGCTCTGCGTGCCCAAACCTTCAGCAGGTTCATGTGACATGAGTGGAAACTTAAATTAAACATTGCATCATCAGCAGTGTCTGTAGTCGGCTCATCTATCCTGAGACCACATGACCATTCCTAGCAGCTTCTAAGAGCTCCTTTTTGCAAATTAACCTTTTATAGCTTCCTAATAATAGCAAATTTCTCTTCTTACCTGTCTTAACTCTTGGCGCTTTACCAATCTAATAAAGTATCTCCAGTTGGCATAAAGCATTTAAGTTATCTGAATATCTTTTTTTTATCACAAAAAATAAGGTTGGTTGGTTTGTTTGTTTTTCTTAGAAACTAGTGAAAGAAGATAAGGATAAGCTTTGACAAGCATAATGAGATCTGGAAGAATAATTTCTGTCCCACAAGTAAAAATATTCTTAATTCACTTTGTTCTTATTTTTTTTTGCTGGCAATTACAGATTGACATCTCTTTATCAATGTGTCTCAGTTTCAAAAAGAAGCGAGGATATGTTCATATTATACAGTCATGTCTTTTCTGTATTGCACTCCACTGGTAAAAAATAGTGAGTTACAGACAGTGGTATTTTTCTGTATACATAAAGCAGCAATGTTTCAGGTGGGAAAAATCTTTACAAGGCTAATTTCCTTTTCACGAGAGAACTGTTGTATTTGGAAAAGCCCACACGTTTGGTCGCAGCACAAGAGGGATTCGATGGCTGATGAGGCAAAGTTCTTCATAGGTAACTTCAGATAAGCTATATATCTCTATGTCAGCCAAAGATACACAGCCTAACATGAAACCTGTGTTTCCTGGCAGGGCATGTGCTCATGAATGCAGCCTCGTGCTGGCCATACTGCCTCCCAGGCCTAATATCTTCTCTCTAATATCTTAGAGGCGGTAGCCCTAAGACAAACAACAGGTAAGGATCTTAATTCCCAGGTTTATAAAGATTCAGAGATCTGTTTGTAGGTGTTAACCTTTGCATGAACAAGCTTTTGGATAACATGAAAGAAAATGTGTTTATATTTCTACATCTAGTAATTTTCTAGTGACCATTTCTATGTCTAATATTTTTCCCAAGGAAAATTTAAGGAATATTTTCTGAGTTCTGTAATACCCTACACTAAGATAATGATTAAAAAAATAGAAGCGGATTGAAAATTGGTGAGCCGAAATTGGTAATGGTAAGTGAAACTCAACTGGAATATAAAATAATGAGAGTATATGTTACTTCATTTTCACCGTTTCTATGAATGAGACTTCAGAGGAGGCACATCAAGTTGTAGAGAAGTGTAATGGTGAAATTTCAAGTTGCACTAAATCTAATGAACTGCAGTCAGCCACCATTAGATGTGCTGCTCTCTCGCTGCCCAGTCTTCATCTCGATGAATGTAAGATTGAGTGGGCTGATTTTGAGTAAAAACGTAATGTGATAACCAGTTCCACTAGAGGGCACAGCTGTGTATGGAAAAACCAAACAGGCATGCTGGTATTCATTTCCCTAGGAGTATATTTATCTCAAATCAGAAAAATATTCCTCGTATCACATTAAGTGCAATTCATAGATTATCTCATCTTATCTCATTTTAAAATAACCCATGTTGGTTTAAACAGCATCAGGCTCAGTGTGTAGTAGCCAGCTCATAGATGGCATAGTCACAGTATTGCTTACATAAAGCTCCTTTCTCCTACTTGAACAGATGTTACAGATTTCTCTGATATTTTTATGGACAGCAGCAGTGACCTTCCCCTAGGACCCTTAAAATTCTATGGATTTTCAGAGAAAAAGCAGAGACAAGAGCGTCGTGTCCCTCCATCCTAGAAATAGAAATAGAAAACGGAATACTGTTGTTTCCAAAGATTCGTTTGTATTCCCACTGTCACTACAGACGAAATGATCTGAGGGGATGCAGTTAGTAGCAGTTTATTTCAGTTGAAGCTGTTCTGGCTGGTCTTTGGATCCTCTGGAGGACGGGATGGTCTTACAGAGAGCAGTTGTCTGTATTGGGCAGATTTTGCCTCTTAACTAGATGACATTATTGTAAACTACATAGGTTGTATAAATGATCTTGACATAGTTCTCAAGGAAGTTAAAAATGTGTATCAAGTCTGAGAGAATACTGGACACTAGGGTGTGGAACAGAAGTAAGTGGTAGAACAGTCTGCATATGGAATTTTTGCTGTTCATTTATTCTGTTTTTTACTTGAGCAGACATTGCATCATATAATTATATGTTGCCCTAGGCTGTAAAAAATATTTGGTTTTGTGGAGAAAAAATACTATTTTTTCCTCGTCATTGCAATGCCAAAAAGTGCTGGTGTGAGGTGTAACTATGGCTATCCATACAAGTGGTGGTGATAGAGAACCCTTAGCCGAGTTTATGTCTTTTGGAGGTGTTCCAGGAGGGAAATACATTCTGTTGTTATATCCTGCGTCTGCACTAGGAGGCTCTACTGTTTTTTCTGTGCAGGTTTAAGTGAAGTGGTAGAGAAAGGACCACAAAAACGCCGTGAAAGTGCTGCAGGTAGATGGGATGTGTCATGAAGCAAAGGGGGTTTAAGTTGAGTAAAATGCACATTTCCCCTGTGCTTACTGATCTATTTAAGTTCTTCTGTTTTATTTTTAATTTTCTATTAATGTGGCCAAATCCGGCTCCCCTGGATGTCAGAAGCATGGTTTGAAGGAAATAGGATGAGGCCCAGAGTGAGACTTTTGAATGACAAGCATACCGTGTGTCAGTTTTATTGATCAGAGGCAATTAGCTCAACCAAACCCAATTAGGACACAGTTTTACTTTTATACACATAGACATTAATCGCTCATTATCCAAGTGAACTCTGAGGGGAATTAGAGCAGACTGACAGAATAAAATCTCTGTTCCTTTGCTGTTAATGTAAGGGTTTTCTAGATTTGTGGTTGGTATTAAGCTGCTAATTTCACTGACTTCATCTTACATTAAATCAGGTTTTGTTTTGAGTTGATTTTTTCCTTAAAAAGATCCTAATCATCTGTCATTCTGTCCCTTTTGGTGACTAATACCATCCCATGAGTGGATTTAATTGCCTTTTTCTTTTTCTTTTCTTCTTTTTTTCCATTCTCCTTTCCATTAACTCCTCCCCTTTGTTTGCTCCTCTTGCTTAAGGGAATTTCTGCTGAACCCTTCTGGCTAATTGCCTAATATTTGACTACGAACTCTGTGCAGTTGTCAAGTTCAGGCTGTTTCACTGTTTAAGATGGAATTCTTTTCCCTCAATTTATATGAGTGCAGTTTACTAGTCCATTATACATAGATAATAATCCACTTATACAGTAAGAAGCTTGGAGGTTTTCTTTTTATGGTCACGTTATGTTTTATTTGAGTGTAATTCAGTTCCAATGAAATGAAATAGTCATCATAGCTCTTGTAGTGTTGCAAAACTTTCTTATCACAGTGCATTTTGTCAATTTAGTTAATCTTGTTGTTTACAGTTTTTGTGACAATCCTAAGTTGCTCTACCAGCTACTGCAGAAGTACCTTGTCTTCCCCTAAAATACTCCCAATTTCAAATTACTAAGTTAACTTCAGGGTGGACCTAAGAATCACATAGTCTGCCATTTTTTAAGTAGACTTTTCGTTAAGAAAGTTATTTTCATTGATGGATATCAAGGTAAACTTCACAGATAAAGAAACACTGTTCAGATGAAAAACACTGAGGAAAAGGGGCTAAATGCGCATATTTAGATGCTCATAGCTATGGAACTTGTTTCTGAGGTCAGTGAAAGTGCTATGTGTCTGTTCTGCCATATCTAAAATTAAGAGCACCTTAGTGCCAAATTTAAGGCACTATATTTCTGGCTTGTATGTCTCAGTACCCTGAATGGAGAAGCTGTACTGGACCTGTTTGGTGATGGTGTACTGCTGTGAGATATACTGACAGCATTGGTGGGAAGTTTTGCACTTGGAGGAACTTGGAAAAGTTTGCACTTTGCAGGAATAAGAGAGCAGGGTTAATCCTATTCAGACCAAACCTCTATCACACAATGTCTGGAAGCTTGAAGAGCCTTCAGCAAAGGGTGTCTCAAACTGAGAAGCAGAAAATACTTAGAGAGATGCATCGAAAAGCATGCCTTACGTCAGTAGCAAAGATAGGTGCTGATAATGGCATTTATGGCAGAATGAGGGAAATAAGAAAAGCTTGAAAACATTATTTTTGCTCTCACAAAAGTTGGTCTCTAAAGCCAGAAGTCTTTTAGTTTAGTCCAAGGATATGTATTCAAGATCTGGCTTTAAAGTTTAACTTGAGACTCCTTTGTTCTTCCTTCTTCGAATTTGTGTTGGCTTCATAAAATGTCTTATTTTTATTTGTTTGAATATCTTGTACCCAGCAGGTGCAACTAAGAAATTATTTTTACCAAATAAGGCAGTAAAGAGAATTACAAGCTGCTGTTTGTAATAGCACTGTCAGTACATGGTGATAATTTAAGGACTTGCTCACATCTGCCTCTATATTGCAAAGATACCCTAAATTTGTAAACATTATGTTGAATGGGAAAATATATAAATGATATGTGTAACCACATCTCTTTCTATGGTTTTTAAAAGTTCTATGAGCTTGAAAGTATAGGTAGTATATGGTGTCCTCCACGGATGTGTAGGCACAGGGCAGATAATTGTTCCCTTTTTTGTGACTCTACTCATATTGAGGAGCACATTCAGACTAGAAATGCCAAGGCAGTACACCTTTTTTCCTATGCCTGATTGCACCTGCAGTGCCTTGTGTACGTAAGATATTATTATTATTTGTTCATTAATCACTTATGGTAAGTGTTTTCAAGGTACTGCATTTCACACACTTAAGAAAGAGCTCTCCCTGTTTGCGGTGACCCTGAAGTCCTCCTCGTGTCCCCTGGAGCAGGGTAGCCGTCTGGCGGAAATTCATCAGCCTGAACAGTCTGACAGGTGAACAAGGCTCACGCTGAGCAGCTTCAGTGAATAAATGCATTCTTCCATCAATTATATTCTGTCAAATCGGCATTTATCGTTTGTACCTGTTTTCTCAGATATTTTCCAACCACCTCTTGTAAACACAAAAAAGAGCGGAGTTTAATATTAATATTCCTTTTTTTTAATTTATAACCACACTTTTTAAAAAGAAAATAATGTTGTTTTTGTCTTTTCATATAACACACAACTTGCCTGAGTTCACTCCATTTATGAACTGTTATCTGATTTAAGAAACAGGATACACAAACCCATAAACAAAATTACTTTGCCATCTATTCATCTATAAGCTGTAGCAGTTATCTGTGATATACTGAAGCAGATTGATAATGGGAAAATTATGCTTTTTAGCTTACCAAAAGAAGACTGTTGTCACCAAAGCAAACCTGAGTTTAAGGCACAATCACTGTTGTGAAGGCTTTTCAGAGACATGCAGATTGGAGCTGAAGTAACAGAAATTTGCTGATCTATGGAAATAAGCTGGTTTAATTGTGTGTTTCTCATTCCTCTCCTTCCAATAATATTAAAATACTAATAGTCATAATACTATGTCAGAATAGATAAGAGTTTATTCTTGATATGGCATAGCAAGGATTTTTGTAGCTGAATTAGTGAAGGTGATCTCTCAGAAATGACATTTAGAAGTTTCCCTGTGCCTACTTTTCTTGTCTCTGGAAATGCAAGACTCTGTATGATACTCCTTTCCAAAAATTGGACCCAACCTCAACCCAATTCCCCGGTCTACAAATTCATTTCCTCAACCAATGCATTCTAGGTTTAAAACCAGCTTATTTGTTACTATATAAATCATATAAATGATGATCCCAGCCTACCTGAGACTGCAGGCAAAGGCTGGGGACTTTCTGGGCACAGACATAATGTCCAGTGCTCCATTTGAGATCTTCAAGACCCGCTCGGATGCGGTCCTGTGCCACATGCCCTAGGTGGCCCTGCGTGTGCAGGGGGGGTTGGACTAGATGACCTCTAGAGGTCCCTTCCAACCTTAGGCATTCTGTGATTCTATAATTCTATGATTCTATGATTTCAGTGATGGCATCTAAGAGGCCAAGTGCACTGGCTGCCCCAGCATCCCGCTCTCCTGGTTAACATCTTGCTTGTCCTGCTTAACACAGACAAAGTAGTTTAAAAGGAATTTGAGGGCAAGTAGGTGGTAATTAAATCTAGACCTTCTAGCTAAGCTAAACTAAGGATGTTTTCAAAACAGAGCATGGAAATATTAAGCTGTCTGAGCATTTATTTTAGGAAAAAAAAAAAGGGTAAAATCAGAACTGCCAGTACAAACTATAAACAAATACTGTTTTGAAGTAGTTTTGAGAGCTTATATGACATTAGACTGTCACAGTTAATCTGAATAAATGAAACATAGTAGATTTAGCTTTCAACATCTCTGAAGAGTTGTTTAAGGTAGAATGACTACTGTATAATCAACTTAAAGCTGCAACTTGCTATTACTATCCATGGTCACAATGAAATGATTTCTGAGAAAGGCTCTAATTTATTATAAAGTTGGTGGATATTAGATCAAGCCTGATGTTCAGCCACTTTAAACTTTTATATCTCCACTGAACTCAGCATTGTTTAGAAAATTTGAAGATCTGACTAGTTATTGCTGGTTTGCTGAAGTTTTTCTACACTGAAAATTCTCTGAAATGATCTATACTATTCACCTTTCCATTAAACTGCATGATGTAATGATATTAACAATAACAAAGTTGTTAGTTATTAGGATGAATGAAGAAACATTCTCCCTGGCATCCAAAACTAAACAATTCTCTCTTCTTTTGGAAACTGCAATTTGTAACGCCTATTATTTTTTATCAAATTCATCTGTGATAATAAGATTTATAATTATTAGGCAGAAAGGCATAGCAAGATAGGCTTATTGTAGTGCGAGGAGCATAGTCAAGTACTTTTAATTTATCTGAAAGGATGAAATTCTCTGATGATGGCACTAGGATGCTAGATTGCTATTTTTAAACATCTGTCTTGAAGCAATTGTGTTTGTGGGACATTAAATTATTACTCTGGAATGCTCAACAGCATTTGATTGTAGCTACTTTTTGTTTTTTTAATTTTGGCTTCTCAAACTAGAAGTACTAAAATCTAATAGCAGATTTTCTGTGTTACCTAGAACAACTTCTCTATTTCTGTGTCTGCCAAATGTGAGCCCAGTCCTGCAAATCTACTGTTTTTCTATTGGTGCCCTATAGAGGGAAAGACTGCAGTGTGATCTAATATCTGGTTACACACACTTGAGAATCCACACAAGGCCAGAATAGAAACTGAGCCTAGAAAGGTGGAGCCAAGCAATCTGAGAAGGAAAGTGACCAAAAAGACTGCACATCATCCGAAAGCAGCAAAAATGAAGCTTGATCAGAAATGGAAGAACTAAGGCAGAGAGAAAGTGCTCTGGAAAAGAAAAGCAGATTTCTCAAGTCTTACACAGAATTCATGAGCTGGAGAGGCATGCAGGATCTGAAACAGCCGGAGAAAAAGGATGCGCCAGCAGCAAACAACTTACCAATAGTATAATCAAGCTGTCATCTAGGTCAGCCCAAGGAAAGTGTAGAGCAAAGTATTCAGTTCCACATACGATGTACAATATATCATTTTCTTATCAAGTGTTGTGAAAGGGAATTTAGGTGGTCTTTTTCTAAAAATTCATGAAAATTGTTTAGATATAATCACTTAACAGCTGGAAGAAATAAAATGCCTTTTCCTTGCAGCTAGGGAGTCTCTAACAAAAGACATGAGAAGGTCAGGAGAAGAGTCTAAAGGTTTTGCTAAAGTTATTCTGTTATTTCCATATGAATAGCGTAGAAAAAAAAATGCCAGGAAACTACAAATGCTATCTAGTATTGGATTTGTAGTTTGAGCTGAAAAATCTTTGGAAAAATAGATATTGGGAAGTTGTGGTTCCTTTACTGTGGAGAAAGCTTTTGAGTAAATGGTAATGAGTTTTGAGTTATTCCCCCAGTTGAAGGTTTGATTGGTAGACTGGGGCCTCAGAAGGGTAACAGAAGCACTTGTGTGTGATTAGATATTGGCAACCAGGAATTTAGCAAATTCCTAGTTTTGGAGCTTTTTGATCGAGATTGAAGGATCAGTGAGGTGTAATTGGCAAGTGAAGCTTTTGAAGCTGTTAGAATAGCGCTACCAGTAGTTACTGGTGCTATTGTGCCATTCAGGACTAGCTAATAGTAGCTACTGAATTTCCTATCGATCCAAAAACAAATCATAAACATGGTGTATTTTTGGTGTGAGTCAATTTGAGTCATTTGCCAAATACATTCTGTAGAGCTGTGATCTCTTCTATTCATGAGAGATATGCTTAGGGCCAGGGACTATCACAGAAGTATGACTGTGTAAGAATACCGTGCAAGTTTACGGTTGCGCCATTCAGGTAAGAGAGGTTATGAGAACATAACCTTAGTTATGCCTTAGGACAGATGGCTGAACTGTATTGACTAAATTACCTTTCTTCAGAAAACTTGAAAACTTTAGTGTATGTATAACTGCTTTTCTCTTTCATGTTACATTAAAAAATGAAGAAAAGAAAGTTCTTGAGAGCTGGGGCTAAGAAGTGAACATTAAGGACCAAATATTTAGAGGTTGTTCCATAATAAGATTTAAACTCCTATAAATAGTTTCATCTTTGGTCAACCTTAGTTTACGCCACCCATACTTTTTATTTAATGTGATGAAGCTGCCCTCTGCTTTTTTCTTTGTTTTGTTTTTTTAATATTCAGACAAAAATGAATACAGTTAAAGAATCAGAAGGTCTGAAAATGAAAGGATAAAGGACTTAATGTGGGAATTAGAAGACTGTCTAAAAGTATGCCAATTTTTTCTTTATATAAAACATCCTATCTGAACCTATGAATAAGTGTAATTTAAAGACAGTTACAGCAATGTCTCAAAATCTTAGTCAATATGTTTAGAGTAGTAACCTTCATAAAGAGTTAGTCAACTTGAAATTCAGGCATTGCAAACATATGTGCAGGCTTGGCTGCTACATTTTCTTCAATTCTCACTGTGAATACTGACATGTAGACTCATAATTTCCATATCATTTATTTCTTTCTCCATGTTTGGTTGGAGTCACAGAAAAAGAGTAAAGTAACTACCAAGGGAAAATAGAAAACATGACCATACGCTTAGCACCTTCTATTTCATAAAATAAAATGTCCTAAAAAATCTGAACACTTTCAATGTTGAGCAACTTTACCCCCTTGAGTATTCCCTTTCACAAAGTTCAGTGGGTATGTTTTTGCAACATTAGGCAAGGTGCTGTGGTACATATTTTTTCTTTAACTAGCTTTTTAGTAAGAGTTTACTCTCACTTGGATTTTCAATCATTTTTTTTTTCCCAATAACATGATGTACCTGAAGTGTTTGTGGATATCATCCATTTGTTTAATCCAGGCTACAAATGTTTTGTTCTAACCTATAATAGTTGTAGAACTAAAAAAAAAAAAAAAAAATTAAAAGCCTACACTAAAGTGTGTGCTACTTTCAACATCAGTAGAAAGCAAGCAAAAAGAAAAAGAAGAAAAAAAAACTGAAATGACTATGGTTAAAATGTTACTTTTTAAAATGCCATTTTAACCTATCAGCATGGAAGTTGGGGCTCTATTTCTCTTGCAAGATTTTATCACCTATTGCCATTTTTTTTCTGGAAACAAAATGGGGAGCTAAAGCCCTTAAGATACGTGTTTGTGGTATTTCACTAGTGAATGTGCCAGCTGAATTTTAAGTTATGTGGGCCCAGAAGGTAAGTGAAAGGCTCACAGAGCAATGGGAGAATTTAACAGAACTGAAAATAATTCTTCGGATTTTTCAGCTTTGCAAAGTAGAAGGATTAGCAATATGATACCCTGCTGGATTCTGTTGCAAAGAGGCAGTGACACTAACGGTCAGGAAGAAGAGCTTTAAACGAAGTGCTGAAATAGCAAAATACCTGCCCTGCACAGCACAGTGAGGGAGAAATTCCTGAGCTGGCCCTGAGCATGCTGCTCTGGTCTCCGAGCTCTAGGCAGAGAGGTGTAGCAATTCAAGCATGTTCCCAGTGAGTGAAAAATGATCTGTTGTTCTTTTATCAAAAATATACACGTTGATGTTTCTGGAAGGGAGTAATCGCAGATGCAGAGCTATTCCCTTTTGCAAAGTTCAGCAGTTTCAGGCTTGCTCACTTTTGCATTTAGCAGGACCTTTTTTAGCAGGTTAGGTTTTCATTCTTCTGTGCGCTGCTCACTAAAGAGATGACCTGTGCCTGGCTTCATGCCGACAGGCTATTTGTGGCCACGGGGAAGTATTGTAGCTGTCAGGGGATACACTAAAAGAGATAATTTTGTATTGTCAGTATGTTAGGGAGCTGACCTCTATTCCTTCCTTTTGTTTTAACTAGCTCTTCTACCCTGCCATTGATCTCTAACACAGCTTTTTCTTCGATTGCTGTGACCTGGTTTTAATTCCTTTCCCTCTAGAGGGTTCATTTGTTTATCCAGGATCTTCATTAATAACTGCTCTTAAACATGGTGTTGAAGCCTTTAACCCAGCAGATTCTGACTGTCTGTGAAACTGCAAGATGCTTGACATACCATGGAAGAAGAAGTTGTAAAATATCTTTTGGCAAGGAGTAATGAGGGGAAGTCTGTCCAAGGCAGAAACACAATTTAAGAGATGAAGCCAAATGGCTTGGGAAGTAACACTGGAGTGTTTGGGCACTTAAAGAGCCTCCCATTTAATATATGACTCTATGTCAAAGCTATTCTATCAACTAGTAGATTGATGAGACTTAAGAGGATTTTTTAGATAACAGAATTTGGTGAAAGCTCATGAATGCACTCAGCTGCCTTTGCAGAATATAGCAGCTGAATAGCAGCTACATTAATGGAGCTAAATCATGTTTTGTTAATATCCATATTACCAGGGATAGAATGCCACATCCAAAGACTGAAATGTTCACTGACAATTGATGTTTCTACTTTCTACAAGAAAAAATAAATTTCTTTTAGAATAGCATACAAATCCTGATTTCCATGGTTTTATTCCACTTTTATTTTATTGCATTGTGCAAAATTACCAGATTTTCTTACAGATTAACATTCCATGCATCATTTTCTGCATAAACTGATTCTACTCAGCTGGCTTTGACTCTTTGTCAAAATTTTCAGAAAAAAATGTACGTCAAAGAGCTTTCAAAATTCAAGAGGTTAAGATGTTTTGTAATCTCTTCATCTGTGGAAACGATGAAATCAAATAGAGCTACTTCCCAAAACATAAATTCTTTTTAGACCAAGTAAAAAATTTACCATTTGTTACAGCTTCATGAAATTCCTATAAAGTATCCACAATAACAAATGACTTATTTTGTCTACAGTATGAACTTGTGGTTTCTTTCTCTGAAGTTACCTTTTTGCAGTCTCTGAATGAATTGCTAAACTTGTAGGGAAGAAGCAATATCAGGTCAAAAAGTCAGTGTCAGGTGCAACCTTCTCACAAGTGATATTGGTTTGGAAAATGCAATGCAGCTAGCACTGCAATCTTTTTAAATGACTTCCCCTCTTCAGAGGCATATTAACTGATTATATACTAATATTAGCAGGATGATTAATTTTATATAGTTTCCTAGCTTCCTGAATATATATTTGATTGATGTAATCAGAACAGCATCTGATTCTCATCTCAGCCATGTTAATGTAAACGAGAGAAATGTAAGTTTTTCAGTGCAGGCTATGGTATATGAGTCTGGTTCATAATCTAGAAGCCATTTGATGTTTGGTTTTAGTCCAGAACTTTTATTTAAAAAGAAATAAGTCACTTCTTAAGTAAAAGGCAAACCAGAAAGGAAATAGAGAAAAATATCTTTGACCTTTTAGAGGTTTGTATACTGTACAAGGTGGAAGGCCTGGGGGAAAAAAAACACAGGTACGTATTTCTCTTTGAAGCTATTCTATTGATTTATAAACACCAAATTAATGTTTTAATGTAATTTTTACCTTATTATCGTTCACTGAAAGCCGTAATTTCTATAATGAGAGATCAGGCTAAGAAGAATGCATATTTAGCAACAGGGAATTATTGGAGGCAAAAATAAGATGGAATATCATGATCAGCAAGTTTATTTTCTGGTGACTTACTTCCTTTATCAGTCCTCAGAGAATATCTTAATTAGAATTAGATCTATCTCTTAGTACTGTTGCATTCCTGCATTCTTATTTAGTTTAACAGAATCAGTCAAATGCCCTTTAAATAACAAATACTATATTTAAAATCCTGCTTGTTTTCTTTCAAGTTTTCTTTAAATATCCTAATTGATGCATAAGTTGAAAGTTTCATTTAGTTTAGAAACTAAAAGATCATTTGATGATTTCAGAGAAGGTATTTCTCATGTCTTTTTGCCAGAGGCAGGCCGAGTTTATGCAAACAACTGTTTGAATGCTGGCTGTGAGTAAATACTAGTGGGGTGGTCTCGGTTTAGAGCAAAGCGACCAGAGGGCATTAGTAATACCACAGTCTACAAAAAGAAAATGCCACTCATTACTGTTTTCCTGGCTAAAGAACTTAAGTGCCTTTAATACTTTATAGATAAAGTTAAATTTTATTTCACCCATTATAATTGAAAAGTAAAACCAAATCCCAACACTCATAGAAGACAAAAACACTGGAACCAAAAGTTAAATATATGCCACCTGGCATATAACTGTCTCTAGATGTTATAATTTCTATCTTGGGCAATCCATCTGAGTCATCAGAAAATGAAGCTACAGGAAAGTGTCACATACAGGGCCAAACTAAATGCCTGGGTATCTTTTTCTAAATTTGACTTTTTGCTGCTCAGGGACACATACGTACATTTTTCCATCATTGTGAAATTGTAGTAATGCCCTAACTCTGAAGTTATCATTAGGTCTTCTTGTGTTAGAGTTTTGCCCAAAGACTGAACAAGAAAAGTCAAGCATTAATTGTTAAAATATAGCTAGCTGAACTGAAAGAATAATGGTGGATAATTTGTCTATGCTGAAAAACTTGTTTTAAAGTCTTCATTGTGCTTGTTGTCTCTTCTTGGAATCAGTCTAAAGTAAAGTTTCTCCAAATGCCCACTCTCTGCACAACATAACTGAAAACAGAATTAATTAAGGATAATTAAGGCTGTTAAAAGCATAGTGGAGATATATGTTTACTGATGTAAAAAATAAACTTTAAGCCAAGTGTCTGGTATCTGCCTGCTGACAGGAATAAGTGTATCTCATAAATATATAACTAATAATATTTGTAGTATCATTAAGTGTGACCATATTACAATGATCAAACCTCACATTATTCCATGTCTTCTTGCAGGATATCGAGTACGTTTTCCTAAAAACTGAATAGAGCAGGTTAAGTCATCATTTCATAGAGGATAATGGCATTAGTGCAAAGTGGATTCCTTTACTGAGAAGTTGTTATGTAAGGAAAAAAATGAGTTGGAGAGTGCTGGGAGCAAAGATATGTAACCCTGTGAAAGAACTACTGCTTCATTTGTTCCCTCAGTGCTGGTTTGCACACTTTGTTTGGTCTGTTCATTTCTAGCCATAAGAACAAAAGTGCAGAACTACACAACACTTCCACATTGGCTGGGTAGTAGAGGCGAAACCTGATGTAGATTAAATCACACATAAAGTTTGCAAATTATTTGCAAATGCATAGTCTTCTGCTCTTCTCTAAAAGTATGAATTGTGCAGGATAGCAGCAGCACAGGTTTTTCTTTCAGCTTTATTAGCCAGTATTGTGGGTATGCAGGGGAAGTTCTCAGACTGCCTGTGGTTCTTTTACTGGAGAACAGTAGATCTTGCTAGCTGACTGATCTTGGAAAATCTGTGTATCAATACAATAAGAAAAAAAAAAAAAAGAAATCATCCCTGCTGCCTAAACAATGCATTAAAAATCTGCTGTGACTGTCCTGTCTGGACTGAAGAATCAAATGCATGTAGTATTCCACTTGTTCTGTTAATGCAATAGCTTGTGCTTTGGTCATACTGTGTAGTGTTTGTCTGCAAAGTATATTGAAAACCATATGATTCCAGCAGGAAAAAAAAAAAAAGAAAAAACCCCATCATGTTAGAGCAATGTCTATCAGTGTAAGAATCTTGAAAACTGAATTCCTCGAGGTGATAAAGACAGTTCAAAGCAGAAAGGGATTTGGATCCCTCCTGAATGTAGTTGTAGCCCCACCTTGTCCTCTTACCAGAATGTCTGACGAGCATTCATATCAAGTGCCTTGAGTATTATAGCAAGAAAAAAAAATCTTATGTAGATACTTCCCAATCCCTGCTAATACACAGTGCTAATTCTGGGCTGTTCCACATGGTTCCTGGTTCTAAAGTAGGTGGGAGAAATATCAGTTGATTTCTAGATATCGCCTCTGCAGAGTTTAGATATGAACCAACTAGCAAGCACAGCAACTAGAACCATGAATGCAGATATTTGTAGCTGTTTTGCATTTTCATTTTACCTGCTCACTCAAACAGGATCAGATGACATTAGATGATTCATTTCAGAACTTAAAAAGTTGCAAATGCAAAATCAGGTGGCTCTAAGAAGTAAGTGTTTTTCTTAAGACACCTCTAGAACCTTAATAGAATTGCCTAGAGAAATAAAGCAATTTCCCCCATCAAAAAAAAGGCAAATAAATCATGCAAAAAGTGAAGAAAAACTAAAGTACAATTTTGCTGTCCATTATTACTTCTTTTCCTTTATAATACTTTGTTGCTATCAGAGTGGGCTCCAGCTGTTCTCTGATATATTTTAGTCCCTTTGAAGTAATTCTAGAGCAATACAAGCCTCCGTACTGTAAATATCTCTATATTAATGAAATTAAGTTGAACAACCTCATGGGTACATGAAAACTGCCAGAAAGCATCAAATGGATCAGATTCTGAGTGGCACTTCCCAAAGATCTCCTGAATAACAAAGAAACGTATCTATCCAATATCAAGAATAGCTCCAACAAAATACAACAGAATAAGGGAGGAAAATAATTCCCTGCAGTTATAGTAAGGTCAAATAGAATTGGAAACCTCCAGTGCAAAGTATTAATTGTTAAATCATGAGAGCCTGTCATAAGATTATCTTTCCACTCCCTTGCTTTCTGTCCCTTTTGGGAAGGCACACAGCTTTGGTGGTTTATGAAAGGAACCATCATCCTCCCAGAGCTCTAGGACGGAGATTTCTCTTGGAGTCTGTGCAAGGGAAGGAAAGGCACCTTGGAATTTGTTTTCTGTATATCTAAGAAAGGGCCCAAGTATCAGATACTTGAGCTAGTCCGTTCAGAAATAGCAGTGAATTACACTTTATAAAGATACCCAAATTGTTTGGAAAGACAAAAGTTCAGGAGTTTAGTTATGTGTGGACACTCCAGAAGTAAATGTTCGCAGGGAAGTAATACTGTGCAATTATTAGTGCATCTCATTTTCTCATAAGGCATTTCAACCCATAGCACAACTTTATCTGTATTCACGTAGTCCAGTGTAAGCTGTGCGTGAACTTTGTAAGCTGCTCTCCGGATTGTCCCCACTTACCATGCACTTCATACTGCCGAGCAGCCGCAGAGCATGTGAGCTGAATTCCTTTCCCAATGGAAGGAAACCCAGGGATGCACTTAGTACCCTCTAGCCACTGATGAGCACGCAACCCTCAGATGCAGGTTCCAGCTAGACCACAACAGTGCCCTCAAGAAGCATCCACTGCAGATGCCAAGTCCTCAGCACTCGCTGCTGACATCCAGATCCCACTGCACCTCATGACGTACTGTTATAGAAATAGCCACTTAGCATCAGCCTTGTGAAGAAAAGGTCTTCGAAACAGTAGTGTGACAGAAAACCTACAGTCATGCGTGGTGTTGCAAGGGAGAAGTTGTAATAGTGGGCTTTCAGCTGATATATTGCCAGTAAAACTCTGTCAGAGAAGCATAAACTGACTGAAGAAATGGTCTTTTTTTTTTTTTTTTTTTTTTGCAGTTCAATTATTTTTAATTGCTGTATATTTTGTATAACAATGCTGTAATGATAACAAGAAGATACTGGACTTCACAGAATCACAGACTGACAGGATGGTTGAGGTTGGAAGCGACCTCTAGAGATCACCTAGTCCAACCCCCCTGCTCCTGCAGGTACACCTAGAGCGCGTGGCACAGGGTGACATCCAGGCGAGTTTGGAAGATCTGCAGAGAAGGAGACTCCACAGCCTCTCTGGGCAGCCTGTTCCAGGGCTCTGGCACCCTCACAGGAAAGAAGCTCGTCCTCACATGGAAATGAAACTTCCTGTATTTGAATTTGTACCCATTACCCCTTGTCCTATCACTGGCCACCTTGGAGAAAACTTTGGCCTTGGGAACATTCTCCCCTCAGGTATTTGTACATATTGATCAGATCTCCTCTCAATGTTCTCTAGGCAAACAGGCCCAGCTTGCTTAGTCTTTCCTCATATGATAGATGTTCCAGTCTCTTAACCATCTTTGTCACTCTCTGCTGGACCCTCTCTAGAAGCACCACATCTCTCTTGTCCTGGGGAGCCCAGAACTGACCCCAATACTCCATGTGCGGCCTCACCAGAGCT
>JAWLRI010000937.1:1853896-1902588 GCA_034781795.1 Crypturellus tataupa | reverse complement strand
ACTCCAGGTGCGGCCTCACCAGAGCTGAGCAGAGGGGCAGGATCCCCTCCCTCGACCTGCTGGCAATGCTCCTCCTGGTCCAGATCAGGATCCCAGTGGCCTGCTTGGCCACAAGGGCACATTGCTGCGTTATGGTTAACCTGTTGTTGCGCAGGACTCCCAAATCCCTCTGTGCGGAGCTGCTTTCCAGCAGGTCAAACTCTCATCTGCCCTGGTGCCTGGGATTATTTCTTCCCAGGCTGGGGAGGTATTGACCCTGCACTTGTCCTTGTTGAACCTCATGAGGTTCATCTCTGCCCAATTTGTTTTGTTCCAGGCATCAGCTTTCCTGTTTCCTCTTCCACACATTTTGTATAAAATGCTGAGTTTGTTTTCCTCTCAGTGTGTGTCACTAGAGTGTGTTTTTTTAAGAGGAAGATATTGAAGCATAACATTTCCAGGATCCTTCAGCATAATTCCTTTGCCATGTAACCCAAATAATGCTTCTGCTGTGTTTTCATCAATCAAAGCTCACTTGAGGGGATCCAAGAGCAGGCTTTCAGGAAAATTTGGATTAAGGTTTTAAATGACTTGATTTTTCCTTCAGCTGAAGTACTCCTGATTTCACAGAGCAGAAAATCAGGTCTTGAAGCTAAGGACTGCGTCTAAACATGATGCCTTTTTGCTGTCAGAAACATAAAGGATATGCAGGAAATGCTATACCACAGTGCTAACATTTCAGTACAGAACACAGTGCAGGATAAGCATGGTATATATTCTTTACATGTGCTTTTTATTTTATTTCTACCTTTGTCTGTGATAAAACAACTGTTACATTTGCATTTTGTATGGTCTGAAAATCTCTTTATTGACTGAGCCCATACTGCTCTTTTTAATTGCATAGACAATATTTGGGAGTGTAGGATATGAGCTTCCTAGTGCTGATAGGAAAGCACTGGAACAGTCTTAGCCATTTCACAGCCAGGTGATTATGACTCACTATGCGGAGATCTGCGGGAAATGGCATCTCTTAAAGGAAGCTGTTTAGCACTCAGCACCTATGCATGTGCAAAATCCTATATATCAGAAGATTTAAAGGGCACTTGTGTGTGCTATCAGTGGTAATCTAGTTGTGTTACAATCTACAGTGTTAAACAGTAAAAAGCTCATCATAGTAAAAGCATCCTCTGTGAATTTATGTGTATCTGGTGACTGGTGCTGAGCCAAAACAATCACATCTGTTATTGTTCATCAGGATGCCAGGTCTATCCCTAAAGAAGCATAATTTAACATGAAATATAGTAACCCTAATGAAACTATGGCAGTGGTTATTTGTCAACATTAAAGTTAGAAGCAACATGTGTTTAAATAATGTAAGGCCCTGAAAGCGCATTGCCAATTTCCTGGTAAAGCCAATACTTTCAATGTGTTCCCACTGCTGACAGCAAACATAGAAACCAATATAACTTAGGGGTGGGAAGTCTTGCGTGTGATACTGTCAAATAAAGATAGGAATCTTCTGCTGTGAGTGGAAGTTGCCTATGGAGACCAAAGTAGCACCAGCCTTTCCTGACTAACAATAAATGACAGGCATCTCCCATCACTGTGGAAGTATCCCAGTAAGGGCAGAAATGCTTCGGGGTAACAGACGACTTGAGCTATATTGCTGAAAAGCCTCAACCTCTTGTAGATAGCAAGTTCAGCCTTTGCGGCAACATGTTTCCAGTTTCTCCCCTGTACAATGCCCCATGCCTCTTTCAAAGGTTTTGCTGTAGGCTCCCAAGGAATGTAGTGTGGCAAACCTGCTTAAATTCAGCAAGTTACCCCATAGCAAGTACCAAAAAACAATAGAAAAAAAAGTCAACAGTTGCATGATAAAGGAAAATAATTATACAGTGAAGGAAAAAAAAAGTATTATTTTTCATGTATAATACTAATTTTTATTCATTAAATCAGTATATAATATTTGTGGGTTCTACCTGGTACATTAAAGCTTCCCTTCCTTCCAGATAAGCTGCAGGAAAATACTCTATGAAACAGGGCAGATGGCCATACTCATTTTAGTTTCCCAAGGGCAACACCTGTCTCTTTCCAAAGACTTTAGCAAGTATATTTCTGCAGAGAAGGCAGAAAATATTATTTCTTTTCAGCTGGCAGAACTAAATAGCTCCTTCTGATGTCTTTAACTCGAGCTGCTCTCATCAGCAATCCATTTAGAAAAGGAATCCTGCATCTTTGATGGTGGATTAAGCTCTTTTGTCTGTGTTGTGACTTTGAGAGGGGACTTGGGCTCCCGGATCATTTAAGTGCTTTTATAAATGCCATGCTACTCACTCATCTCTCCTAGTGCTCTTGAACAACCATGTGTGCCTCCGTAGGGTGTCAGTAAGAAACAGTAATTCACAGCAGCTGTTGTGTAGTGATTATGGATTATCGACATTATCGTTAGTACATTAGATATTTTAAAGGTCTAATTAAAGACCTTAAAATTTAAAGGTTTAATTTTTTTTCCAGCCAGTGTAGAATTTGGGGGCTGATGTATTTTATTTACAACAAGTATGTTTCAGCACTGGCTTGACAGTGTATATCAGTCATACCTGTTTACATTGTCTTCTGGCTCCAGCTTCCTCATGGAATAATTCATGCTGCCTTATGTCTGTATCTTGGTTTTCTACTCCTTGTGGATTGTTTATATGATACTATGAGTTTGACATGTATAACAGTTTTCCTTCCCCTAGTAAACTGAGGTTAACAGAACTACCATTTATGCTATAAATTATGGTCTGCAATTTTGTAGTATTTTTGTGCATCCAGAACAGATGGGAGCATACTTTCGAAACTCTTCCAAATTGTTTGTTTAGATTATGTTTCCATCCCTTTATGGCTGTAATTGTAGTAATTTAAGAACTTCTTTTTCATGCTATAGGCTGTTTCCTCCTCCTCCCTCTGTTTCTGAGAAGCTGTCATGTTGAGATTTGTAGTCACAGAGTATATGGTATACAGATTTGGGCTAAAAATATGGCAAAGGGATATTACACCATTCGGAAACAGTACTTACCAGCCATTTAAAATGTCTGTAATGTTTTCCAGTCTTTGAGAACTTGTGATTGTATAACATATATAAATGGTAAGGTACATTGAAATAGGAATAGGACCGTGGTATTTTTATTTCTCCTTTCCTGTTGCTTCATTACTTTTTTCCCCCTATTCTATTAGGAGAACACCTTAGTGGATCTATCCTGGGAGCAAAGGTATTCCATGCCTGCTTTGCATTCATACTCTTAATGCTGGTAAGATTAGAAATAGTGAAGTGGCAAGTCAGTCGTTGAAAAATCTAGGAGTTTTTTGAACATTTTAAAGCCCCTGCTGATCTAAATATTTCTAGATTGCTTGCATTCGTTTTCACTTCCTGCTTGTGTAAATGGGTGGTTATGTGGAGAAGCAGGGGCTGATGTTTAACTACATCAGTGTTGTGTTCCTGTATGGAAATCCCTTTTTCTGTATACTTGTTTTCCTGTTCTTACACTTTCTTTTAATTTCTCAAAATGTAAACAGAGCTTTCATAAACAACAGCCTTCTCTAGTTAAAACTGTATTTAGGGACTATTCTAAGAGGTGGAGAGAAAAGTGAGGGGAAATTATCTCATCAGATTTCAACCTCTGTAGACACTGGATCCGCATAGGTCCCAAAAGCCATAAATGTCAACCATACATAGCTGGTTGCACACAGAAAATTCAATAACAAATTAATTGTTTTGGATTCTACAAATAAAGTAATGAAAAACAAAAAAAAATCCTACTTTGGACACATGAATGAAAAATTGTATCACTGGATATAGTAGTTGGTGCCATTCAATTAAGACATTATATTAGAACCAAATGCAAGCCCTAGAAACATGACATGATGATAGGCTCATGCAATGTCTTCACATAGAAGTCTTGGTTTGAACCTATTTTTTTCTGCAAATATACACAATTCCCTGTTAAACTCTGATAACTGTAATGCTTTTATCTGTGCGTTGTTCATTCTTCCATCTTCCATAAAATGAAACACTTTGGGGAAAACATACTCCTGGAGAATGTACACAGCTCCTGTATAAAAAGAACAGGTCTCCAGGACTGTATCTAGAGTGCTTCTGAGTGCTGCACTGGCACTGTTTTTCCTGTCATCTGTTTGCTGCAGTGAATGGAACCATAATCCTTCTTTTTATGTATCTATCTGAAACCTGGGAACACTCGGATATCTGTGCTTGGCATTGTAGATTTGGTGGGATTCATCTTTTCCCCACAGTTTTTATGCTTTTTCAGAGTTGACAAAGGAAGTTTAAAAAAGCATGTGAAATCTCAAGATCTAGGCTCTAATTACATTTTTGAGAAGGGTTTTATGGCAAAGCAAAGTAAGTTTTACCTCGGAGTTTCTATGGTACCTCAGGAAACTTCTATCTACAGATGTGAATTCTCTGTAGCCATAAGGAGTCACAAAAGTCATAAGCTTGGTTTTGTATTATGAGCATTACTGTGATTACACAGGTGTATTACACCTTCAGCATGCTGGGAATGTCAGGAGAAATTTTTGCACCTTGCAGGTCACCACAGGAAGTTGATGACCAAGAAACTCCATGGAAGCTCTGAAGATGGGTCGGGAAGCTCACTTGAAGACTGGAAACTTACAAATGTCTCCATAGTTTCCTTTTAAAGATAGGGTTACGTCCTGAGGAAGGGATATTCAGTGAGATAATGAAGAGATACAGAGTTTCACTTTCTGCCAAACAGGGTTTCCCAAATCCCTTTTTGCTGCTTAGTAATTCATGCCCATGCACAGCTTTTTTGTTTGTTTGTTTTTGTTTGTTTGTTTGTTTTCTGAACAAAGCAGTATTTAGGGAAAAAATGTGCTCAAATTTAGAGAAGCATAGGGAGATGGCTCCTAACTCAGCAGGCAGTTGCCTTGCAAGATGCTGGCGTGAACAATTTCAGTTCCAGGGGAGGCATCTGACTTCCGTCTGCTCGTGGTGAGTTCCTGGAGACGGGGGAGCTGATTTCTCATGCCAAGCAAGCTGGACTCCTCTCTCTCTCTCTGAGGCCTGTTCATTTGCAGATTGAAGCAATATGATTCTTCTGTGTTTCTATGACAATAAACATTGTCTTCACAAATGAGCAAAACAAGTTAAGACAACCTCCTCTCAGTTGCCAAATAGATTCTTCTCCCAGTCATAGGCATACTTGCTGTCAGCTCACAACTGTGAATGTTTTTGCTGTGATCAGCCCTGTGTACGTTTTGGGGTTCCTAATAGTCATCACCGCTCAGGTAATTTCCATGTTCAGCACAGGACAATTCTGTATGATATTTGTCTGACAGCAGAAGGTCTAACAATCTATGCTTTTCTCTTACCTGAGGAAATTTTAAAGGAGTTTTTGATGTATAGTTAATTCTTTTTTTTTTTTTTTTTTTTTTTTTTTTTTTTTTTTTTTTGGTCAGGACCCTGTGTGCAATAATAGGTCACAATGAGCCTGACCAGCATCCTGGGGCTGCCTCTCCCTCCGCACCCATGTGATAGGTCCCCATTTCAGGCCTCAGGCCCTGCAGATCACCACGTGGACCTGCAGACCGGCCACCTGACTGGCCTTCACCCATTGCTGCCACCATGGACCTGCCCAGGGGTCATGGGCTGCGTCTGGCCCTGTTCACCCGCAGTAGCCCGGAGCCTGACCCAGCTTCTTGGCTTGGCTTCGGAGCTGCCTCATCGCTGCTGAAGGCCCGGACTCTGGGCTGCCCTCAGCACTGGGGGTCATGGGACAGGCCCTGGATGATGAGGCTCCGACTGCCTGGCCCTTAGAGAGCCCCTGCTCCTCATGGCGCCCTGGCAATTTCATGGTTGATGCAGATGTGTCAGTAAGTTGTATAGGTTGTAAGCGTATTGTCCCAGACAACCTCATATGGCTGCATCTGCTTCAGTTGCACTCAGTGTATTTACAGAGCGCTGCAGTGCTGCCTTTGTCCTTTTCATTCCACTGGTTACATCTGTTCCCCTGCATGCCAGGACATACTCTGTCTACCAGGGTATTAAATTGCTCTTAAGTTAACAGGTTAGTGACCAAATGACATACATGGTCTTTTTCAGCTCTTTTAAATCTTTGCATTATAAGAAAGATGTCATTGTCCTGTGAAAGGTGTGTAGGCATGTATGCATGAAGCAGGGCTTCTTGTATTTTGGGGGTTATCAAACACATGTTAATAAAGGTGATGTTTCCTTTCACAGACCCATGTCCTCCATGCATCAACTGCAGCAATGGACCACGCAGTAAACTAAGACTAGAAAACAAATATACTTATTTTTCTGTAAAGCAATGTACTAAGGGTTATCTACTTATTTCCTTTTGGGAATTATTAATGGCATTCTTTGGGGACTTTGTTCAGTTTTCTCATTCTCCCTATCCTCTTTCTCCACGACACACACATTAGTATCTGCTTCTCCCTTGCGTTTTTTTTTCTCAGTCATCTGACCTTGTTGTCCCCATTAAGTATGCTATGTCCTGATTCCTTTTCCCCATGAACTGATTTCCTTATCTTCTCTTTCCTGCTTCCCTCCCTGAGAATATATTTCAAAAGATTAATGTCAGAGTGTATGGCCTAGAATAATACTTAGTTCATTAGTTAGTATGCTACTGAAATAATTCAATCCAGAAAACTATAAATGTAGATTCCTATTTTTTTTTTTTTTGGTATTTCTTAAGATTTCTAAAAGGAATTAAGTAGGATTAATTAATGCAGAAATTGGGAAGTAAAATTCTACCCACATATAAATGTGAGGGAAGAGAGTGAATATCTGTGTCTTGCTTCCATCATTAATTTTGGATTGCCATTTGCTCTTTGTCCTTTAACCATCTCTGCAAAAGAGACCTCTTACCTCAGACCACTTGTGTTCAGAGTCCAGCAGGAACTGCAGTTGCACCAACAGTAAATTTAAGATGCTGGAGGAGATGGTTATATCCAATACCTACCCATACTTCACATAGTATAGAGAGCATTAATAATAACTTAATAGAGTTTGCTCACTCAGCTTGGTCAAAACACCTTGCTTTTATCTGAAATTAGTTCTGCCCTTCAGGTTGTCCGAAGATTATTTGAAATTTTTACAGTACAAGTGAATTCAGCAGTTGGAGCAGTTGAATTCGTCAAGTTTATTGTATGGACGTGATCTACAGTTTTGCTTTTCAAGACATTGTAATAGATGGCACTGATTTATTGGCAGACTGCAGAAATACCTCGTGCTCTGTTTTATATAAAATGTCATACATAATACACTCTGAAATACCCCTTGCAGATACATAAGACTATAAATTACAGAAAGTAGTTGTTTAAAGACATTCTACCATAAGTTAATTAAGGCATTCAGGCATAAAGCCAATAACACAGAGATGAAAAAAGATTAGAAGATCTAGGGCAGGGAGAAAAATCTATGGTTCTCACTGAGTGCTGTGGAGCTTTGTTCTTGAAAAGAGAGTGAACTGATGAGGCAGAGAGAAAGAGGCAATCTGTCTTAGATGGCAGGGTGAAGATGAGAAGGTGGTTATGGTAAAAGTGGTAAGTGTGAAGGAACAGCAAGAAGCCTGGCTCTAGACTGCAAAGCGAGAAATGGAAGAGGGGAGAGAAATGTGGTGAGCTAGAGAATGTCCATGAAGGGTTTGGAAAGTAAGAATGAGAAAGTTTCAAGCCTGGTCGTTGTGCTGTGCAGAAAACTGAGCTGAGAAAGTCTTTAAGAGTCAAAGTAGTTGTAAAGAAAAGGGTAGAAGACAGCAATAAAGATTTTAAAAGAGCAGAAGTCCAAAAGATGGCATTCAAAAGGGATTTTATAGAGTTTATGAGGTGATGATATACGCATCTGCAGTCTTGATGTTGAAACTTGTCTAGTTGCTGCACATCACCAAAAAAAAAAAGTCATACAGCTTATCCTCTTCAATATCTTTTCTACCATGTAAGCAGCAGGATAACTTCTTAATACTCAGAAGACGTACTGGGCTGGGGAGACCCATCAACGTAGCAGCTTATTCACAATGAACCTAAGCTGAAAGTGCTGGTTTGTAATAACCAGGCCATAGCCAGTGCCTGTGCTGCAGGCAGTTCCCCTCTTCCAAGTTATGCCATTTCTTGCCTCTTACACCAGGCTGTGACCATCACCCGCAGGGGGCACCCGAAGGAGCAGCTGCGCGAATGAGACAATGTCTTTATTATCTCTTAGAGCATCACCTGGAAGAAGAAGGTGCTGCATCCCAAGGAGGAACTTGTTCACTTGCATTTCACAGGGCGAAAGCTCTCCCCAGCAGGTTGGCATGGTGGCCTTACACTGTACAAAGTCATATTATGATAGCTGCCTTCCAACAAGGCAGATAGATAGGCACTGCAGACAGTGAAAATATTTCTGGAGGCTAATTCCTACGGGGCAATAGAGGAATTGACTGAAAATATTCAAGTTTGTATCTGGCTCTGCATTTATGAAACTTCAGCACAAACTGCTGTGGTTTCTTGTGGAAAGAATTCCTTGTTCTATTTAAAAATGCAAACAGAAAACTCCTGCTAGCATAGCAATGTGGAATGGATCAGGCAAATTATTTCCTTAGGAGTATGTTATTTGTGAATGCTTGTACTCTGAGAATAGGATGTTGAAATACAGCCTATAGGACTAAAGTTTTCCAAACAGTTGTACTGCTTGATGTACATTTCTAGAAAGATACAGATGACGGAAAACTAGTGAGCTGTAAGAATAGGTAGTTAAAATTATAATGGAATAAAGGAGGTCAAGCAGAATCAGTCAGTCAATCAGTTACCAGTAAACAAAAGTAGACATACAAAAGGTCAGTTGTCCCATGTTCCTTCCAGAAGTAAAAAAGCTCTTTGATCATTATGGAATGAGTTTCTACAGGAGCACAATGCCCAGGTTGATCCCACTTTGGCTTTTATCCTAAAAACCTCTTATTTATAGCACTTTCTCCAACATGAATTATTCAAAGTTTAGATTCAGGAAATGTTTATTATTGAATTTCTCTTTTTTTGTTTTTCTAAACTGCATGAACTTATACAATGAAAAGGGTCACTGTAATAGAAATTAATTAGAATGCTTTTCTGTTAGTGGTGATCCTGCTGATTCCCATGTAGGAAGATTATCCTTTAACACCACAAGAGTAAAACTTTACATTTTGTATCTGAGAACTGCCCCTATCTTAGTTACTCATGCCAAGAAGGGGACTAGGAAGTAAACTTAGTTCTTGCAAAATTTTCCCAACCCAAGGAAGCAAAACTAACAAATCCCTGGAATAGTTCCTAGAGCCAAGAGCCTCTATCTGGAGGCAGAAAAGTTTTTCCAAGTGCTATTGCATTACTGGATGGTAACACCACTCCTTTGTTCAGGTTCCCATGTTAAATATTCATGTCCTTGCGAGTGTCTGTGTCTTCAAGCCCTGGTTAGCTGTGCAGTGAGCCTTTTCCATCTGTTTCCTTTTCTTACAAGAAATGGTTTGTAGATTGGCAGGTGAGTAATTGTGGCCTCCACCAACCTGAAACGTTGTTAAACTAGTGGCTGTAAAGCTCTTATCTGGTGAATTTTGAGTCTGTCACCCAAACTGGGTATAGTGATGATTCTGTGATTATTGTATTCACGGGAAGATATTCTAGCAGTATTGATCTCCTTTTAAAGGCATAATTTATGTAAAGAATCGACAGTGTCTTTGGACACTGAAAAAAAATTCATGTGATACTCCCCAAATGACTTTGTCATTATAAGAATGTTTTCTGATGAATGGGCAAATCTTTTAAAATAAAGTGAGTTTTATTTTTTAGAAGTGTTTTTTAATTGTATCATATTCTTTTTTTGTTGAACGTACAGATAATCTCTTTGGGAAAATAATCTTAAACAGAGACTTTCTTCAGGTTATTCTACCAGTCTGAGGATTTTTGATCATCAGTGAGGTCAATGAAAACCTTTGCATTAAAATCATGCATGAGTTTAGGATTAGGCGGTAGTTAATTAGCATTATATATGTACACCATTTGAAGGAATTATGTGTGATACAGACCAGAATGTGAAATGGAAAGTGCAAAGAATACTAGGGCTTGGATGGAGCGTATAAACTAAATGCCGCTTAGCAGTGAACATGTGGGATTTTAGTAGATAGGAACTCTTTCAAACAGATATAAAATTTAACTTTTCACTAGTTACATGCTGTACTTGAAACAGGCATTAAAAACAAACTCTAGGAAGGAGAAGATCTGCTCTGTGAATAGGCAACACAGTGACTGTCTCACTGAGCCTGCTTCTGTGCAGGAAAAAAAAAATTAAGCTTGAATTTCAGCAACTATTTGAAGATATTCTTCAAATGGACAGAGCCTTCTGTTAAGCAGCTCTCATTATTTTTTCCTTCAGTGTTTGCCTGACAGATGAATTTGGAGCCATAGAAAACCTGAGGGTAAACAAAAAACCTGAAGTACTGGAGCTGGCTGCCAGGGTCAGTTAAGGAGTCTTGATTTGAAGAGCTGAGAAAGTTGCATGAAAAAAAGAACCAGATCATAAAAGGTGCCCGCAGTAAGGGGCAGATATCATGTCTGTGAACTGCAGTAGGCCGGTTCCCAGCACAGGAACCGGCATGCAAGACTCCACAGGCGCACCAATACTTCCAAGAAATATCTCCGACTGCTGCCCTCACGAAGAGGCAAAGCAGATTCAGGCAAGGTCCTGCGTAATTGATGCCAGTGGCATCTGCCTCCTGAGGTGGAAATGAGAGTGCCCCTGAAAGCCCTGTCCAGCCCAGGCTCTGCAGCTTTGCACTACGCATGCCTGTGGGGTGAGAGAAGCCAGGCCCATGGGAGCTGCACTGTGTCCGCAGGGGCCCAAGAAAGGGAGCTGAGTCTGCGAGAATCCTGCTGCAGTGATTCCTCATTGAACTTTTAACTGAGAAAAAGTGGTGATGGAGGAGAGGCAGAGGCTCCCACACAGGTAAGCTCCTCCACTGACTGTCCCTTAATAAAGCATAGCCTGCAAAATCCCAATGATAATAGAGACCACAGAGACAATGTCTTGGGTCAGTGCTTTGTGTGCACATGTATTTCAAATGCATGCAAGGGATTCTATTAGAGCTTTAAAATCATTTTAAAGGCTTTGCCTCAGCAAGTTTTCATGCTCATTTAAACCCCTGGTTTATCATCATGAAGTGTATTAACTTTCCTCTGTTTAATGCTTATTTCTATCCTGAGAGAAATAAACAAATAAAATCTGTAAATGGGTTTCCTGGGAAAGCCGCCTGAGTGGCATCAGGGTACTATTTGCACTTGTAGCTGATTGCTTTAAAAAGCTTTTCCAGAGTTCAAAAGGCAAGCAGAACAGATTTTGTAAGCATGTGCATTTTACTTACATTTTCTCTTTTTGTTCAGAATGGACAAAATGGACAAAGACTGCTTTACAGAGCAGTCTTTTGACAGGCATGAGATAGTACCAGTTATTTGACCCCTGGAGGGAGGAGGAAGCCGTAACTCATATTGTACAGTATTTCTGCGAGACTGCTAGCCTCAAGTGTAACTCCTGACTACTGCTAGTGGATATTCCTCATTAAGGACTGGTTTGAAGTGTAATGAAGCCACAGGGGCAAAAAATGTGTTCGTTTTCCACAAGCTATCAAAAATGAGTAAATATCTCTCTGAAAAAAATATAATCCCCCATGCCAGACCATGGCATGGTTCATGTAAGGGTCATGTGCAACCACTCAGAAGTGTGTATTACAGGAGTGAGCAAATATCATGAGGTGTTCTTTGGATGGAAAGTATGTGAGAGTGAAGGAAGGAGCAAGTGGAAAGAGTGGATGAAAGAATCAGAGAAACTGTCCTTGGGAGTTCAATTCAAAGCAAGCATTTTGTACCAGTGCCAAATGGGACCATGGTGTGGTGAGCGGAGACCTCATCACTTGTTGTTCACATGTCTGCTGGGGAAAGAGAACTTTCCAAAAAGCAGGCATGCTCCAAGTATAGTTTGTTCCATCTCTGATTTATTTTCCTAAAAGAAGTGGCATATCTGATACTGAAATAATTTTGTTTTCAAGAAACAATAAATTTTAGAGATGATTTCATGCTCTTCTCATACACATTTTCCCCTTTCTGTACACTTAGTATTCAAGACTTGGATTCTCCTAATCATCTATTGCTAATCTCAGTTCTTTTTGGAATAAAAATTATCTTTATGTGGGAAAAGTCAGTGGAGGGTTCAGATGCTAACCATCACATTTTGTGTTATCTGATCTCCTTTTCAAGTGGAAAAGGCTAATATATTAACTTCACAGACTTGACAGTTTTAGTACTGAAATTAACTGAATTTGCAAACGTTTGAGAATAAATGTGCTGTGAAAACAGTTCTTAATATCTTGATACCTATGGCTCAGGATTTAAATAAAAAAGTTGCTTAGGATTTAAATAAAATAGTAGCTGCTTTTCAAATAGTACAATGCTTGCATCGTTCTTCAGCTTAATGAGAACATCTTCTTTGATACTAACACAGCACAACTCATCTATAAATCTGGCCTTAACATCGAAAGAATTTGCTTGTTATAGAAATGTGTCATGGCAGAGGGTGAAGGAAAGCTTACAAAAAAATTAGTGTTGCAAGACATCTGAATGACTATAGCATGCTTTATACTAAAATTGCCTCACAGGAGGTACAACAATTCTGTACAAAGAGACTGTACAATTTATAACTAGAAACTTTTACTCTACAGCACTGCCTCCATGCATGATTAGGTTTCTTAAAAAAAAAAGAGAAGCCATGGTGTAATGCTAACACGAGTGATGCATGATTGATGATCCCCTAAAGGCAGTGAGAGAGAAAATTACCTCCTTCTCTCATTTTAGGGCATTATTAGAAGACTCAATGAGTTCAAAGCTCAGGAATTATGTTAAGAGGACTGAATCTTGCTTTAAGAAATCAGAATAAATTATTTTCACAGCAATTCAAGGGTAAGATTTCTTTTAATGCACTGGCAGAAAAAAACCTTCAAGATAATGTTACATAATACTCTTTAAAAATATCTGTCACATCCACTGTGGTTTCCTTGCATAAGTTGCATTCTCTTCACGTACTAAATGGGCAATAATCTGCAAACAATGCAGATTAATACTACATTTTAAATATTTACACAGTGTCCCTCTGCGTATCTTTCTGATTTCTGCCTAATGACTTTAGCAGAAATTGGCTGAATGATGCAAAATTTGGAAGAGGTAGTTGCCTCAAAGGTGTTATGTTCTATACAATTTCCAGTGTGCAAAAAAGAGATGGCTTTAGTAGTCTCATTAAGGGACTGCCCGTGGTAGCCCGAGTTCTACCCTTATGGGGCACAGGGGGATCAATATGGAAAGCAGATTCGTGAGCACTGCAATGGGAAAGTCATCAGCTGGATCTGGTGAGGCATTGGATGCCAGTGAATCCAACTACAAGGAACATCCCTAGGAAACAAGGTCGCACTGCTCCTGTTACTTTTCAGTTTTGCAAAGTACGGCCATCCTTGTTTGAGTTAAACAGAGCAGGTTCCTGTTTCCAAAGGTGATGTGTTTTATTTACAGCCTTTAAATAAGATACAAACTACACTTCATCTCTACCTCTAACCAAGACCCCCCCTATAAAACAGGGCTCAGTGAATATCTTTAGCTTATGTCATCATTAATAGATGTTGTGCTTAGGAAAACCTGTGTGTTGAGAGGGTAAATGGTATATCCCCTTAGCTGAAGCAGGTTGCAGTGGGCTTGCAGTTTGTCTCTGCTCTATCATAATGCTTTAACTTGATTTTAGACTTTTTTTGAGCAAATAAAATTTTAGAGATTTTCTACTCATGCAGGAGGGAAAAAAAAGCTATTTAGCAACTGTCTCTAGACAAGAAGTTATATCATCAGTTTTCATCCTAGGGAGTCTTTATTTGATGTAATACACAAATAAAACCCTAAAATCCCACATTACCATCTGCCATTTATGTCCATTATAAAAATAAGAGCAGATGATGTGATAGATGATATAATTTATCTGCGTGTGTATTCCTATTTTGAGGGGCTGCCTGGCAACACTCAAGTGGTGAGGGGAAGAAGAGAACAAGTTCAACATTTTGTTATTTTTTCAGCAACTTATACCTGCCCATCATAACTGGCTCAAAATCTCTGCTCCAAAGACTTGAGATTGCTTCACCAACTCATTCAAATTATCTGCATCTTAAGTATTCTGGGCTTGAGATTTGCATTTGAACTGTTTTTCTGTGTTAGTCAAGATTGGTATTTCCTATGCGTGTCCATAGTGGCGTGTCCATGAAGACACTATGTTGTATCTTCATAGCACAATATAATGCTTGCAGGCATAAAATAATACTTTCAAGGCAGTTTTGTGAAACAACCATGCAGAATTGCACCTTCCCACAGAAAATGTTTTCTATACACGGGAAATAAACACTTTTATAGACCGGCAATATTTAGATCTAGAGAAGCAACAAAGAATAATTGTAAAGTATCCATTTCAAAATCATTCTTTTAGCATGTTGTATCATTTGCCTTCCTAAAATAACAGCTGCCTCATAGCTGCCATTGCAGAAGGACATGAAGCCTCCATGGGATCTACAGCAGACAGGAAAAGAGCAAGTAGATGTATCTAAATGAAGTGACCCGGAGACACTTCTCAATTACCATGTACAAAGCTACCTGTCTTTACCTGACATATTAGGCAGAGTCCCAGGTGGATGCTGCTCCTTCCCCACCTTTAGCTCTGTGGCTTTCTTGTGAAGGAAGCAGGTTGGCCTGCAGGGAGTGACATTCGCTCTCTAATGAAGTCTGCTGTAGGGACAATCAAGAGCATGTGTTTGCTGCACGAATTAGTATCTACATGCCTTCACATAGTTGAATATATTAATAAAATCATTATGTTTCCACACGAACAACTCCACTGAAAATTTGGCTTAAAAAGCTCACCACAAACCACTAAAGTGCTGGCTTCATCATCATTAAAAACTAATCAGACCCATCACTGCTGAAACATCAGCTTTCCATGTTTGTATACAGAGTACATCATTAATTTATTTAAATGTCAGCAATCGACTTCATCAAGGTTCCTTACACTTCATCACGCCTCCCTGTGCGTGACGGGGGTAGAAGTTATCTTGGTCAGGCAATGCAGGACAACAGTTCAGTCACCGCCTTGGATGCATCCCTTAAAATCTTTGAGAGCAGAGTGTCACTGTTCTCTATTTTGTGCCAGGAATGCTTGTTCGGGGCCTTTATGGTTCCCCTCCGCACACCGTGCCCTTCCCCAGGGACTTAAAAGCATCCTACAAAGGCCAGAATTAGTGTCAGAAGGGTTTGTGTGCACTTGGAGAGGAACAGCATAATTGCACACACTTCTAAGGTGAAAAGGCATTTTTCTTTCAAGAGTGATTCTGTTCAGCAGGTAACTCATTTGCCCAGATTTGCTGCCCACTGGGACTAAGAATATCATCCTCTTCTGTTCTGCCATGCTGACTTTCCTTGCTTCCTAGATTATCTGTGGTTTCATTAAAACCTGTTTTTTGTTTTCTTCAAAGATGTTCTTTCACAAAAACTACATGTTAAATTAAGTGAAAGATGCAGATAGTACAATTAGCATAAGGAGGGGGAAAAAGTCCCTGAAGGCATCAGATCCTTAAAAATGAAGCAAAGTGAGTGTATTAACATTCACTTTGCATAATGAGATGTGCTTGACACAATGAGCTAGTGCATTAGCCTTTCACCCTAGAAACCTGTGTTCAAAAAGGGAATCATGCAGAAATAAATTTGGTGGCTTCATACAATTTTCTCCTTAACATTAGTGCACCTTGCACAAATCACAGTGCAATTTGATACGTCTAGATGCTAAAGAGACTCTAGGGACTGAAACCTCATGAAATGCAGGCAGTTCTCTACTGATACCTGCAGGACAGTCTGGTTCTATTACTCTACTGCTTGTCTGTGAGTCAGCTGTTGGTTACTGCTGTAGGTTCTTTCTCTCTAGAGTATTCAGTGTATTTCAGCTAATGTCTGGGCTGTCAGTATATGAGAGTTGAAATTTTGGTCTTACAGCTGGGCAATATAAAAGTAGCAGGCGGTTACTTAGGCTTCATTTAATTATGGCACAAAAAAAAGTCTTACTGGGTAATTATTTTATTTTATTTTATTTTATTTTATTTTATTTTATTTTATTTTATTTTATTTTATTTTATTTTATTTTATTTTTTATTTATTTTATCTTATTTTGAGACAATGTGCTCCAAAGGAGAAGGGAGTAGAGGCGCGCCTGTTTCCGTGGCCAAAAATGAGGTAAGCTGTGAGAAGAGCAGCCTTTACTAGAATTGCTGTTTTTCACGAGTGTGATTACATTACATCAATATCAAATTGCATTAGGCCAGCAGAGCACTAGCTGATACACACACTCAATCAGGGTTTTCCTAAGCGTGCTGCCATTTCATTATGTACATTGTAGACAGTGCTTAAATGTTAGCTGACTACAAATTCCATTTAGAAGCATTTTAAAGATGATACTTTGATATTTTCTTATTCAACCAGAAATAAGTTTAGGGATTTGGATGAGGTGAGGACTACAACTGGATCCACAGGGCCCAATTCCTAAGATACAATGAACAAGTAAGAGTCAGGAGTAAATTAGTGCAAAGAAAATATCAGATCCTTAGAACATACACACCTTGGAAGAGCTAAATAGAAGCAGAAACCAGGCATGATTTTTTCAAATCACGAACACAGATGTTTTCATTTGCACAGTAGTACTGAACATTCACATGTTCATAAGCTAAGGATGAGCAGTCTTTTCCTTTTGTTTTTTTAACCTATCTGAAATCATGTCTACGTACAATCACCACAGTTTGTAAGAGAGTTCCCCTATTCCTAACTTTATTATTTGCCTTCCTGCCGGTCAGACCAGTAAAGATCTTGGATCACCTGTAAACCGCAGCGGTAACACTATGAGCTTTTCCCTTCTCTAATAAATCCCGTGGTTTTTGTTTTGCTTTTAGCAACAGAGATGCACTGTTTCTGCCCAAGTCAGTCTATGCTCATTGTCTCCTTTGTATTCTAGTCTCTCACCAAGCATGAAATACCTGCGCCCTTGGAGATTGGACCCAGTCCTAGTCCAGAAACACTACCTTTTAGTGACTGTGATTAAAATCATGTCCTGAGAAAAGGAGCTAGAGCAATTTAATTAATCTAAGCAACATCCTTGTCTAAAATGAAGCCTGGCTGTTAAGACTTTGGCAATGTAAACGCTTGATATCTACTAATGTCCTGACCTGGACAAGGAAGGGATTAGCACCCGTCTCAGTTCTGTTGTGGCACAGTCCTAACGTGGGCGGTGAAGGGAAGATGCTCCAACACCTGCTGGGGTGTTGGAGGAAGCGTGTTTGAGCTCCCTGTCCTGGAAGAAGGCTACATATGAGGGCTCCTATGTCCCAGACAAGTTTGAGGAGCAGTTTTGTAGAAGATGCCCCATGCTGTCATCCTGAGGCAGGTGAGCTTTGTGGAGCTTTCCCTTTTAGAAGAGGGAAAATGCTTAGTATGAAGACTTGAGCCAGACACCTGAGCTTGAGAAATTGAGTCCAGATACACTCCTAAAAGGTGCACCCTTCTCATGCCTGATTTTTTTCACTTTGTGCGCTGCTGCTATGTTCCTCATTTAGGAACTGTGGTGCCTGTGCCATCCTTCTGTGTCTCACCTTCAACTTTAAGTCATCATCCCCAGATAAAAGCTACAAACCTCCTCTGTATGGGCTATTTTAATAGCCTATTTGTCAAATTCCATTGTTCCCATTGCACATCTGTTTGGGAAGCGGGAATAGAGCAGGCCATGCAGGTGTGGTTAAGTTCCCCTTATTGACTTCCAGACTACCCCTTTGTGCCTTGAACAGCTAAGAAAAGGGTTTGGAATTGCCTCTTGAAGGGATAACATTGTTATACTGAAAGAACAATGGTCAGGTAACATCGGTCTAGTGCTTGACACTGCTACAAGGAAAAGTCCAGTCTTTTTTTTCTAAGATCTGTTTACTCTGGAGTGCCTAAACGTCTATATTAGAGAAACATCCTCCCATGAAACATTTTCCTGTGAATCTTAGCATCTGACTGCTTTATATTTTAATTATATTTGACTAAAAATGCAATTAGGATTTCAGAAACTACCCAGTGGAGTCAACAACAACCTCTATAAATGCAAAGAGTATAAATAAGCAGACCAATAAGAGCTGGATATCTGTCAATTTAAATGGCACTCCACATGTGAACTTTTAATTGAGATGAAGCATTGTGGCACAATGTATTCCATTTATTACTTTACATTAACTTTCATGTGACCTATTTCTCTACCTCCTGACAGGTTCATCTTGCTGAGAACTTCACAGACAAAATGATATTTTTCACTTCTATCTGCTCAGCTGTGACCTCAGATGTCTTGCAGTTGCTCATCTTTTCCCACTTCTTCCCTACCAAGGGCAGCAAGAAATTAATGAGTGATGTGGTCTGAAAACGCAGATTTCTAGTAACTTTCAATCTATCCTTGATGAATTTCCTGAAATGACATGCAATCCTACTACTAATATTGCTTGGTGAAAAAAATAGCCCATCTGGCTTAAGCTATTTAGTGGCTATTCTATATCTCACGTTTTAAAAGAAAACACTGTCAAATTCTGATTTGAAATCTTGTGTTAATAAATCACTCGAAACACTTAGAGGGTGTATGTGCTTGCCAGCTCTTGGGGTCACTGCTGTCCCAATGAAACGAGTAGAGTCCACGTAATGATGTGAGCCCATAACCAGAAGGTGTCAGCTGGAGGGTCCCTATATCCACAAGGAAAGGGAGATAAATTTCTCTCATTTCTAACTCATGTACAATTCTTAGGCAAGTCACCTCATTAGGCAAAATCTAGAATTTCTATTTCCCTGAGAGGACAACCTTCACAGCTACAGCTATTCTGCAGCTAACAGTCATTTGGAAAAGTCAAAGTACACCTCTCTATTTCCTATGGAAAGGATTCAATTTGGTTCAATCATTTACCATGTAGTTTATGTTTTATTGCTAGAAATGGTGGTAGATTGAGAATAATGTTTTAATTTATTTATTGGGTATGAATCTGGTACCAAATCCAATATTGAATCTCCTGTATCAATAATTTCATTTTAAAAACTGATTTAGAGAAAGTGAGGAATAAATGTCTTTAGGATGTTCTTACTCATTTACAGCAGTCACAGGATAAATAGCATTTATGTTTGAGAACCTTTCTTAAATGAAATAAATATCTGTTTAAAAAATCACTAGAGTATTCTAATTTCTACTGGAAAATTTATTTTGATACGTGTAAAACAAAAATGGTTATTTGTGTAGGAGAAAGATAGTATCCATTTACTGTTGCGACTGGGACCTGGAACACAGAGATTCAGTTTTGACCAAGTAGAAAAATCATTAAGAGCATATGATTGATTAGAAAGCTTATCTGATTATGCTAAACTTACTTAAGCAATGTTATAGTTTATTAAGACCTCCTGCTTCCTTCTGTTCAGTGAAACATACTCAAATCTTCTGCAATGCCCCCAGGGGCACAGCGTACATACATTAAGCCACATACCTTCCATACCTTCTAAGGTTACTTTAAATTGTTATCCTGCTGCTCATTAAGAGAAATGCTGGTTGTTTATCCTTTGCCAGATAGTTCACAAGAGCTAATACCAGGGTTAAAACCGCTGCGTCAAATTCTGAGGAGTGAATTCCAAGCCTCCCACCATGCGGGATACATGAAGGATTGTCTGCATCCTCTGTAATCTTTTCCTCTGCAATCCTGGAAGCCATTAATGTAAATTCTCATCTTGAAGTAAACAACAAGATCCTGCTATTCACTTACTGTCTGGTTTTCTTTACCTTTTCTTTCCTGAAATTCCCCTTTCCCTTCCCTACTCACAGAGCCCTTGAGATCAAAAATTTATCCTCCATTTCATTTCTTCACTCCAGCATCTTTGCCTTGTTTTATGGCAAGGGTACCTTACTTCATCCTGACTTGCAAAAGGAATAGCTGAATGTTACCGAATTAATTGGAGAACACCCTTAGACCCTACGAGTTAGTCTCCGCCTCTTCAGTAAAGCACGCGCTGTAGGAAGATCTTCCCCCTGGTACAAACACAATAGCTGCATTTCCCATTGGCTATTAGAAGTTCTGCTGGAGCACCCACTGCGTGCCCAAAGCAGGTTTGTCCAAGAAAGGCATGTTTGTTTGTCCTTATCCAATCTGTGTCCTCTAGCTAGGAGCACACAGGAGCACTGTTTTTGGTGGTATGGCCCACACACTGGTGCTGGCGTTAAGAATCTGGTGTGAAGATGCAGCTACTCCATGAAGATGCCAGAATATGGACTCACACTTGGTGATTTCTCATGCACCTTTTTACCGTACAAACACTTGGCTTCACTCACGTTGGTCCACAACATTTGGATGGCTCGGCAGGCTCAGAACACAAGTTATTTCTCCATGTGGGGCCCCACTGCCTAAGAGTCCTGGTGAACCGAAATAATTTTGGATGAGTGCACCTCAGAAATCCAGCAACTGAGAGATAGGACATGATCTTCAGCAGTGAACTGATGTATGGTTTCATTCCTCTTTTCTTCTATGGATCATACACAAGGAAGGTCATATTAGTTAAGTCCCCAGTGCATTCACAAGACACTGGGATTATGCAGATTTTGAAATCAAGGGATCTTTTCATTTTAGGGTCTAATTTAGACATCCTGGTTAAAAGACAACCTCCCCCCCAAACTTGTCTTAACCTTAGACCTTTATCTTGTTGTGAATAGGTTAAAAGGTACTGGAGCTTGGCAAGAGAGACATAATTCCCACCAGGATTCCCTTGCTGCAGCTTTCTCTGATGAAAGGTCCCTTGTATTCAGTTCTACATCTGATTTTAAAGAGAAAACTGTGAGTGGCAAAAGAGAAAATAAAGTAGTTTGATGGGTTTTTTTTTTTTTTTTTTGAGGTAAAATTAACTTTTAAAAATGAAAAGCAGCTGCAAAAGCTGCTTAGAAGATTTGACTATTATTTTGGGAGAGCGAGAGCAGGAGAATTCCTTTCTACTGTGAGACTTTATAAAAACCCAGTTCCTTTTGCAAAGCATATAGCAAAATAGTAAGTTTTGGAACACTAAACAAGCCGATAGTATCTTTCTAAGAGATGGATTTCCAGTTTCAATTATACATTCTGATAGGGTGTAAATCTTTTAGTCTGGATACAGCATAATTGGGTACATCAGCGGTGATTGCTCTGTTAATCTCCTCCTGACTTACCCCCGGGGCAATGTGAGTTAACTCTCTCTGGTGCACAGGGATTCCCACATGAATTTCTACAAAATCCTCTTCTTTCATACCTTAATCTAAATGCTATTTAGGAAATGAAAGAGGAAGCATGTGCTAGGTACACAACTAGGTATGTGCTTGCGTGCCAGGCACTAAAATGCACAATGGTGATAACCGAGAGGGTGGTTAGCTAGAAAGACAGTGGTAGCACTATCGAGGATGACTGAATCAGACCTGTCTTTTTAGACAGTTTGTTGTCTGGAGACAGCCTTAAATGCCATCAATCTTAGTCAGGAAAAAAGTGGCTGCTGCTTTCTAGATGTTTTTTCTTACTCATTTGCTCAAATGGCAGAGAGATGGCAGTCCTTTCTTCCAACATATACTTCTCAACAGGCATTTATATCTTTTTCATTATAGCTTGGTTTTGTGAATGGGCCATATATTTAATAGCATTTTATTTACTGAAAGGCAAACCACTGAGACGTAATGAGTGTGGAAAAGGGAACCCCAGTTGTTGCTTCTGAAGTCAGTCTTGTTAAGTGATGTAAACATTACGTGCATTGACACAACAATGTAATCGGATGAGATGCCCTCATTATTTTACCTGTATATTTATATGTGTGTATTTACTTGCTTAAATGTCTGTTCAGATTATGCAGTACCATATGGGAAAAAAATATATTTCCTGGAAAGTCATTTTTAAGACAAGAAAACTGCCTAACGTAGTCTTAAAATAAATTTTATAGTAGAGCAGTGACATTCTGATTAAGAAACTACTGAATTCGCATTTGCTAGCATAAACCTATTTGTAATTAACAACAGAAATTTCATCTGCCACCTTCTACAGTTGATAGGGTTGTATGCTCCTTACTTGAAAACATTTTTATAAATGAGATCTTTAGAAGGGTGCTACAAATACATTTTGTCACTACCTCTCACACATTTCCCGCTCCTGTTACCATCTGTAGCGATCACACCATGTCAACAATGTGCTCTTTCTCACCAGGTGCAAAAAGCATTGCTCTTCATGTTATTGCTTTTCTTAATTACATCTTCCACTTCTTGGTATTCTGCCTCAGGTATCTCAAGTATTAATCACTTTGCAGACGCTTGTGCTAACCTGAACTTGGCTATCCACTTATCTCTGTATCATCAGCAAAGTGAAATGCACTGATTGCATACTTGAGAGCAAACTGGCATGCTGTTTTATAACTGTGACACAGTTTTTCTCAACTGTGTCCAAACTCATCTCAATCTTTTCTTCATTTCCTCTCTTCAGACAACTTTTACTGCATTAACTTGTCCAGTAGGTATGCAATCATCAGTGTCCTTCACAAAATTACCAGCAATTTCTGTGGAGCAACTTCTATTAGCCCTCCCCAGGCTCATTACGTGTCTTGTTAAGCTTGTCTTCACGTTGTCTCTGAAATAACAGTCATTCCCTCTTTTATTTCCTGAAATATTGCTGGGAAGCCTTCTGTTTGTAGTCTTGCTCCATGGGCTCTTAAGTGGGCTAAATTTAGGAAACAGCAGAGAAAGAGACTTCTTGTTAAGCTGCTTAAGGTGTTGCAACTTGCTGAGAAGACTAGAGGTAGGAAGAGATGACAAGATTGGTTCATTATACTGGCTTCTGAACCAGTGCAGCACTGCAGACATGAGAACTACCAGAACTTCGTAGACTTTATTAAACTGAATGAGCTTTTGGGGGAGGAATGTTGGTTTCTTCCCTCCACTGCCCCAAAGTGCAGTAATTTGCTCATGGTAGGCAGTGTGTTTGCTGCCAGTGCTCACTGGCACTGGCTCACTCGGGCACTGTATTAACGGTAGCGTGCAGGGCTTGAGGCGCTGCGATGGAGGATCGTGCCTCCAGATTTCCATTTGCCACTCAGCTTTTCAGCGTGATGTGTTTTATCAGCTTTGTGGAAGCCTTCTATGTCTAACAGCATGCTGCAATATTTCTGTTAGGTTAAAAGGATGGCATTCCACTCCGAGAAAGGAAAATGAAGGCTTTAGAAGTCCACTGGGAGAAAGCAGTGAGGATGAGCAAAAGCCTACCAAGCAAGACCTGAAAGGAAAGACTGAGTGAATGTGTTCCTCGGAGAAAAAAGGAGAAGGTTGAAGACAGTTGTGTTAACAGTCTTCAAAGGCAGAACAGGCTGCTTCAGAAAGTAAAGGAAGGATCTGTTCTCTCTGTCTGTGTTGAATAGGTACAGAAATACTGGGCTAAGCTGCAGCAAGATTTGCTCTAAGCCCTGTCGTGACATTGGCATGCACAAGAAGCTCATGGCTGCTCTGAGCTGGTTCAGCCATCTAGACAGGTTCTCTGCAGCTTGTGTTTCTGCGAAATACATTACTATAGTAGTTGTTTTTTTGTTATTTCTATTTCAAAAGCTCCTTGACCTGCTAATTGAAACTGTAACTCTGTTTTGTTAGCTGTACTACAAGCACAAAAATAATCCCTGCCCTGAAGTGACAAGTCAGAGACTACTGAAAAACATTATCATTTTTTTTTTGCTTTCTGTTAACATTTAAAAGACGCCATGCACAACCTCAACTCCTCAGTGTGTGGCAGCGCATGTATATGCCTGAACATCACATGTGAATGTATATATCTGAATATCACAGCTCTCCAAGCCTAGTACAGTTGAAAGACCTTCTTCTCTGTCATGATGAACAAAAATCTCTTTAGGTTTTCAAACAACCATTGCTAATGATATAGAGTAATGTCATTGTAACAGTTGTTGATCCTATTTTAGGCATTATGTTTCTTAAAGCTTTAAATTAATTTACCATTTTGCATTTGGACAACCCTGCAAAAAACAGACTTGATTAAAACATATCCATGCAGCAAGAATAAATCTGCACCTTGTTGACACCCAGAATGGAAGAACTGCAAATTTTAAAACTACAGAAAGACACTGGTTATTTAAGTAGCTTTTTAACATGCTTCTTACTATTTCTTGGCATCTGTTTGGTTACATTTCACTTGAGTATTGAAGACTCACAACGGAAATTATTCATCTTTGTTTAAAGGGAGACAATTTAATCAGGGTAAGTTTTATTTTGTTATATAAGGATTTTCAGTAAGTAGATGATTGAACGAGACTATCAAGTACTTTGGATAAGAAATTGAGTGAAGAGTAGTAATAAGCCATGAGTGTTGAGATATGAAAAAAAAGTCTCTCATTTAAGTTTTAAAGTGCTGGAGAAAAAGTATTATCAAAAAATGCTCCAAGACAGATTTGTGTTAAGAATCTGCCATAATATGGAAATACCAGGTGTATACTTAGCCCTGAAAAGAACTGGTGAAGACACTCAGAAGCTTCTACACATTTAGATCAGTAAGGATCTCAAAATCTAGTAAGTACATTTTCAAGTGTTCTTGAATTGCCATCATCCTGATTCTTCTTTCAGAAAGATAGTTGCTGTTCTACTAATGTACTTGAAATGTATATTTGTCTATTCAAAATATGCATAGCACTCTTTCTATACAAGCTGTTGGAGAGGATTTGTGAGTGACTAAATTGCAGCAATTGCAGCAACAATATGCAATAGGAAGTATGCAGTTGCAGTGGCTGCACCTCAGAAATGTTTAATCTTTCAGAAAAATAACTGCTTCTGCTGTCATTCCCTGTCTAAATATAGGGCAACAGATGAAATTTTTCTGAAGTGAAAGAAATTTAGTGGATAAGACCATAAAATAGTATTTTTTTGCGAAGAGAAGAGCAAGTTCCATGAAGTTTGATATTAGAAAATATTAAAAAAGGCTTTTTACTATGAAATAAAATTTCTCCCCCAAATGATATTCCTCACTGCAGGTTGTTATTTTCTAACTGACTCTGAACAAAATAAGATGAATGTCTGGAGAATGTTTCAAGATTTCCTGTGCAAGGTATATATGCGTTGAAATTTTGCAGACCTTCAAATACATGGGTTATACTTACAATACGCATGCTATATGCGAAAGATTGAGTTGGGAAATAACAGGCTTCCTGCCTCATTTATTTTGAGAAGGCAACTTATTTCAGCCGTAATCCTTGCATGACTGATGTTTAAAATGAGTAGTGCTAAAACAGAAATGTCACCTGCTTCAGTTTAGTTTTAGAAATGTGAAAAGTGAAAGTTTTAGAAAAGAGAATGCTTGATATTTTAATTTGCTAACTGTAGCAAACAATGTAGTTCATGAACAAGAGAACGAAATATCTGGGTTTCTACATTTGAATTTTGTGGTTTGTGGATTGTAAGACAGTGTTAACTGTACTCCGAAGATTTTTACCCAGTCTGAACATTTACAAGCTGTTCATTTTAATATAGAAGACTGCTTGTTGTCTTAGAGTACAGTGAAAAAAGGGAGACTGTTTTGTTTACGAAGGATTTCTGTGTTTTCATTACAATCCAAAATGCAGAGATAACCTTTGAAAATCTCTAGGCTATGTTAAGAAGGGAGAAGACCATAATAGAAGACTAATAAGTAAAACCAGATCAGGTGGTGATATATATAAAACATTGTGTAAATCAGGAGCCCAACCTGCTGGGCCCAACAGCCTGTGCTGTGTCCAATTTAAGCACAACTCATCACGAAAGATGAACAGGTTGAAAGCAGCCTAGAGAAGAGCAGTGAGAATTATCAGAAGTTTGAAAGCAGCCACAGGGGAAAGGCTGAGGCAGGTGTTTGAGAAGAGCAAATCAAGATGTGACAACAGTCTTCAAACATAAAGGCTGCTGCAGAAATAATAATAATAAAAAATCTACTTTTCATGTGATTTGCGAATATAACAGATAGGCTTGAATTACAGGCGGAGAGATGTAAACTGGGCATTGGGTTAAACTTTGCAGCAATGAATGAATTATGAAGTGACATAAACAGAGTACTTAAGGTGTTGTGAATTTAAAGAGGTGAAGGCCCTCCCTTGGTGCCTGGGAGATGGGATAACCTATCTCTTGAGATTGCTTTCAGGTCATTTCTGTGATTCAGTCTGGATTTGTATCTGAATGGTCCTCTGTGCACTTGACTACAAAGACAAATTTTTATTATAACCAATATTTTGAAATGCAGATGTTTAATCTAAGGTATTTATATAACAGCATATTCAGGTCCTCATATGGGTCAATCACTTCTCAAAAGTTCTGAATTTGCACAGCTACTTTTAAAGCTTAGGTACAAAAGAACACAAATACCCTCATGGCTTCACACTTCCCTTTTTTGTCTGACTGCAGCAGATGCTTCTAATGCAGATTCATGAAAACCTAAATTAGACAATGATGGGATAATCTGCATTAGATTTCCTTCTATTACCAAATAGCAAATATTGGCTTTAAACTCTCAAGCATGCAACTTGATATTTCTTCCAGCTTGTGTATTAATAGTAACAAATTCAATTCCAGTTCATAATGTTAGCCATTTAAATGTTCAGTCACTTTTTATATTATTAGTTATTGGACTGTAGCCATAGTCTCTGCTGTTCAGTTGCACGTCATGTTAAAAATAATTCTGTGGTATTATTTCAGAACTGCTGGACATTTTTGCTGCTGCTCTTGAACTTGTTCTGTCTTAAGAAAAATATTCCAGCTGTCATGAAAATCTCTCAGGTATGAATTTTCTGGACACAGGCAGCCTAACCCCAGAATAGAAAGTTAAACCAGAGGCAGTCATGTTTGTCTGCAATAACATTGAATAGAAACCTGGGACTCGCAGGTCCCAGGTGAGTTCAGTAATTACTAGTTATCCATTAAAAACCAACAGCAGATGTTCCATGCTGCATTGCAAATTCATTATGTCAGCGACTGCTTCTACAGCTTGGAGTTTGAGAAACTGGCTTGGAATATGTGAAATGCAATCTCAGATCTCTGCTGAAAGATAGGCAGCACAACAAGGTAAACATGAATCTGCTATTTGCTAGGTGAGCATCTGAGCTTTCAAGATCCAAGCATTTCTAGGTGGATTACTCCGTTAAATGTTGCCCACCGTGCCAGAACAACTTTGACAAGGAAAATCATGTGAGAGAATAAAAGGCTTTGTTGCCTTTTGGAACAGAAATGTATCTTTGAAATCCTTAAATGTGGTTGTTTTGCCTGTCAGTGCTGACAAGCGACACTTCAGGGTGCAGTCCAGATAATGCTTCCCACCCTTACGTAATGTTTCTATAATGTTCTCCATTCAGTTCCCTATTCTTTGGAACTTTTCCTTTTCCCTTCCTTTTCTTCTGTGGCCTCTCCTTGTAGAAATATACAGAGCCGCTGTGTTCAGCGTGTAATCTGTCAGCCAGCCCTGCTCTCCAAAGCCTGAGCTGATGGAATTTTTCTAGAATCCTGTTGAATGATTGCAGTTTGCCTCCTCTCTTCTTGCCACATGCTTTAGCCTGTATTTAGCTTCGCTGAAGTTCATTTTGCACCTCGCTGTCCCCCAGAACATGCAAGGCTAAAGTACTTGTCCTTTAGATTTCCTCCTGTGTAGGTACAAGGATACCATGACCAGCAAAGTATGGAAAGTAGATATTACAGAGGCACTGCAGCATTCCCCCACTTCCTTCTGAAATTAAGCAAGCGTATAAAGAAAAAGACATTAAGATACAAATGCCATTCATTTCTCTTCTTGAGGGTTGAATAAAAGCACGCAGGTGACCTGCTGAGTAGTTAGAGTGCAAAAGTGCTGCACAGCTGGAAGGTGCATGAGTACCCGCATCGCCTGGGTGCATTTTCAGGTACTTAGCACCCCAAAACATGCCTAACGCACTGATCTCTGCTGACAGGCTGCTTCTCTTTCAAGCAGAAAAATGTGACCCCACTTACGAGTGCTGCTTCCTGCCAACCCAGCCATGCACCGAGATCCCCTGTGTTCTCTTGTATGCTCCATTTCCAAGTGATATAGAACCTGTGCACAGTTTGCAAAAGCCTAGTTCTGCTCTCAAAATGCCCTACCTTTTCCTTATGCTTGACTACTTTCATATAAAGTGCCAGTTATGTTGGGAAAAGCCATTTGCACTAGCAGAAGAGGGAAAAACCTAAGCAAAATGGATTGGCCTAGGCCAAGCTTACAGCAGATGCTGTAGCAACACTCCTAAATCATGTTTTATTGGCTGTCCTCTGCTAGAATTACATGGCTCATGCCATCATCCTTTGTCACTAGAAAGTTCAGAAGCATGTTTTATCATTTTGTAAAACATTAACATAAGCCTATTAAAATGCAGAAGCATCACATTAATATGGGGTAAATCATCTAGTCTGGAGCCTTCAAGGCAGACTGTGAATTATTCAATACAACGATAGATTTAGCCAGCACAACACAGTAAGTCTCTGATTAGCCCTGGCATAAATTTAGAGAGGTCATTAAGATGAACATATTCCTTTAAATGCACCCTCTGTATGTAAAAGGGGGAAAAAAATAAAACAGAAAAAGACTACGAAGTCTTAGGAGGGACAGTTAAAGAGACCTCAGTCTTATAGCACATAATCAAAAACACAGACAATACCAGAACCAGCTGAAACAGCCTGGAGGCCAAACCACCACTTGCGCTGTCCTGCTTAGAGCAACAACTAGCAGAGTGGGGCATCCAGTAAGAGATGTGGGTATAAATCTCTGCTAGTTGAGTGTCAAAAACTATTTGTGAAACACCAGGTAAATAAACAAACTTAGTGCCAGGGGATCTGCTCAAAATAAACGGAAAGCAAACAGAGCTGTGGTGGAGGGCCACTGCCGTGGAGGGACATCAGCTCCTGCGTAAAATCTGCCTTCCTCATCGGCCTCATTTCCACCATGATCTTTATTTTCTCTGGAACTGACACAATCACCTCCCACTGACACTGAAAATTTATTACTAACACTCCAGACTGATCAAAACCTATTTAAACTCTTTCACCTTATCAATTCTTAACTTCTATTAACCTAAATCAATGGCCCCAAACATTCCAAAAATCACACCCCTTACTAAAAATTATTAACAACTCCTTAATTGACCTTCCCTCCCCATCAAACATTTCAGCTTGATGAAACTTCAGATCCCTCTTAGGAATCTGTCTTATTACTCAAGCTCTAACCAGACTACTACTAGCCATACACTAAACAGCTGATACCTCCCTAGCCTTCTCATCCATGTCTCACATTTGTCAAAATGTCCAATACAGATGACTTATCCATAATCTTCAGGCAAACAGAGCTTCCTTCTTCTTCATCTGTAATTACCTACACATCAGATGAGGATTTTACCATTGCGCTTACCTCTATAAAGAGGCATGAAACACTGGAGTCATCCTCCTCTTAACACTTATAGCAGCAGCCTTCATACAGCCACATTTTACTATGAGAACAAATATCCTTCTGAGGTGCTACTGTCATTACTAACCTTTTCTCTGCTATTCCCTATATCAGCCAAACTCAGGTAGAATGAGTTGAGAGGGCTTCTCAGTAGACAACCCTACATTAATCCGATTCTTTGCCCTACACTTTCTTCTGCCCTTCCTAATTTCCAGCATCTCCATTGTACATTTAATGTTTCTCCATGAATCTGGCTCAAATAACCCTCTTGGAATCATTTCCCACTGTGACAAAATCCCATTCCACTCACACTTGACCACAAAAGACATCCTAGAGTTCACACTACTATCTATGCCCTTCCTCACACTAACTTTCCTTTTCCCTAACCTAGTCAGAGACCCAGAAAACTTTATTCCAGCTATCTCCTAATCACACCTCCCCATATTAAACCTTGTATACACAAGGCCTCCTGCGAGCAGGCGGAGAAGCAGCCACTGCCAGCCCAGCTCTCTGACCCGCGCTGGTCAGCGGCCAAGCTCACCACTGTGTCCCACGATGGTACACACTGGCATCATGACAGCCAACAAGAGCCCATGGCAAAACGCAGCCGCGCTCCTTTAGGCAACTCAGGAAGCTGCAACCATCCGAGAACCTTCCAGACTTTCCCAAAGCCTCCTGCACACTTCCTACCACTGCCTTTCCTCGCAGCTCCTCCCTTCCCTTCATCCTACCACAAAGATTAGGAAAAGCCCTGGGTGGTTAAGGGGAAAGGACCTCTCCCAAATGAGCAGGTGTCCCCCACAATTGATCCCAATCCTGCTGCAGCCAGAGGCACCTGGAATCTGTTTGCTGCTTCCTCGTCACTTGCTCCCAAGGAAGGAGGCCTGAGCAGGCACTCTGTCCATTCACCACATTTGCAGTGTGTGCATACAGCTATGACTTACTTTTTTTTTTTGCTTTATAGAGAGTTGACATCTGTTGTATCCTCGCTTCAGTATAAAATTGCACTGGATCTGCCAAATCATACATACAATATTAAACACCACAGGCAACCTTACAGATTCATACTAAGCAAATGCTGTGTAGACTGTTGAGATAATTCTCTCTGAATCATGATTTTGCTGTGACGTCACTAAACAAGTCTTCTATTTTGATAGTCAAGGAGAGAGACAAAACCCTGATAATGCAGGAATTACAAAAAGGTCTGTAGTCCATACTCCTGCTCAAAGCATGTCCAGCTGTGGGACGAGACAAGATAGCTCAGGTTTTGACCCATTCAAGTCTTGAAAACAGCACAGGGAAAAAAACCTTTTCCTTATAGCCCATCTAAATCTCTTATTTCAGTTTATGTCCATTGCCTCTTGTCCTCCGACCACGCACCACTGTGAAGAACTTATCTCCATCTGCTTGATTGCCTCGTTGTAGGTACTGGAGGGTTGCTCTTCTCCATGACTGGACAAGCTCCCATTCTCAGCCTCTCTTCACCAGCCAACTGTTCCAGCCCCAAACAGTTTTGCAGAGTGGTCCCCTGCCCAACACAGTGCAGGTTGTCGATGTCTTTGCTGTACTGGGTGTCCTAAAAAGGACATACCTGGATGACTAAGGAGTGCAGATATAATAGAAAAAGAACTAGTTATACATTACTCTGGGCAGTAATGGGTAAATCCTTTCCTTTTGTTCCATTTTTATGGTCTCATTATTAAAAATGTAGTCACTTGGCTACATATAAGTACAGAATGTGATGGTACCTAAAACTTGTTCTAGAGTAATGAAGAGACTTCAGATATACAGCTCATCCCCAGGACCTCATATACAGATAAACCTATCTTTCAACAGATGATTGCTAAGTAGCATGGAATAACTTTGGGGATGGGAGAAAGAGGAGAAAAATCTGTTTAAAACTCATAGAGAGAGGACGATGTTGCATGTTTAATCACCTTTTGGTAAAATTGTTCTACGTCAATCATGTGATCTGGGCAAAGAAGGAACTGAAAGCACAATGTAGGTAGATGTTACTTTTTACCTTGAAGACTTCTTAAAACTAAAATCTCTCCTATGTACCTGACTCATGTGCTGCCAACCACGGGTCACACCTTGCTACTGCTTCCTCCACTGTTGCCCTTATACCACCAAATGTCTTCAGACAGACTCACTGTACTAAAAATTTAGTGAGGGCCTTTTCAAATCTTTCATAAATCCCACTGCTCCCATCAAGTCTCTCTTTGTGATTCTCATTTCCTTCCCTAGGCCTTTTCTCTCGCCATTCTTTCTCCAAATGTCGAGTGTCACTGACTTTAGTAAGAAGGTTGGAAGGCTTTGTCAGAAACATTTTTTCCATCAACTTTTACCTTCTTTTCTTTCAATAACTTTTGTTCCTGGCCTTTTCCTGATCTGCTTCCTTCCCCAGGGATGCATTCCATTATGACTGAACCGTTTCCTTTCCCTCTCTCCTTTATCTAGTGGCTCCTATTCATTTCACAAATGCATTTTAATGTTCTGTGCCTTTAAATACATAAAAGCAATACCATAACAATCCTGCCGTCTTTGATGTCGAGAATCTTTAGTGGACTGCCACTGCTCTAACCTCCCCACATATACACCTCCCATATATCCTTATTCCCTCCTGATCTGTCAGGAGTGCAAATGCCACCACCACCTTCTCCCACCTGCCAATCACATCATGTCTTTGTTTCCCTGCATCTTCCCATTGCCTCTTCAGTGATCAAAAAACTTTGTCCAAACACCTCACCTGGCCAAACTTCTACCTTTTTTTTTTTTTTTCTTTTTCTTTTTTTTTGTGGAGCCATCATTGCCAATCCCAATGTTCAGATCACCTGGTTCCCTGTCAGCTTCTGAGCTCTCTCTTGCCCTGGCATCTCCCGGTCTGTGGGGACTTTCTTTTTCTCCTTCAAATTCTTCCTCCAAACTCACTTAAGTTAGAGTCCTCAAACACTCAGCCATGTCACTAGCCTGCCCTCCCCATTCTGGTGTTATTTAAAGATAACAGTAACTGGTTGTTTCTTCTCTGCAGTCACCAGGAATTGCCTCTATATAGGAGTTGTGTAATCAGGGCAGGGTCTCAGGGGGCTGCTGTCACTCTCTCCCCCATGAGCAGCAGAGAATGACTATGTATTAATAATGAGCTATGAGATGCTGGAGATTTTCATCTGCTCATTAACTAGAAAAAGCCAAAGGAAATGCCTGAGACATATCGCTGTCTGGAGCAACGACAAGCTGCCAGTTTCATACAGTGCTGAAGCACTCTTCAGTCTCTTTGCTTGTGTTACCTAAGAAGCTGCTGTGGCACACACTGGCTGCATGGGAGGGAAACGAACAGGACACTTACGAGGGACATGAATAGTGTTTTCTAAGAGGCCCATGTTGCCAGCAGGATCCAGAGCTACTCATTTGCTGACTGAAGTAGTGGCTGCTAGAAACGTCAGCAGAAGGGGACTTGGGTCTGCACTTATCTTTCGAGAATTTTTTTTTGACAGAGATATTAAACCCTTTGCAAAAATAATTCTCCAGCAAGCAGTTCTGTCCAAAACAGGTAGGAGTGGGAGGCTGAAGAACTACGGCCGTTTCACGAATATATTTTCAGCTGCAAAAGTGAACAGCTCATACAGGAAATACTGCCGTTTGGTAAATGGCATTATCTGAAGACAAGGTCCTTATTTTGCACCTTAATTCCAAACAGTGCAGAAAAACATGTATGCCCACGTCTTCAAGTTTTAAATAACTTACAAATAGCTTCCTGCATCCAAATTGGAGTATACATGTAACAGCAGCAACTCCCCAGAACAGCATACAATGTACCGGAGTAGAGTATGAGCACCATAGGATCAAATGAGCTTTCAGCAAGGAGCGTAAGGTTACAAAGAGACCATTAGTGCAATGCTAAAATCCTGTTCTTTGGTAAGAATGCTATTAAATTACAAAACTCTATTTAATTTAAGTAAGGAGTTATCTCTTTCTTCTTTTTTTTTCCCTGAGGACTGCTAGTAGCTAGTCACACATAGGAGTATAGTAGCTTATAATGAATGTCAGTATGTTTTTCCACAATCAATTTGAATTCTCTCTTCACAAAAATATAAAACAAAACAGTTGGCTGTGGGCTGGCTAGGATTGTGTTTACTGTCTGTCTGAAAACAGAGAACATCTAGTCCAAAAGTATCTTTACCACATTGCTGTTGTGGTCACTTGTACTGATAGAAAATATTGAATTTTAGCAATGCTCCTTTACCCATTTCATTCAGGTATAAACAGCCACACAAGGTGTGGAAAAGCTCTTAGGATTCAGGTTATTGATGCTACCTGTGGCTCTTGTTGGCAGAGCTCCCAGCACTGGAAGGAATTTTTCATCTGAAGGTGATCTCTGCTAGCTTTGATCATATACACAATATCTCATTCCATTGCGAGGGAAACAAACAAATCTAGATATAAATTTTAATGGTAGAACCTACTCCATTGTCAGAGAGAGAGTGAGTTACTTTTTCTGCAGTGATTTCTTTTAATTCCTCAAAAAAAATAAAAGAATGTATGCTGTTACTTAGGTCTGTGAGTGAGTTTTCTGGTCTGTTGCGCACAAAACCTCCTGAGACTCTCTGAACACGTACATTTGCCACTAGAAATTAGTCTGTTTTGCTTCCTCCTCGTTGGCAACTATTTCCATTATATCTTAATACTTCAGGCAACAGGGAGAAAGTAAGACAGAGACTGGAGGAGAATAAGTTCTTCATGAATAACACAGCTTGTTTACAAGCCTTCCCCAGCCTGAGTTAAACCAAAATGAGGTCTCATTAGCTCTGAGGTCTAAATTAGCTTTTGGAAAAGCGTTTCAGGACTGTGTGTGTGGTGGAATGGAATTGATAATAAAAGTTGCTTGGCTGTATCCTGTGAGCTGATTAGCTCAGGAAGAGTACACAGTGTTAAATTAGCATTCGAAGCCTATTCATCTCTGCTCAGAGAACAGTCTCTGTGGGAGGCTTAGCTGGGAGAATTATTCTTTCTTCAACGTTGTTTATAGTTTAGCTGGGTTTTAAAGGATCCAAAGACTTTAAAAGAGACTTGGTCTTCAGCAAAGTACTGTAGAATCTGGAAACTGAAGAGCTTGGCAGTTGGCACCATTGACAGCAACTGCTGTTTCACTCTTTCTCTCAAGCCTGGCATTTTGCACTGCAAGAAAATTGTTTATCAGTAACACATTTAAAATAATGTTACTAGCCAGTATTTTGTAACTGAGACAATAAAACTTGTTGAATGTGAAAACTCTGCATGCAGTGTTGCAGTTACTAGCATAGATGCAGAAAAACAAGAACTTGAATAAATTAAAGATTCGATAGAGATGTTAATGTGTCCATTTTTTGTATATATAGTAATGGTCACTTTTAGCCCTAAACCCTTTTAATAAATTAAAGCTACAACAAATGAAGCGGATATACAATAGAGCACCACAACTATGTGGTTTCCTGTTGCAGAATGTTGCACTAGCTACATACTTGCATGCAGTTTTATTCTTACACAAAGTCTGAATGTCCTTCTGACCGTACTGCAATTTTCATTACAGGGGAAGGTTTCCAGAAACCCACATGATACTCACACTCTTCTCCCAACCAAATATTGCTTCCCCCAAGAGTCTGCACCTTGAGAGTCCCCTAACTCTGACTAATGTGCACAAAATGAGCTGCCTTCAAATGCCATTTGTGGGCAGGCTCCAGAGGCTGCCTGTCCCATACGCATCATTCCTTTTTGCTCTCTGCACCCAAGGAGCCAAGGTTTTCAAGGACAGCATCTCCATGTGAGAATAGCTACAGGCAACATCAGCGCTTGATAAGCTTGCCTTGAACAAAAGCAAAGACAAAAGCCTGAATGCTCTGGCGTGAAGTTGACCTAAAAACTCTCATAAACTCCCCAAGTTAATTTGGATTTTGTTTGTCTTTTGATTTCCAAGGGGTCTTGCTTCATGTCTATTCTGATAACACCACATTTCTTTGCTCTTCAGCCACAAATGAGGCAAGCACTTGTTCCAAGAGTGGAGAATCCATTTCATGCTTGAAATCGAATAAATTTTTTTGGAACTAGAAAAAGTTGCTTGGTCAGATCACTTTCTACTCTTAGCAAGATTGCACCCTGCTTGCATTGCTTCCCACTAATGCCTCACCTAATATATCTTGAGTATTACCAGGATGATACCTCTCTGGACAGTTAGTCTCTTTCAGTCTCTTCCGTCTGATTTTAGCATTCAGAAATATACTGTGAGTTTAACTTCCACTCATTCCATGTTACCTTGCTTCTGTTTCTCAGCAGCTGCTGAGATTGAGTAATTCCCTTCATCCATTTATACGTGTATATCGAAGTATATACAAGTGTATATACAAGTGTGTATTTGTATATTGCATCTATGACCCCTTGAATTTTCTTCTCTCTAGGTAACATTTATTTACCTTTGACAATCATCTCTTATATTTTATGCTTATCTTACAGTATTTACATGCTGTTTCTTAGCCACTATATTGCTGTCTTTTTCCCCTGACCTTCCTCTGCATTATTGCAAAAGTGGTGATACTAAGAGTCATTTTACTGTTACCATGTTAATTGAAGATCATGCAGCTCCAATAGATAAAGTGCCTTATCCACCAATGCTCTAGGCCCGAAAAATATTTTTAGACAAATGGCTATTTTCTTACATTTTAGATGTGTTGCTGTTTTTATTGCTGCCTGGGATAGGAGCTGTCTCTAGTTAACTGTATAGCACTTAGCATGATGGATTTCCACTTGGCTCTGGATTCCTTTGGTGGTTCTGTAATGAGAGATAATTAGAAATAAAAGTAGCAGTGACTGAAAAGTGAAGATTCAAGTGCAGAGCCAGAATCTCACCAGCTCTGCTTTTGTAAGGAAGTTAATTTTCACACTGAACATTCTCAAACTGTTGTAGCTATAAGAGAGCTAGAATTGAAGGTGATAATTATATGGACTGGTACAGATTTCCCTTAACCATATGTGAGATCAGCAATCTAGGCTCATCAATTCAGTGCAGTAACTGTGAAAGTGCCTTGAATTATTTAATTCACTTGTCCAGTGAGAACTCAGAATTATTAAACTTTTGGCAGCTACTGCCTGTAGAATGACATTTTTTTCCACTAGATTTTTCTTCTGTGCAGTTGGCATTTTTTTAAACATGTGGTCACTTATCTTTCTACCTTCTGACTTATTTTGAGTCCTTTTTCTCACTTGCTATCAAGTTTTCCCCAAATAACACTGCTTTGAGTCTGCCTCCAACTTTAAGAGAGAGCCTGGATAATATCTTAATATTCTGAGAAGTGTTTATGCTGACTTTAAAATATCTTGACTTCAAAACTCATCTGTGTGATAATGCAAACTAGATCTCAGAAGAATTAAAAATGTAACTTGTGCTGAATTGAATGAGGCTTTCATTTATATCTATCTGGGCTTGCTCATGTTGAGGAGTAGTTTTCTTTAACAAGTCACACGGAAAGGAAGACACCGCTGTCATCCCAGATGTTTGTGAAGATCTACCTCATTTTCTGTAATTATTTCTCCTCACCGGCCGCAAAGAACAGTCACAATCAGCAGGGCAACTTCCTGGTGCACATTCAGATTCTTCACTGTCTGTGGTGCACCGGTGATGCAAGTGCAGGCTGCTTTGGATACGTCTTCCTAAATGGAGAAAGTCCACACAGTAACTGCTTCAGAATGACTGCTCTTCCTCATGAGCAGCCTCTTTGTCACTTTTAGCTGAGACTTTCTGAATTTTACCTTTGAGAGTGGCCAAAACTGTACTCAGCACCAAAAAATCTCAGGTACCTATTTGGGATATGGGAAGAGTCATGAAAGAAAGTGCTTGTCTCAACAGAGGAGCTGGTGGCACCCTGAGGTGTTCAGTGTGCTCTTGAGTCTTCAACTCCTATCCTTTTTTTAACTTCTTATGAAACAACCTGTCTCTAAGTGAGAGTTTGGGCTAGAAAGTCATAAAAGTCCTATGGGGATGAGATAATAATAACTCATAATGATTTCATAATCATAGTGACTTCAATGAACAGTTTGCCTGTAAAGTTAACTTAATGCTTTATAGAGGAACACTTCTCCAAATCTTCTAATATAGGCAACTCATCTGCGATCTCTTCATCAGATAAAGTATTTTATACTTAAGCATTATTATCTAAAGCTACATTTCCAAAGTAGAGTCTCTTATACTGCAAGAGCATATTGTCCAAAGAGCACTATTTATGAATTGCATTACCTGCAAACGTAGAGGGTTTTTTTTTTTCTTTTTTATGCTGTTACTAGGAGCAATAGGGCAGTGAAATTAAGGAAGGACAACAGAAGAAGAGATAACAAGAGGTAGTTGGCACAGTAGTCCACGTGTGCGAGGAAATGCTTGTTCAAAATTGAAAATCATTCCAATCATTAGAAAAATCTTGGAATAGAAATACCCAATCTGCCATTACTTTTATATCTTCAGAAATCTAGGATGTTGCTGTAAGAATAAAGTAGGGAACCACTGTGTTAGCTGCTCTGCAAAGCCACGATATCTCTGCTTACTTCTGTAGGTGAAGAAAAGCAAAATCCCCATGTATTTTTTGTTGAGAGGAAAGCAGTAACCTAAATGGAGAATAAAGTGTGCTGTCACTAAAAGATTTCCCAAAGGATACTGTGTTAGTGACTGTGAAATCTGCACGTGGCAGACTGAAAAGAAAAACAAAACAAAATGAAAACAAAACCACAAACCCCCTTGTTTTGTGCTGTTACAGCCTTGACAGGCCTTCTGTTGGGGTGGTTGCTCCTAAGATGCATTAATTCTAGCACTTAAGCTCCTATGTGCAATAAAATAGATGCATGAACTGACCTTTCTGGAAGGAAAAGGTTAGTGGTGAAAAGCACTGATTTCAGCAATCCATCTTCTCAAGGTAACCTTAGAGTTTATGGTTTGCTTAACTGTACAGTGATGTTGCTGTTCCCTTGAAAAATAACTCTCCCAAGTGATCAGTATACTTGACCCAGTATTTTCAATCAAATTCTGAATTTTAGTTGCCCACTATCTATCTCAGTATGGCTTTGTCACCTACTGTCCTGTAGTGCATCAAGTTAAGATGTCATCTGCTTGGGAGTACAAGAAGATGAAACTCCTTCTCATAATATCTCCTTGGTAGCTCTTGTGTACAGTTGTTCTGAGAGGGGGCTGACAATGCTGTGCTACATCAAAACATGACTATAAATCGGATGACACTTTGCATCAGTTGTTTTGGTTACTCCAATTACAAAACAGAAATGTCTATGAGACAACGGTGTCACAGAAAGAACTTTAATTAGAAGATGAATAGTAAATCCGAGCTAAGGAGAACTTAGACTCAGTATTATGACAAAATATTAACAAGGAGCTTATTCAATATTGAAGCTTATTCGGAAATGACTAACAGGTCTGTTCAGCAACATCACAGGGAATGATTTCTTACTGAGAGTTCAGAAGGATTATCTTATCTAACAGGAGGTGTCCGTCTGCTTGATATGCCTTAAATTCTGCTTTTTTTTCCAGTAGGTTTGACAGCCATGTTTGGGGAAACTGGACTTTGTCAGGTGTGCACGGGACTTGTACTCGATGATCTCTAAAGGTCCCTTCCATACTTAATGATTCTATGATTCTATGATCTGAAAACAGTCTTTGTTTTGTGAAGCCACTAAGTGCTGGAAAATGTTTCATATCCCCCAGAAGCCTCAGAAGTGCCTCTCATGTCTGCTCAGTGGCTCTGCATGAAGCAAGACCTGCATTTGCAGCTTCTATCTCCTCTTCCTCCTCCAGGTAACTCAGCCTCCCCCTTTCCTGAAGAGCAGGGTAATGGATTTACATTGTATGGATGAAGTACAGACTGCTACATTGGTTCCAAAAATCCGGCTCCTAAACGGAGTGGCATTCCATTAACTGCTTAGTGTAGTTCTTGGTGCCTGCAAATCACTGCGCTATTCATTGCTTTGCCTCAACTTGCTTTAAATGATTGGGGTTAATGAGGCTTCCAACCACTTCCATTAAGAGATTATTCTGCAGTTTAACAGAGTGCCAGGACAACCCTCCTGATACCATCTGACTTACATTTTTCTTTGCTCAGCTTCATCCTATTAATTTCACTGAAAACAATTCTTCTACAGCTTTGCGTTTTAACATGCTCTGAATACTTCTAGGCTACTCCTGTAGTCCCCAAGTAGCCATTACTGGGAAATATTTTGTTCTTCCTGCTTGCAGACATGCAGCTTTAACTGAAAGCTTGTGGTTACCATGAAGATAATAAAAAGTCATTTAAATTAGCACTGATTGGAAAAGATAGCTATGGGACAAGAAACCAACAGGAATGTTGGGCCAAATCCAGCAAAGCATTTAGGCTCTTACTTTTCATTGAGATACTACTGGCATCAGTGGGAAACTAGGAATCGGCAAAGGAGTTAAAAACCTAGAGAGGAGATGGAATCCCAAATGCTTTGTTGGACACGAGCCTTTATATTTCCATAAATTCAAAGCTGTTTTTGTTGCTAAGGTTGGCGGGGGGAGGGTGTTTTTCCTTTCTTTGCACTGACTCTGTCTTACAGCAGTGCCAGGGTTTAAATCAATTGTGCAAGTGAGAGCAGGATGAAGCTTGGTTTTCAAACGCTCGATGCAAACCTTGAGCACATGGGTAGTCTCGCTGGTGTCAGTCTAGCAGGGCACCCTCTCCCCATGTGATTTGTATAATAGGACAACTTGTGTTGACTGCCTTAACCATTTCCTGCCTCTTGAAGTTCTCGCTGGGCTCTGTAAGGTTGCTTTGCACAGCACAAAGTGGAACCACGATAAAGGGATTGCAATGGGCTTTTCTTTTCCTTTCTTTTTTCAAAGGATGAATTTCATATTTAAAAAAATCCTCTATTATACAGATAATGTCTCTCCTGGCTTTTCTACTTCTTAGAAAAGTACCTCTGTTTTCACAGGTTCTTTGAACTTTCTCTACTCCTGTGTGATGCCCCCTTTCTCTTATCACTGTTGTGCCAGGAAGTGGCATAAACTTTATTTCTCTGTTATCTACCCAAGTCAAAGGCGGGTCATCTGCAGCCACTTTCTGCCAGGGGTGTGTGAAAACGCCCCAGCTGGGGATCTCCGTGGCATCTTCTCAGGAGCGTGAAGCATCAGAATTCAAAGCAGGGGCAATCCGGCATTCGTATTCTACGCAGGAAGCAGCCCATTTGAAGTAGAAAGTGGCTCAAGGCAGCACTGGAAAATACGTAGGCTGTTGATGGCCCGGGGCTTACGGTCTTGCCAATTCTGCTGTGAGCCATAAATTCAAGGACAGTGGGACAGATCCTCGAAAGTAATAGCATACCCTTAACCCTGTGCACGAGCACCTCCTGTCACCGCAGCGTGTTGGAACTTTGCCAGCTCCTGTTTCTGCTGACACTCCTGGAGCACCTCACATATTTTTGGGCAATATTTTACTGTTTAATATGAATGTTGCTGTAGCTCCTGCAGACCACCCTTGAAGAGATTTTACTCTTCTATTGTTCCATGTATTTCTTTGCAGAACAAAATGAATTATTAAAAATTGATGTTTAAAAGATTTCCTTTTAAAATAGATTACTTTTTTTTCCCTGTGTTTTCTTTAAATATGCCTTCTTTTATATTTCATATGTACGTGAAACTGAAATGTTCATGAAAATGGTCATTTCAGAGAGTTTAGTCACACAAATTTCTTATCAAAATGAGTTGTTTTAAGGTGAGCAAGAGAAATTCAACTGAAATCAAATAATGAAGATCAGAAACAGTACATTTAAAAACATAGAATTGTTTTTTGTCAATAATAAAAGTCTAAAACGTTACAATAACGAAAGTCCAAAACAGTTTTTGGGCCTTTCCTTTTCAATGAACACTTGCCAAACTTATTTTTGTCCCCTCAGACTATCTGACCTGTCCCACTGAAATCATCTTTTACTACTAAGGTCATATGTGTTGCCATGAATAAGAACCTGTCTATCAGCCATGCCAGCAGGCCACAGTGCCGTAGCAGTGTCATCCTCTGGCCTACCACGGCCCTGTCCCTTCCTGGCCTCAGATCCTGCCAACCCTAGCCCTGACCCAGCCCGTGGGTGTTCACCCGATTTAGCCTGGTCTCGTTCCCCTCTCTAAGGTGGTGTCCGAAGCCTGGTGCTGCCCCGGCCGTCCCCAGCTGCCTTGTTCCCCTGCAGGGTGATGGGACAAGCGCTTGTGGCACGGGGAGCCTCCACTGATAGCAGCCTGGAGGGAGCAGTCAGCCCCTGTGCGCACTGATAGTTACCTCACGTCTGTTTTATTAACCTGCCAAAGGTGTGTCATAACATGCAAGACTAAGGTGAAGAACTGTCAAGAGCCAACGCGAGGTGTGCTCACAGCTACAGGATGCCTTAGCGTCTCCTCAGAAGACTTCCTCCCATTCCAGTGATTTATGTCTTTTACTTTTGCTCACCTTCTGCTTTATCCTGAAACCTTGTTTGGCCCTGTGTTGGACAAGGTAAAACCTTGCTTCTTACATTTCCTTTTGGCTGAGCTTTCATGCCTGTAAGTACAGTAATTAAGACACCTTCTTCCCAGTGCACCAATACTTTTAATTCCAACAGCTGTTTAGAGAGACTTGGTTTCTTTCTTGGTATTATTTGAAATTCCTGGAAACGCAAACTTTCTAGAAGCTCTGTAGTAAAGGCAGAAGTACCTGATTTTCTACAGTTGTATCTCTCACATGAGAGAACGTTTTTATTTATAGATCTCAAAAATCCTAACACATTCATTTGCTTAATTCTAGCATTGAGGTAAATATGAGCACACGTTAACAAATACTCCCAGACATCGGTTCCGAGAGCCTCCAGCCTTTACTATCACAGGCCTTGATACCGAGGAAAATGTGTGCTGCTAGAGTGGACACTGTGGCCTGCTCTCCTTCACTCTCTAAAGTTAACATATTAATTTGCTATTGCTACTACCAAAATGACATCAGGAATTCTTCATGCAAGCCTGCATTTCCCACCCTGTGAACTACAGAGAAAGGTTTATTGTGCCAAGTGCTGGCAGTGTCCCCAGGCTTTTCCATGTGAGGACATCAGTCCTCTCCTTGAACAGGCCTAAAAATAAAAAGCATTTCCTCAGCACCTCCTTAGTTTTATGGGAATAGACAGGGCCAACTGAACTGATCTTTCTGTATTATTAAGACTTTGCAAATTCATTAACATTTTGGGGTGATTTCTTCAGGTGTTGCAATGCTGTGTGTGTTTTCCTTTGCTCTGATTCTTGTGTTTAAAATCTATTTCTCTAAACTTGGAGTGTGAATAAAGCATCTTCCTTCCATTCAGTTCCATGGATTTATCCCGTTCACTGGAGGAAAAAACAATTTCCAACTACTGTAGCAGAATTAGCTGAGAATTTCCTGCAGATTAGAGCCATGTGAGAAGGCTCTCATTATTAAGCCAGGAAATACGAAAATAATATCCCAATTTCATTCTGAGCCTAACACTCATGAGAACTTAAGTGTACCTGTGAAATTAATCCCAGGTAGCTCTTAAGCAAATGCCAGGGCAAGTATAACCATGCATCTGCTTGTCCTCTTTGCCATTTGGGTAATGCTCGAGGGGGTGATAAGAACACGCTTCACTTTGGGATAGTCATTTAAGAACCTTTTTCCTTTGGTGTCAACCAGAATTCTGGTACCAGTCCAGTCTGATAATGTAAGAATTCTTACATGCAGATGCTTACATTTTTGTTATCAGTTTAATTTTAGTAATACTTTATTGGTAGGAAAAGTTAAAGAAGAAACAAATATTTTTGTATTCTTAGCAGATTTAGAAATGGTCTAACAAATATGGGTTTATATGGCATTAATGGATTTCAACATAATTTAATTACTTAATTTCATATGGTCACACAGTAGCACAGAGAATGGAACTCCTACATGACGGCACAAGATGCTTAGAACTGTGTCTCTGCTATGTCCTTGCATATTTATTTACCAAGTTTTAATGGAAGTTTTAATAAATGTAAGTATGTTCCTAGCATCTAAAATTGATTTGATTCCTTAATATCACTATGCTAAACCTTTCTTTGGAAATCAATAACCCTTTAAGGCTACTTCAGGTTCCATGAAGTACTTATAAAAATTTTGTTCTAAGCCTTTTTTAGGGCACAGCTTTTGAAGATCTTTTAGTTTCATTTCTTTGTGTCCTACATCTTTGAATAAACCATTGAGATTTCTTCAGAACAGACTTGCAATTAGCCACTAAATTAAATTTTAAAATATGAGCAGCAAAAACTCAGGAACTGAAAAACTTTATTTGTATCAGCTTTTCTAATTAATTATATAAAGAACAGATTGAATCAGTAAACAGTTTGAGATGGCTGCTATGTTGTTTTCTGAGATATTTCTTAGGAAGTTCTGGAAAAGAGTTATATAACTGCAAAAAAAAGTGGTGACAAAAAACCACTAAAACACTGAAATTCTGATATATAAGTTGTTTCACCAGAAGCAATAGTGACTCATACTTTAATTTCTTTTACAGTAGATAAATTTGAGGTTGTTTGGCTCAGGCGCAACTCTTTCTGGGGAAAAAAAAAAGGCCAAAAGCCAATTAACAGAAAGATGAGTAGAATACTAAAACTCAAGATGACAATCTGACAGCCGCTTGGCATCTGCTCTCCGATGGCAGCCAGCTGGCTCCTTGCAACGATCTCTGCACCATAAACATGGTTAGGAAGAGCTTGCTGAGAAAGTCAACACAATACAAGCATAGATGCAATGTTTCCTGTAAAGCGGCTCTTGCACAGTGCCCAATGGGTTGCTGATTCACACCACCAGGTCCTACCGCTGCTGTCCTTCCTCACAGCACACACATCTCCCAGTATCCAGAAGGAATAACAGGTTAGTGATAAGGGTCAATCAGTAATAACCATCTGTTTTTCTGAGCTCTGTCCTGCTAATACATAATGGTCCATAGCTTGTGTCAGGCAGCATCAACCTTTTTGACTTCATGAGCAACATGACCATAGAACAAAGGCATCAGACTCTGAGCTCTTTAGAAGTGGAATTAATTGCACAAACACCATTGTGATTCATAGTGTTGCTATGGTTTTTATTGGACTTTCTGTTGGGATAAGACCAAAATTTTCAACTTTGTGCTCCCTAGAGACAGAATGAGACCAATTGGCACACCATGCTGCATCCACTGTTCTCTCATGTAGATATCCAACGCTCCTAAACTTGAGTCCCAGTGACTACGCTGTTGAGAATACACTAATGACAGTGGCGTGTACCTCACTTTGCATGTTAGCCACTGTTATGCTAAGCATTAAAATGGAATCAAGGAGAAGTGTCTGTCTGCAGACAAAGACTTTACTGCCTGAAGACGGGTGTGATAAGACTAAACAGGATCTTCTGTCATCAGCTGATGAACGTGTATTCATTTCAGATCTTTGTGTACATTGCGCCTGCATCGGCTCTTTCATGTGCTCGTTTTCAGCTCTGAGAATCTCTGTTCCATCCCTGGTTTGCTGGTAGCTGTCACACCCACGCAGTCCATCATCTTAAATATTTGTATGATCAAGAGCACAATGCAGGATGCTCAGAGATTGCCATTTCTGGAAATTAGCCTCAGATAAATACATATGATAAGGGGAGGTATTAAGGCAGATAATAGGCTCAGCACTGAATGCTCTCAGCAGGTGAGTGCATCTGAGGAAGGGCTAATTGCAGTGTTTTCCTTAAAGCTTTTTTGCTGATAAAAAAAAAAGAAAGAAAAGTTGAGGAAATGAGAAAAAAAAAAGAGAAAATGCCTCTGTCTTTTGAGACATGCAGGATATGCAGGATTTGGGGTCTAGAAGAACACTGGGTGTTCATGTGACTCAATAGCAAAAGGATGTGTTACACAGAAGGGAATGCATACAGGGCTGGTGCCATGCACAGAAATCTTAATTTGTGCTCTGGCCACAGTCCAGGCTGTACGATATAGCTCATTTGATACAGTGCCCATTAGGATTGTTTATATAGCACCAGAGGTGCTACTGCTACAAGTAGTGTAGGAAGATGAAATCTGTGACCTCAGAGTCTCACATTTTAAGTAGACTAGATACAGCCCAAGGATTAATGACAAGGTGCAAATGCAGGAATGAGGATCACTGAATCAGATGAGAAATAGAGCTCAGGTAAAAAAGCTGATACTAAAGAGGAACATGAAAATGGCATGAGAAAAGGCAGAGAACAGTTCAGGTGGAGGCAGAGGAAATGCTGCAGAGTAGGGAAGGCAAGGGTGAGGCCTGAGAGTAGGAAAGAGGCAAAGTGAGATTACACAGAGCTGCGTGCCCAGGGACCACTGAGTGCACCTCACATCCTCTAGCCCATAAATAAGAAATCATCTCAAAAGCAAGTGCTGCAACACCTGCTCAGAACTGAATCCAAATTTGATCAAAGCAGAAAAGAATTCAACTCATGGAAATTAATATGGTTCCCCGAGAGCAAGTGTCACAGTTGTGCAGCTTCCCACCTGCACTCGTCCAGTTAAATGCCTCACCCTTAGGATGGGGAAGTGCACGCCATGTGATATGTAGGGGACAGCAGGGAGGCCAGATGTTTTGATGAACTGAGGACAATTTAGGTAGCCCTGTGTTTCCTGTTCTCTGCCTTCTATTGCAGTGATTCTTCTTTTCTCCTAAGAAAAAAATCATAAAAATACCCTTTGAAGAACTCCTGAAGTTTTTGCCTAAGATACTGCTCCTCTACCTATTCAAATGGTGCCCCTTTGGGAGGCAAAAGGAAGAACAGAGCCAGGATTGTTTGTGGCAGCTTGGGAACACCTGGGGAGAGCAAAAAGAGCATCCAGAGCAGCCTATGAATTAGAGCAACAATCTGCTTTGTGCAGCCTGGGTGCAATGACTGCACCGCGGACCCAACATTGCCCCTAGGGCACAGCATGGCTGGAAAGCATCATTCACAGCATGGTCCTGGATGGAAGAAGCCAGGAAGGAAATGAGGGTAAAAGCATTTCTCTCCTGTCTTGCTTGCAGGATACACAGGGAGATTTTAGGATTATACTTTGGTAGTCCACAAGGCAGAGCCAGCAGAGTTGAGAAGAAGGGTTGATAGTACTGAATTTGACCTGTGATGCAGGTAGCAAAGGCAGGTGTCACCATTAACTGCCATGCACATTCCATCCTCACTGATCCTCCCACAGGAAATTTTGTCAGACTCCCATGTTACATAGCTCCAATTCAGGCCAGCAGATTTATTCTGGCGACTTTTATCATCTTGTATGTCAGGAAAAAGATAAGACATGGCTTCAAGCAGCATAACTGAGCTGGGAGAAACCTCCAGTTTGGATATAGAACTATAGAACCATGGCACTACTGGACGAACTATTACTTGGATGAGCTGGTTTGTCTGGGGAGATTTCTAATGCGCCGGTTAGCATTTGCGGCTGTGCTGTCAGCTGCAGAGCGCCCTCCATCCCTAGGTCTGCATACAGGGCCCTGGGAACCTGACTCTGGAGTTGTCTGGAGAAAGACAGTGCCAAATTTGGTTACTCTTATGTGTATTACTTATATGGTAGTGAAAAGATACACAGAGTGTGATTTTGTAAGGAGCAGAGCTATTGTAGTAAGCCATGTGACCAAACTGCTGTTTTACAGTGTATTTCACAGAAAGTTCCAAATGTCTTTTGGACAGAGATTAATGCAAGGGTAGCCAGCGTTGTTCGAACAATATTGGATTTAAAGTTTCAAAAATCAGGATAAACTAATCCACTCCAGTGGCATAATCCTATTTGCACCATCAAGAGCCTACTGCATTGCAGAAAACACATTTCAGAGAACAAAATTCTTCAAACAGAAGGAAATGTCTTTCGCCTTTTGTGCATGAGAAGGCAAAGAAAAAGATTATGGAAGGCAAATTACAACACATTCATTTGAATCATTTAAAGAACTCTAGGCTTGAACTGTACTTTTCATCTTTTTAAAAAATATCTTTTTTCTACGCACTGCAACAGACATAGAAGGCAGCTGGTATCATTGATGCTGTGTTTCTGTACAAGACTGGTTTACCAGCTACTGTTTACAGCTCTGTGTTAATGGCTTACACTTCCAAAAATGAGAAGGGAATTTTAGAGTCCCAGAAAAAAAGTCTCTTGGTTTGATCCCTCCAGTTTTAAGCTCAAATCACAAACCTAATACGAAGAATGCTTAAGAAACATAGATCGTTGCATCGAACAATAAACAGAAGCGAAAACAGCTTTGTGTCTCATTTCTTTTGCCCAAATACAGTTCTTTTTTTTTTTCTCTATATTTGAAAAATAAAATCATCCTTAGGATGATTTCATTATTTCAGTAACATAACAGGCAGATTATACACGTGTCGCATGGAAAGGGCTGCAAATAGTCTTTTGCTAAGGATAGGAATAGTCATTGATTAAGATCCTGGCTGGCATGGACACTGAACATTTCATTTAGTCTTGCCAAAGATCTGCTCTAAAGAACTTCTGTGAAGAGTCAACTCTATTCTCGAGATGCACATAATTTGAAAAGTGTGAACTTAAACCAGAACCTGAGGAGCTCTAGACTCTGGAGCTGGAAATTCGGCTCTGTCAGGCCAACTAAACCAACTCTAGTCCTTGATTTTTATCCACATCTGAAGATCCTGAGTGGTTCAGGTGGCAAATAAAACAATCAAAATCCTTCCCAATCTGATATTCCCAGGGTCCTTTTACACCCATTGCTGGAAGATCAGAATGGATTCTAAAAGCAGACCTTGGCAGTATATCTTTTTGCAGTTTGTTTAGAAAGGCTGGAATATAAGTCAAAAAAAGCGCATTATCCCAAGTCTTTTTTAATTCAATAATGTTTCAACTTGTCATTGCCTCTAGTCTGCGATCCTTGGGTACTGAGATCCAGTCAGCTGCGGTAGCTACAAGTGCATTGAAAGTTAGCAGAGAAAACGGGAGAAGGAATTAGGCCTCAACCCAGGCTTGTCTAAGAAATGAATCATAGAATCACAGAATTACAGAATGCCTAAGGTTGGAAGGGACCTCTAGAGGTCATCTAGTCCAACCCCCCTGCACACGCAGGGCCACCTAGAG
>JAWLRI010000937.1:1799275-1851854 GCA_034781795.1 Crypturellus tataupa | reverse complement strand
GTGCAGGGGGGTTGGACTAGATGACCTCTAGAGGTCCCTTCCAACCTTAGGCATTCTATGATTCTATGATTCTATAAGTTGGCCTTTATGGAAAAAACATTGTAAGGCAAAATATGTTGTCTGCCTGAGTGAACTGAGGACTTAGTTATGACCTGTTTTCTTGACTTAAGGTCTGGAAAAGTTAATTTTGAGGAATTATTCTACTGTAAAGGCTTGAAAATCCATTGTATATCTGTGGAATGACTTTACTGATAGGCTGCCATTTCCTTTCCACTTTGATGAAATATTTTTCTCAGATTTTTCTGCTTACAGTATTAATATGATCAAATGTGCGACAAATGAATGTGATCAATCACAGTGGCTTTAAAGATTCATACACTGTCTCCATGGCTCTGCAAAACTGTAACAGTCACAGTTTGCTATCAGAAGAGTATTCTGCATTTGTTCGTGTCCTTTTTCTTTGCTCTTTTTCTTCCCAGAAAAGCTCCAGTCAACATGATATTGTTCTAGCACTTTCCACCGAAATCCTGCATTTTACCTTGCTATTGATCTTACAACCCTGACCTGCATCTCTGTCTTCCTTGTCCTTCCAAGGACTTGCCCTCTACTGCTGCTTGGGTCCTTCAGATGGAAACCTGGTCCCCTGCAGACCTGTGTGACAAGGGCTGGGGAGCTGGCTAGTGTCCAGGGTTCGGGGTGAGTGGAGAACTCAACTCACTGATGAAGGCATGATTGATAGTTAATACAGAGGCTCTGCAAAAGCAACAGTATCATGGTTGAGGGAAGCCCTAAATTACCCTGCAGAGGTGATTTAACAAGCGAGCCATTCAGTTTGAGACTTGCTTAACAAAGCAAAGTTAGGGATTGTTCAGGTTGAATATCTGGACTGGAATATTTTGAATAACATTGTTGTTTTTCTTTGCACCACTTACAAGCCTGATTTTTCCACTAAAGACATTTTGAGACCAATCCCAGAGATATGTTTTGAGCTTATTAAAAGCCTGTCTTAAAATTGGCACATACAAGCAGCAAGCAATGAAAACCTGGCACTGGTACAATGAACCGCATTGTGCTGGCCATAATATTGATGTTTGCTGAATATTTACAGCATTAAAGCAACAGTTTATTTAAAAGAAACAACTAGGAAATAAGCTTGCAATCTAAGCAAGAAGTAAATCATAACAAATATTTTATGAGCATTAATGCAATATCAGTCAAGCATTAAAGCCAGCTAGGGCTACTCTGGTGAAAAATCTATATGATTTTGAAAACTTTGAAAATTGTGAAAGCTTACTTTTGTTGTATGACTTTTACATTTTACCTTGTGTATAGATCCAGATCTTTGTCTGGAATTCAGTTTAACTGTTGTGTGTCATAAGACATAAGCTGTTTTGGTAGGAAGAAAATGGAAAATAAATTTGAGCTCAAGAAAAATTGACCTGTGCTAATTGGCAAACAGACGATGTGTTCTTAGGAACAGAGTGCAGAGCTCTGATAATAGTGATAAATGAAGGGTAGTTGAAAAATGGATTTTTTTTTGGTTAAAAAGGGAAGCAAAACTTTTCATCTACATTTTTATTGCTTTAAGTATATCATTTATAATTAGATAAGAAAAATATCCTTTAAAAGTTTGGCTTTATTTTAAGTTCGAGAGAAAAGACATCTGATATTGAAAACACTAAAATGTTAGAATCAGCCTTATTATCTTCCTCCTTCAAAATGTCTTTTTATATGCCTACGTCAAAGAACACTATAAACAGCAAGTCACTAGAAGAGCAGGAAGTGACTTGCTCACATAAAATACATAGGATAAAATATCAGCTTTCACTGGTGGGGAAGTGAATGGCATTGACAGTCAGTCAGGAATGAAGACTAGGTTTAGTAACTGGTGAGTCCTTTTTTTAACTGCTGTGCAGAGATTCAGTCAAAGACTAACCTCATTTTCCAAGTGTTATATTTGAAAACACTGGTTTTTGCTCTTTTAACTCTGTCTGGAGAATCCTTGCCTTTGAGAGATTCAGTTCATTTGTTCCTGGATTAAACACATCTCTGCTTTTGCTTTTACAGACAGCAAGGACCTGACTTGGAGGCACCAGCCTGCTCATGGAGAGCCAAAGGAGAAGGAGCTGTGCTTGCCTAACTCACCTGTCAAAAATAGTCATGAAAATACAAAATGCCTACATTAGTCACCACCATGACAATGTGCTTGTCTGCCCATATGTGCATGGTGGAGTGGTTAAATAAAATGCTGAAGGGAATGCACCTGAATTTGACGTTTGATCCTAAAAGCATGAGTGAGCAAGAAATGCACAGATAAATGGATTCCTTTTGCCTTTGTGCTAGAAGCCCTACTAATAACAGCAACAGTAGTCAGTGCAACAGCAGTCAGTATTTCTTTTCCCTGTGGGAGGCATCCATTTGGTTCTTATTGCTAGTAATAGTTCTTAGGTGTTTTTTGTTGTTATATTTTTTCTAATCCTGTTTGAGTACCTGTTTTTGATGAGATTAATGGTTCAGAATCGTTGAGACATTCACTTAAGATGCAGGAAGAAGGATGTGTCTGCCAGACGCATCTGTGCTTCCCAGTCTAAATTTGCCTCCTGTTGTGAGGAAGAGAGAACGAAGTGGAAGAAGAGTACACTTCAGCTGCTAACAAGCTGCTCTGTAACCTTGCCCCTGGCATTTACTAGTTGCCATTTAAAAGGTAACTTTTACAGAGCTGTTACTGGGCTGCTTTGTGATATTTCCTATTCTAAGTGCAGCTGTCAAGGACTGTATGGAATATTAGTACTTTCTTTTCTTAAAGTGTGCTTCGTCCACAATAAAACAATTCTATACGTTTAGCTCTGTTACCATCAAACACACTGGAAATCTTTCCTATTTTAAACTCTTTTCCAAGATATCTAAGATTCATATTTGACACCCAACAGCATGGACGAAAAGTAAGCGTTGTTTCCATCAGATATTCTCGTGGGCTTGCTCTCTTCCAGCCATGTGTCATCTGTCTGAATGGAGAAACGGAGAAATCCATAGAGAAATTCAAATATTGTCACCTAACGGTTCATGGGGATTTGTTGACTGGGTGTTATCTGCATTTTGAAGAGCTGGTTCTCATGGCTCACAGGGTCTCCTTGAATCCCAGGCTCCTAAAACAGATTATGTAAACAAAGCAAGATGAAGTTCTGCAACAGACAAATATACAGTGAAGCCAAATTGCACAGTATCTGATTGCTGCTGAAGTCTATGGTAGCTAAAGATCTAACAGTTCCTAGAGATCTGGTCCCAACTGGCAGAGCATGAAAAGGAAAGAGATTGTGCGGGGCCTGCTGTAGCAGTGTTTGCTTCATCAGCTCCCAGCTCATGTCTTTCAGACTGCCAGCCTCAAAACGTCTTTATACAAATCTTTATAACATTTATTTCACAATGCTCTGCATTTGCAAAGGGTTGTGAAACAAGAGGGTCAGGAGGTTCTTAAGGGTGTTTTCCAGCTATTTTCAAATTGAAAATAGATATCACTGCTGTGCCTGCAGTGCAGGGTAGGGGTTCCTGGCTAGCTCAGACAGCAACATCTGTCTAGTCTCAGCAGCCTGGTCCTAGAGAGGCACTGAAAGCGTATGCAAAATTAGTTGTGGCCCTCCCAATGAATGTTTGTTTTGACCATCTTCCAGAGCCACTGGCACTAGATCCTCAGGATGTCCTTTGGCCACAGTCCCATCTGCAGTAATGGGCAAGATTTGCAAAGAGCTTGTCCAGCTGCCGTAGGGAGATTATGCTGATGAAGGGGTCCATCTAATCCTTTGCAGAGAGAAGAGTTTGCAGAGTTTATTAAGGCTGCACTGAACCTGAAGTTTATAGAAGGAAAAAAGTCACGTGTCAGACCTCTACTGCTGCTGAACCGTTATTTATAATGTAGAACCAAAAATATGCTAATTAGCCTGGAATATGTTTTTGTTGTTGTTTTGTTGTTGTTTTGTTTTTTTCTTCTTATGGTCAGAGCTTCACAACTTTCTCTGATGAGAAGGAAGTGGGTTTCCCCAAATAGGTCAGTGCAAATATGGTGGCTTATGCTTCGTGCTATTTTCTCTGTACAGTAAATCATCCTAAAACGCACTAGTGCTGCCCTCAGAGCATGTTTCCTGGGTACTCCAATAGAGCTGCTGAACTATTTGTGGAGCATACTGATTAAAGCTCAATAATTCAGCATATCTTGCCTAGATTCATGACTGTATTTGAAACAGAATAGTAAAATAGGCTCAGCTGCATCTGTTTTTAGTGGAGCCTAATGAATTTGATCTGGCCACAGATATGCACAGTCAACACAGAACCAAAACAGGAGCTGAATTATTGAAGAATCCAAATCACTGAAGAAGAGGAAAGGAATCCTGTAAACAAAGAGGGAGAAGCTGAAGGAAATGCAAAGGAGAAGAGGCAGACAGAGCTCAACAGTGAACCCTACTGTCAGACAACCTGGACCTTACAGTGCTAGAAGCCAGTGTGTTAAAACTGATGGTCAGAGTACTTAACACGAGCCCAGCAGCAACACAAGTAGCTCTGGTAGCTGCCTAGAAACACTGAGATGTTAGGTCAGGCAGGCAGGATGTCTCAGCCTTGCACCCATTCCCTTGTAAACAGAGCCACAGTAGTTCGTTTCCCTCTTCAGGATTTTCAGTATCTGTATGTTGATTAGCTGTTCAGCCTCCAAGTCAGTCCAGGATGTGGATCCAGACAGAACAAAGCAGTGTAGTGGTATCAAAATACAAATGAAAAGCTTCAGGAGTGGACAACACAGTCCCTCCCTGCCACGCTTTTGACTGAAAGTTACAAGTTGCTTTTTTTTTTCCCCAAGAGAGATCAAACTTTGTAAAAGTTGGCTTATCCTCAGCAAATCTTTTGCCTTCCTCCAAGCAGAGTTTTTTTTTTTATTTTTTTAAATTACCTTTTTTTTATCGATGACAAAAATACCAGCAAGGAAATGCAAACGCGTCATTTTTTCTGGGTGGCTAAATATAGTCTGTCAAGCTCCAGCGTTTTGATCATGTAGGATCTGAAATAGTTGATGAGGTAACTGGATGATCAGCAAGGAACAAGCCTTGCAAGTTTTCTGAGCACAAAACCCTTCTTGTAATCATCAGGAGACCAAGATCTTCCAGGGTACTTTCCAAGAGGGGCGGAAAGGGACGAGTGGGAAACTTTCTTTTTTTGGATAAATACAATTTGCCTTTTACATTTGTAATACAATGGGGATAATTGAATTGGATGAGTGCTCTGGTTTTCTCCATAATTATCTAGTTCCTGCACTAAGATAAACTACAGGCTTTAGGTCTCATAGTTAGTCCCCTTGGAAACCAGATTATTGCCTTTCAAAATAGAGCACTCCAATTACGCTCTGAGTAGTTTCGATTACTGTGCTTACCCACATAGCAACAAAAGATGTATTATCCACGGTATCAAGAACAGTTTAGCTTCATCTTTAACTGAGTCTGGCAGATCAGTATGAAGGACTCATGCAATAGCCTCTTTCAGCAACCCGGACACCATGAGTGATGAGCAATATATCCAGCGTATTACTTTGTACAGCATGATTTGATTTTAGGCCACAATTCAAAAGCCTCATTCTCAGAAATCACTTGCAACACATTCAGCCTGCTGCATGAAAGACCTGAGTGTTGAAAGAGATCAAAAGAAATCACCTGATGTTAGAACACAAATCTTCACAGTCATTTGGGTTCCTAATGCCCAGTAATTTCAGAATGACTTGGGTATTTCAAGAAAATAAATGTCAAAGACATTTTCAGTGATTTTCAACATGAACATAGACAGATTAGTACTGTTCAGGTAGAGAGTTGCTCTCTTAGGAGGCTAATTTTGATTTTCAGTGCTCGCAAGTATAGTGTGTGTGAGTTGACTACAGCAACTGAAAGATGTATGGGATTTTTTTTTTTTTGCCTTTTAATCTTTACATATCAGGCAGCAGTTACATATAGCAAATTTTTCCTGCTTATGTGTCTACCCTTGAAATCACTGCTGATGAAACTCATAATTCCTCCCAATAGTGACATTTTCGATATGAGTGAGGCATCTAAGTACATTGGAGGCATTGGAAGTACATAAGCAGTTATTACTTATTTAGCTTGCAGTGGTATTGAGTTGAGTATGAGATGGAAAGTACAGCCCTTGCCTTGGAGACTGCCAATATAATGTCTAAATATTTCTGTCTTCGTGCTTTTTGGAACAATGACGTAAATGGTAATATTGAATATGTACAATCTTGTCATTCATGGGAAGCCTTTTACTCTTCCAGGTAAAATGCACTCTTGTTAGAGGCCTTTTGTCTTCCCTTGGAATATTGTTTTGAGATCAGAGGTAGAGGCAGCTGTGCTTACAGGAGCATAACTCTCTGTTTTTCTGTCTTCGATGGGTTGGTTAAAAGCACCTCATTGATTTGCTCATTGATTTGTCTCAGCCATATTCCCTTGGCTTGTTTCTTATAGACGTCTCAAACCCAGCTAATATGAAAAGGAAGGGGCAGCTTATTACAATAAGCCAAATGATCTGCCAAGACTACCTGGGTACTGAAATTGGTGCGCTCTTCTGCCCTTGCATCATTCCTGAAAGCAGTTTGTGTTGCTTTTTAGAGTTTGATAATCTTGTTTTCCTTTGGCTGTGTTGTTCCTCTCTGCTGTTTCACAAGACCTCCAGGGTAACTGTGGTATGTCCAGAGGTGTTTTCTCTTGGCTTCTACCCCTTCAGTTACCCCTGAAAGTCCCTACCTGTATTTCTGAAACTGTTTTCATATTTGCAACATACATTTTTGACCAATAGACAGCTTCAGAGAGGTGTCTCAGTTCTTTGGAGCATATTAAATAGCACCAAGACAGAATATGTGTTCTGAGACATAAAATGCAATCTCTGTGAAATTATTGTCCTTTAAGGATGGAGAGGGCAAAGTAGTTATAAGTAGGAAGGTGAAAATACAGTGTCTCCTAGTAATAATACCTGAAACAAAACATTTTGCTCTCTGAATCCTCACATAGAAAAGCACCATCTGGGATAAGGATTTTAACTGTATTTAAGTCACTTTAAACCAAGGAGGAAATTTTAGATGCTTGATTATAGTGTTTTCGGTGACCACTGCTTTGAAATGTCTTTTTTAAGATGTCAGTATTCCCTTCTTTCTTTAATGCCCTAGTTGTTTCCTCTTCTCTAGGGTCCAAAAGAAGTCCTTGATAGCTTTAGGAAGATTACATCTTCTAATATGTTTGTAAAGGGTGGAAATGCATTTGAAGAGATGTCGATCTTCTATTCAACACTCACCCATGACATATAGCCTAAGTACACCATAGAGGGAAAAGAATGAAGAGATGTGTAATCTTCTAATGTGTGGAGGTCATAACTCCATTTTTGGTATTAAGATTAAAGGATGTATGTGGCTAAGCAGATGCACAAGGATAATTAAGGTCTTCTAGTCAAGTACATGGAAATGCTGACTGGCTCAGAGCAAAGAATTTTAACTACATTAATACTAAAAAGGGAGATGTATGCACAAATTACTATCAAACACAAACTGTATCAGCAAGTCTCCTCCTTTTCAAATTTATTTTTTAAAAGCATGATTTTTGTTTCAAAGGAATATTTTATTTAGAAATATAAAAAGTAGGGGAAAAAATAACAAAAGAGCTATAGAAAATATGCAATTATAGACCAAATGTAAGTATTTTAAATACAAAACAGTGTTGACGAAATGTAAAAGCAGCAAGAAAGACTATTTCAGATCAACTTAAAATTCAGTTATTTCCATCTTCTCTGTTCAACCACAGTACCGCTTCCTGAAATGAAACAGCAGAATTCTTCACAAGTGTAGCATGAAAATACTTGAGAGAGGTCGAAACAATTTATTGCAAGCACTGAAAGCAATCTAATCATCTTAGAATGGATCTCTATTCCTGTTAATTTGCACTACTGCTTCTTACCCAGATAAACTAATTTAAAGTTTGCCTAAGTGTTTTTATATCTTATTGCAGTCTGTTGTGTAAACATTCCATATATCAGGTGCAAACTGCTTTGGAGTGACTGACTTCAAGATCAAAAGATGTTTGCTTGTCCTGTTTTAAGTAATCAAACAGCCTCTTCTTCTTTCTCATGGCACACAAAGAATTTTATCCCTTTCCAACTGTTTCCCTATTCCCATTAAGGCTAACTCTAATTAACTCTCCTTTTCATCTTAATCTGTCAATTCAATACTCTGAGCATGGTAAAAGGCCTTTACGAATTGTCCAACACACTTAGTTTTCTAAGCCAAAATATCTCCAACCAAAGCCAAAATTACCAACAGAAAACCTTTCACATCTAATATCTCCAGGTGTGCTATTTCACATTCACACATGCCTAATGGGCATAGCTTTTGCCCTTTCAGCTCTTTTGCCCTCTTTGCAGTTTGACATGTTACATATAAATGTTCAAAAAAATATACAGGAACATTTTTATACTTCAAGTTAAAAAAATGTGGGGACACAGAACATGACAAGAGCTTGAGGAATGAGGTAATATAAGCTTTTCCCAAACCTTAAATGTAGCTGATGCCAGTGAAAATAATACAACTTTGTACATAAATTGTGCATTATGATCAGAGTTCAGCGGCATATTTCTTTGTAAAAATTTACACGAGTGTCTCAAACATACAGCATAAGAAAAGTTGCTCTCTGTGAAAGTCATTTATATATGGAGATATTAATATTCATACTGTGTATTTATTGTTGTCTGCAATTCCCCTTTGACTTATACAAGTCTCTACCTGGAGATCTATCTTCATTTAAAAAAATTGTGCCCTTGAACTAGTGTTGCCTGATGCTGTCATGTTTTGTGGCTAAGAAAGAAATTGATAAACTGTGTAAATACCTCTCCAGTCTTATTTGCTATCATAGACAACATGCGCAAGGTGGAAAGAAAACAGCAAGAGTGAGAACTGAAGCCAAGGACTTTGTTTTCTAAAGACTATTTCTGAACTTGCATTTCAAAAGGTGGATGGACTCATGGATAACTGTTTGAAGCTGGAGATTATTTGGAATGGAGAGTCTATTTTGTCTCTAAGAAGACAGGATAAAATCAGAGTATTTCTCTTTTTAAAGCACGTAAGTGAAGGATGAAGGAGACTCTGCAGTTGTGCTGTTGAACAGTCTTGTCTCAGTGACATGCGATTTGACACATTGCTCAGATCAGGTAAACATTGTCCCTCCTTCACCTCCATGCGAAGCACACTGGGATGTGGAACCTGCCCCTTCCATGTCAGCTCCTACCAGATGCTGAGTGAAAGAGGCAGAGCTAATGTCTGCTATATTTAGGTCACCAGGTTCATCTAGGTCTAAAACACCTCTGGCAAAGAAGATTCCAAGAGCTTCCAAGGCAAGCTGCTCTGCTGCCTCACCGTGTTGCTGCTAAAAAGTTTATTTTCCTAATGCCTGCCCTGAATCTTGTTTCAATTTAAGTGCTTTATTTCTTGCATTGTCTGAAATGAAAAGAAAGGAAAGATTCATTTTGCAGCAGTGTTTTATGCAGCTTGCAGCATAGCTATGTTGCCCTTTTGTTTTCCCATCTCAGAGTAAAAAGTCCCAGATTATTCAATCTTTTACAAGTCCTGAACTGTAATCATTCACTTAAGTCTTTTCCCAATTGCCATGTATTTCTTCAAGTATCCGTATTTGGGGCTGCAAATTTACATTGATGTGTCAGTTAGTGACTTCAGATAGAAATAAGCCTCATTTGAAAAATACCTGCATTAGGATGCAGTGTTTGGAGGAGACACAGTCTAAAGCTGTGGTTCTGTTTCCCTCCACATGACATTTACACTGTACATCTAGCGTTTGCAGAAGTGCTAATTTTTTCTTGCACGTGCACCATCTCAGTAAAAGGCAGCTATGTATTTAAGGAGAAAAGTCTTATGCTGCTCGGCATTCTAGTTGTTCTTCAGATTGTTACTTGCTCCAACAATGCGAACTTTATGCCTTCCTTCACACCTCAGCCATTCCAGGAAAATGTCAGAGATTTTGATTTTGTAATCCCAAAAGGGCACTAATGGTAGAATGCTTTGGGCAATAAAGGGAACATTTTCGAAAGTTTAAGGTGTTAAGTGGTTCACCTGTGGGAAATAAGTGAACCACTCCTCATGTTGCTTTAATGAAGCTTCTCCTTCCTGAGAGCGGAGATTCTTCATGGAATTTGTTTTGCAATATTGACTTACCTACCTAGGCTTGCAGGGAGCTTTTAGCTTTCCCACAGAAGTCACATTAACTGCTTCACTGCTGCCCAGTGTAATTTGCTATTTTCCTATGCAGAAATTAATGTGTGGCTTTTAGTGCACAGGTAAATCATGGGCAGGGGCACTTGCGTCACAAGGCTGAGCTAATCGTTGCTGAGTGTGTGTAAGTTGATGTTCTCTGCCGCCTCAGACCACATCTGCCTTCTCTGGCTTCCTAAAGCACCCACAGGTCCTCTCTTGTGTGGTGAATGTTAAGACTTTCCTTCAAGTGTCTGGAAGGCTCCGGGTACGGTGAGGAGCTGCGATCCAGGCAAGCTACTTCCTGAACCCACCTTCCTGAACTGCACTGCTTATCCTTAGTTACTGATTTTGAGTATTGGATCAATTCCCATATGTGTGTGTTTTCCAGTGATACATGGCTACTGCAAATGAAAAATACACAGACTAGACAGAGCATCTATTATGCTTCCGTTCAATACCTTCTGTAGGGAGATTGATGACTCCTTCAACTCCCAGTCCTGCACCTCTAGAAGTCAATATATTCATTGCTGCCAATGCGAATAGGAGCAATTCCCTATTTCGATAAACACAAACCCCCTGAATGCTCATCCCTGTATTCCCCACTCCTCAGCAGACCCTTGATGACCTTGCTGACTGCCACAGACCAGTAATTTAGTGCCCCCTGAAAGGGAAGAAAACCAACCTAATTGCAGAGCTGCAGGCAGCAGGATGTGGCCAAAGTACTCAGGTTAACTAACAGGCTGGAACAGAGGCTCTGTGGTGCCTGTTTGTGCATGCACTGAGCTCACCTAACTTGCCCGTTAATTGCTTTGACCTTCTTGTTTACTTCCTGCTCAGGAATCTTGGCATTTGCAGCACTAAAAACGACTTCTAGATTGCAGCATTGAGCAAACATTGACTTAACCTTTTCCTTTACTCAGTGTCAATATTTCCAGTCTATTCTTATGCATGTCCTATTGCACTGGATAAACCAGGATTGTGTTTGGAACTAATGCTCTTTTATTTATCTGGAGATGTCGCATTGTGCTGGAAGGCAAAGCATCCACATGAATGACTTTAATAAAAAAACTTAACCCTTATCAAACAAGAATAAGTACTCAAGAAGTGCCAGGTCCAAACAGTTGCAATTTAGAAAGCCTTTCCCTCATCAGCACTCACCTCTTCTTGGCATACTCACTCTCTGCAGAATCTGTTATAATCCACAGCACTGGTGGCAGGCAGCACACAAGCTCTGTTTGTTCCCAGCTGCAGCAAAGTCAGAAAACAGGAAAAGCAAGGTATTTTAAATGACTTATGTTTAAGCCTCAACCTTCACCCTTGGCTGGCACAATTAAATGATTGCTCAAAGTGCATCCTAAAATTGGTCATTACGCATTCCAGGAATGCTAATACGCAGCACTGAAGGGTGCCATCAAAACTATTAAGATCAATAGAGTGTTCAGGCCCTTAGAACAGCATTTTATGAGTTATGTGATTGGTGAGTAGAATGAAAAAATAAAGCCATTTAACCATACTTAATTTTATATTTGATAGGACAAAAACAATTATTTATTTGATGATATACTCTGCATCTCACTATTTTGACAAGTACCACATTTCTAGTTTACTAAGTGCAAGATATATTTCTCAAAAGGACATTTCGTAAAGTGCTTGAGGATACTTGCATCTAAAGGAGACTTCATATAAACAAACTTTGATCCCACATGTTTGATCTGTAAGCCATCCAAGATTGGTAAGAGGTGAAAGAGCTGTTTATGCACTGGCTGTCTCACTGCCATTTTTGAGCAACACTTTCTTTAAAGTATCCAAAGTTCATCACAGTTCAAACTAATAGTGTGTTTCAAAGTAATACTTCTTTCTCATGTAAGATAAGTGGGTTTTTTTCTGTTTGTAAGTTACATAGTTCTCTCCCATGCAATGTTTGTCAAATTATCCTTTTCTAACAGCCTTTATGTTCCATGCTATTTCATAATCATGATTTATATTTTTTCCCAACGGGCTGATGTTCAGGTTTTTTTTATTGGTTTGTTTGTTTGATTGATTAATTGATTGATTTTGTTGATCTGTGCAGCTCAGCAGGTATGCTACCACTCCCCAAAGCCAGGGGCAAACATATGAGTATGTAAGACAGATGTGTAAAAAGAAGAAACATTAATCAGAAAAACTTGTAGGGAAACAAGTGGAAGATGTCGGGGGGATTATTCACAAAGTTTTATTTTACCAAATATGTATAGTTCCTAGGTCTCAATTTGGATTTGAAGAGATTCTTAGCTTTCCCTTCTGCTCCTCTACTGAAAAAGTAAACTCCATGCTCACATAGGCAGAAGTTGAATCTTTTTATGATCAAACTGTGTCTAGCTCACTACAGATGATGGAAAGAAGCATTTAAGCCATAGCTCCTGTCCACTTGTTTGCAAGTTAAATAAACTCAGCATCTTAGATCAGTGCAATTTAGTCAATCAGTAAATTTTAGCAGTTAGCGTAGAAATCTGTGGTTATTGTTTCAATTGTCATTCCCATAACAGGAAGGTCGCTGTTCCTCTTGGATTTTTTTTTATTTTTTTTTACACATAATAAAAATTATTTTATTCTGTGCCCTAGTTAAGAGTGTTGAAATACAATGAGTTGAGATCTGAAGTAGAATGTGATCAGTGGAGACTTGCATTTGGGTTATAAGCTCATGGGTGCTAGATAATCAATCCACAGAACATGTTACAGTATTTTTGCAGTCTTGTTGAGTGAGCAGGAAGCATCTTTCTTCTGACCTAAATCAATTCTTGTAAAGTCTCATTCAGCCTAAGAAGCATTTGGGATCAAAAAGTAGGACAGCTTTTTGGTAAGGGTGATACAAGTTGGAAATTGGAAGCCCTTCAAGAGGAGAAACCAGACACGAAAGTATGTCCTTGCTCAGACACCCTATTGAGGAACTTTGAATGTAGCTTCCCTTTGTTTAAAAAGTGAAACACATGAATCAGCTCCTTTACTTAAATCTTCCATCTTTCTCTGATAAACAATATCCTTTTCAATGAGCCTCAGAGATTCCCATTTGACTCAGGTTAATGCATTTGGTCTCTATAGAAACAGTAGCAGATCCCACATGTAACTTGGAAAGGTCACCTCACTTTTGTACAAAAGCTCACATTGTCCCTTCCTTCTGTTCTGTAAAACAGTGGTAAAAGGAAGCAAAAGGCAATGCACCACACTCATCCAAGGTCTCAGAACTCCTCTCCACTTGCAAACACTGATGAAAGACCAGGCCCTTCAGTGCTTGTGCTTGCTGAGCATCGTGGGTCAAAGGAAACATGAGCTTTTAAATACAAACTCACTAATACCACTGAATTGGCAGGAAATTCAACCTGCTCTTAACTCTCTGGGAGCCAAAAGCTAATGAGCTGTACTATTTCCAAATGGGAGTTTGGTAACACCATCTGAGAGCTTGTGTACATACAGAGTTGAGCAAGTTTGCCTAAAAGCATAATTCAAAATGGATTTAATTAAACAAGAGTAAAAAAAAAAAATGTGGAAACTTAAATAGATAACAGGCAGGCTTATGTCAATTTGATTTAAGGAGAGGTTTAAAATAAGCCACAATAATCAACTGTTAAACACAGCAGGGCTGTCTCTTATCCAGGGTTTTCAATGGCTTTAGCTGTGCTGGTTTAAAAAACAACTGAAGTTAAAGCAATCTGTAAATCAGTTCCAAGCCTCACCACCATGTCTGCTAATAATACCCCAAGAATCTGAGGACGTGGCAAGCAATGAGCACAGGGAAGATTTGGTAGAGTGCTGACAGGTGACAGAAACCTATCGGTAACTAAAGCAAGCCCTTTAATAGACGAAAGACATGAAAGGAAAAGGTTTCCTGATTTTCCCAAAGGATTTGAGTGTATTTTTGTTTAATTTTAAGTGACTCTTTACATGATCTTTAATGTTAGGAGTATTGTTCTCAGGGGAAGGAATGTAGGAGAGAATTTTGCTTTATCCACAGAGATGTTTCATAAATGAGTCCTTTGAAAGTGAAGTGGTGATTAGCCGGAAAGCTAATTCCAGGCTGCAGCCACAACCAGACAGTCCTTTTTGTGGTTTCTGCATCACAGAATTCATGCCAATGCAATTCATTTTCCTTCACATTGCTGCCTTTCCTTCACAGCTGCCTTTAACACTGTGGTGCACAAGGGAAGAATAGAGATTTACTGCATACACATGCTTGCACTGAATACATCAAGTGTGTACTTGATATGGAGTACAATCCCTTTTACTTCTCATCACAACAGAAATTGTAGGAAAGGCCATGAACTGGCTTTCTACTCTGTGGTTACTGTCAAATAACACCTCTATTGGAGTTTGAATTTTGCAAGATCTCAGAAAGGCAATACTGCATTCAGTCAATTTTGAAACTAGACCAAACTAGACTGGCTCTGCAGAAAAATAAACAGGAGCAATGAATTAGGCAAACCCAGCATATACCTGGGGCTGTTTTGCTAGGCTTTCCTGGAAAATATGGTTCCATGTCAAGTTCAGAGCTCAGTATTTTACAGATGAGAATGGTGTGCTCAGCCTGGGCAAGTGCTGCCACTGCCTAGGACCTCTGGGGTCAGACTCCTTTTTAAGGTGTGGGCATAAAATGGGTCTCTTGACTTATGCATAGAAGATTAATGGCAAGATTAGTTCTGTATTTGATAATGAGTTAGACCTTTCCTGAATAAAATTCTGGTAACTATGTACTAATGGAAAGTCACTAAGATTTATTACATGCCCAGATGAACGAGCAGTTGCATGAAGACAGCCCCACTCTGGGGACCAGGGCACACAGCAAGTGAGTGCAGCTGATGCATGTCTTCAGGTCCTATTAAACTACCTGTCATCTCTGCAGCCTGTGCTGCACTAATCTTACTCTGCATTTCTACCCAACCTTCTTGTAAAGGGATGCTGCTGGAGTCTGGCCAGCCTAATCCTTTCAGAAGGAATTAAGAGTCTATAGTCACCGTGTAAATTCTTTTGCAATTTACTTCAAACCTGTTTATGTCTTAATGAAGCCTGTTTATGCGGATGCAGAGAACGTCAGCAAATATATCTGAAGTTTTGGGGGCAAAGAGCAGGACCTCCCCCTGCTATTTATAAAGAGCAACAATTTGGATTCCCCAGAAACTGTCTCCAACCATAGGTTTGTATGGTACCAGCTCCAAGTGAACCCAACTTCAAATGGGATCTTTAGGTGCCATAGTAACACATAATATCATAAATCAAAACACTACAGTCAGGCTTCAGAAATGGAGTTTAAAAAGAGGTATGTTCCAGAACCAGGTTTTGGGCATGTTTCCATCACTTTCACAGGACATGAAGGCATGCATTTCTGAAGGCCAAATTTGTAACTAAACAGAGCAACAACCTTTTTTTTTTAATAGTAGATATTACAATGCAAGCTTTTTCCCTGTATGTGTAAGTAATATTTGTCTAATCCAGAAACGATAAGTCAATCCCTTTTTCTTTTTTTCATTCAGTGCTCTACTGAAAGACACATAAGAAATGCTTTGGAAGATACTTTGAAGATTGATTTCACCATCACAGTAAAATTCCTGTTTTTATACAGAGCATTCTTAAAATCATAAATCTGAAACTGTTTTGTGGTCGGACAGGCACCGTATTTTTATTTTGTAATCAAAAACAAAAAGTATACCAGTGCCCCAGCAAGCAAATGTGCTGTATGTGCCTCTGCTGACATCTCCATCATGGTGGTTCTTTTCCTGCTTATCTAAAGCTGATACCCTTTGAGACACATTTTTTTTGTCCTAGATGTCAATAGTTGGAAGTCTTTATGTAACAGAAACAGTCCCCAAATTATACTGAAATCCAGCTCTTCTCCAAGCAGTATGTTCCAAGTCAGAAAGATCTGACTGCTCTTCAAGAAGTTTCTAATATAATGGATAGTAAATAACTATTCTCATCTGCTGGAGATTTAGTGGGAATGGGAAAGGATCAGTGCCAGCTTTGTCTACAAGACATTAGCCAATGTATTCCCAGGGCCTGCAGTAAATTTTTAACCTTTTCCAGATGCCCTGGGGACTGGCAAGTATTCAAAAATATCAGCACCCTCATCTCAAGGCTTCGCTATGCAAACCAAAATGAATGAGATGTCTCGCAAAGCACTGATAGATACGCCCTAGCTTTCCCTTCTGTTAGACAAGTAGACTGCCTGTCTTTGTGGGACAAAGTTTACTGTTAAGCGGATTTTTATTAAGAACCAGTATTTCTGGTTCTTTCTATTTTTATAATAATTCTGTTTTTATTTAGAATTAATATACTGAAGGGGTGGTGACTGAGTCAGGTTTATTGAACATCCACTGGCTTGTGAGGAGAGCACTAACAGCACTGCAGAGCTGCCTGCCTAACTCTTTTTCCCAGGGTTTGGTGTGTCTTCCTGTGTGTGCATGCCAGGGCACAGTGCTTTGCTGGGTGCCCAGGCCAGTTCTGAAACAAACTGGTGGCAGTGGTGCCATCGAGATGCATCAAGCTGTTCTGACCGGGCTTGCTTGCAGAGACACATGGTCACTGTGGGAGTGAGTGACGTTGGATCATGTTGCATAACAACCAATTATAGAGGCTGTGAAGAGTTTAAAAATCCAGCAACAAACTTAAGCTTTTACACTGCAGAAAATCGTTGTTTTCTTTGACCCAATAGAGAGAGGTGACATGAGAGGAGCAAGCTTGGCAGCTAGGAACAAGCTTGAAATACTCCACTCTGTCACCTGAAGGGGTAAGGCAGAAATCCCCCGTGTCAGGATATCCTGACTGCCTCTAGAAAGGGCAAGAGGGCTTTAGTCCTCTTTAACCATGTGTCTTTGGGCTCCTAGCTGCCAAAGTGATGAAAGTGCATGAAAGGAGCTGTGTTACATAAATGATTGCTTGCTAACCAAGGACTGGTCTTGCATCACCAACTTCATACGTATGTGCCATGAGAGTTAATAGGACAAGTAGAAAATTTGTTAATTGAGAAAGTTTAACATGAAACACAGAAAATGCAGGAAGAAAACAGTCACTCCTGGAGGCTGTCAGTATAGTCTGAAGTAGAAACATCAGGAATATAGATTGGATTGGCCTAAGATTAACTGAAATTCATATATGCCAGAGGACGGAAGGACAGAGAAGGTTAGAAATCTGTATAATTATAACCTAAGCATGGCACGGTCTCAAATTCTGAGTATGCTCTGAGTTCTGGAAATGGTTGCAAAAAACTGATGTAGACATCTCTAAATAAATTTCAGGCATGTAAGAAACCTTCAAAGGCTTCTGACTTTCAGAGGTTTCTGACAGAGTCCTGACTTTACTGTTTATCAACCTCTATCATGCTTCTTTGTGCAGGGATTTTTTTTTAGACCCCTATAAGTAACGAGTACTTTTAAAGCTTTCAGAAAGAAAGATGCTATATTAGAAGTTTCCTCATCTAAATTGCCGGTCAAGTTACTATTTGCAGGAATAGTATATACCAAGAAATCTCAGAGAGATCCATCTGTCTTTTTAAGGCTGTAGGCCATCAAATAAAATGTTAACTTCAAGGAGTGTGTTTGGCTGAATGTGAATCTAACTTCCTTCACTCTGACTATTGCTAAGGATGCAGGATGCAATGGTGTTTGGTATTGCAGTAGCTTGTAGGAACCTTTTCTTCATAAAGTCATTCCTGCCTCCAGCTATTGGCAAGGAAAATCAGTCTTTCAGTACCCTAAATTCAAACTTCACATCTCTGCACAGCAGTGCCCACTCCCAAAAAAGCATAAAGAGGAAGAGATCTACTGCCACAGATTAAATATTAATAAAACGTACAGTTGGCCAAAGCAGACCTACAGAGATTTAGATCACAGGAAGAGTGAGGTAGTTAACTGGAGTCTTTATAGGTGCAAAATTTGTACTGATGTCACTGAGACGTATTTCAGATAAATTAGTATAAAACATCTATATGATAAAATTCAACATTAAATGCAATTCCATTCTGAATTTCTCTCTTTGCCATATTTCATGCTTTGTCTTACTGTCAAGAAAGCCCAGCTGCGCATGCAAATTAGTGTTAATTTTGCGATGCAGCTGTCATATGCAATGGGTCAGACTAGTGAAAGGGTTTTTAATAAAAATTGAAATGAGTTAAATCATAGGCTCACAAGCAATTTCTCTACAAAAAAAGAACAAAATACTAATACCTCCTTTATAATCCTCGGGGAATTGAGCATTCCGATATCATGTCAGTCACCTTATTTGCATTTGGTTGAATTTTGCGAATTATTTAGCATTCTATTGTGGGTCCTTCAGAGTCAGTGCAGTGTATACTGTGGATGCATATTACTAATAGCTCAGCAATCAGTATTCTGCATTCAAAATGTGGAAGGAATTAACTGATTACACGTGCTTATGACAAGCAACATAAAATATCTCGAAGATATTAATGTAGATAACATCATTGTATGCATACATAATAGTATGTATCTAGATAATAAAAATTTCAATAAAAATAAAGACTGATGGACTCAGTATAGTTCTTGATCTGTAACAAGCTGGCCAAAGTTTAATAACATTTATATTTCTTTTTAGGCAGTCTCATTAAAGAATATATTTTCTACAGTCTTTTGTTTCTCAATCCCTAGGCAGGATCCTGCAGACACTTTGATATGTGCTTGACTCTCAGTATTGAAGTAATCCCAGAGGAGACACTGTGACTATTCATAGCCTTAAACAGAAGGACACACTTAAGTTTCTGCAGGATAGAGGGCTTAGACTCTTCTCCTGCAAAGAGCTCATAATAAAACCCTGAAATGACCAAAACCACAGAGCATAGCAGAAATATGCCCTTAAGAATGGAAAAGCATAAAGCCAGCTTTAGTCTTGGTGTGTTCTTCTGAAATGAATGATGACATTGCATGTTCTCCAGAGAAGAAAGGATTTCTATCATTGCTCCCTATGGTAGTCTCTGGGGTGAGATACATTTTTCAGTCATCTTTGTGCATGCAAGTCCGAAATACAAAAGTGATTATCTAGTTAAGATTAATTTCAGATCTAATCTGCCTGTTTTCCACATTGTAAAATTCCCTGGATGCTTCTTGTTTTTGTGTCTCTGTAATCAGATTATTATTTGAAGTTCCATCCATCACAATTGATTTGCCCTGTAATGCACTAAATTGGTGTGATGTATAATATTCTAATGTCTTATGATGTTTCTTTCCCCAGCGCTGTTTCCATCATTAGATCAGTGTCTTGATGTGAAAATGTTAGACAAAGTAACACTTAATGTGTTTGCTAGCATCTTGCAGGCAAATAAGGAGTCCTAAAATATGAATTGACAAATGAGATCTAGCTTACGCAGCACCAGAAATGTTGCTGCGATATGCCGTAGTTCTCGATTAATTTTTGCACCTTCGAATTATTTGTTCTTGCCCCCTGCCAAACCCCGCTGGTGGTTTCAAAACTGGTATCTTGATAGAGTCACCGGGGTCTTCTTAGCATTCACTGTCAGCCACTAATCGACTTTCATTATCAACACTCTATTGCAAAATACACAAACATATATAAAAAAAAATCTGTGTTGTGTAAATGACGTTAATGGAAAGCCAAGTGGTGGGCCTGAAATTTCCAGCTAAAATAATAACTCTGTGCCATGCCCTGCTGGCTGTCAGATTAGTTGAAATTGCAGTGTAAGATTCATGAAACAACGCCAAGCAGGTATAAAAGCCTTCCCTTAACTACATTCAAAGTTTCATGAGTTTCATTCTAGCTAGCGTGGAACAAAGCAGTGAACTTTAGTGGAGCTATCTATCATTTTTTACAACTGGCTTGTCTGTAGCACTGTAAGCCATAATCCCCTCCCAATATTGGTAAAATAAGTAGCGCCTTTCATACTTGCTGAGTGCGAGTAAATGCAGAACTGAGCTAGGTATCGCACTAACTGGAGGCCTGGGTTGCGTTTTAATGAGGCTCTTACTATTGATCCACAAAACCAAGGCTGCGTTGAAGGACTACAGTGACATTTTCGTTTTAAGGCTTGTACTGAATGAAGTAGAAAGGTCAATATAACACCCAAATTTTGCACTTCCAGCAGCACAGAATAACATAAGGGGTATGTGAAATGAGTTGTATGAAATGTCTTCTCTTTCTGTAAAAATAAACTGTGGAACTCTCTGCCATAACACAGTGCTGAGATCAAGAATTTAGTAGGATTAAAAATGAGATGGGGATGTGGCTTACTCAGACATCCACTGGTGTCATAAATAACGATAGTAAATCAAGATTTCATCCTCCAGGTCAGCAACTGAAATAGTATTTTACTTTTATTGTTGAAATGGGAGAAGTACAATTATTTCATTTCCTGCAATGGTCCAGAACTAGTTAGAATTAGAGGCAGGTAACAGAGCGAGCTGCAACATAGTTGGAAATGTTATTAAGCATGACTCCCAACCATCTTTCATGTTCTAAAATCATGCCGTTTTACTGACACCCCTGCCCAATATGCTATTCTCAGAGGAGGCCTTATGATTGAGAAAGAGGCTTAATTCAGGATATTATTAACTGTGATTATTTCATTTCTGGTGCCCTCAGTGTGATAAGGGACAGTGGCCAACTCGGAAATGCAGGTCTGTTCTTTGGCCTGCGCATTTGCTAGCCAGGGACACAGCGGAAGAAGGACCAGACCATCACCTTGAGCCAACCAGGAAGTCAGATATTTCTGGTCTCTCAGCGTGGAGGGAACCAATGGGAGGTTTGCCACTGACTGCAAGGAGGTCATAGGTTTAATTGGAAAGTTAAGATTAAAGTCCAAGTCAAGTTCCTAGAAAACATTAAAATGACTGAAGAATTTTTTGTCAGTTGTGGATGCTTTTTGATGATTATGAGTGGGTACATTTAAGGGGATAAAAACAATCACACTGAGGAACACAGACATCGTGTTTGACAAAGCAGTCAGGAACAGTCCAGGAACCAGGACAGGTTTCCTGGCTTTCAAAAAAGGCTAATGGGCCTCTTTCTTCACAGTCTACCTAGCATACTAGAACATGAGGCCAGAGTAACTGAACATTTTGCTGGTTTTAATCTTGTTCTTTTATGTCATGAGCTAGAATGAAGTAAAGATGTAAGTCATTACAACCTCATGTTTTACTTAGTTGCTCTGGGAGGACCTTTTCCGAATTCTGCTGGAAATCGTCTTTAAAATATTTTATCTTATCCTTCAGAATCAGCATGTGACAAAGTCTTCATGGAACTACAAAGCATTTTCACTTGAAATAAATAATATTTTGACAAAGTAATAGTGGTATTCTTTGCTTTGTGTAGGAGGATAAAAGTTGGATACCTGCTTTTTATGCCTGAGCTGAAGTTTCTCCTGTTTATTTGCTTTAAAGGCAATAAGAATGTATGTGATAAATAAACAAGGTCTTACACGTGCTGAATATGAAATTATTCTTGTTTTAATATTCCTCCAGTTTTCTTTCTGTGTTCAAAGTGAAAGACAGTTCAAATGACTACATTCCTACTGCAAAGAACAATGAACTTCAGTCTACAAGAGGCATTGACTTAAATGAGTGGTTTGAAGATATGACTGGTATTTGGGTTTAGTTCTACAGATAAACCATTCTTCCCCGAAGGATAAATATGTGGGTTTTGTGGCTACTATTTTAATACAGTACAGTTTTCCGTGATATATATTCGACAGTTGTTTTTTAAGGATAGAATATTTGCCAGAGTAATTTCAACCGTAGGGTTGACACTGGAAACAGATAAGAAAACTCAGCTGACAAGGACACATCCATAAAAGAATCCTATTAAAGGGGCATAATATCACTCCTTCCTTTACACTCTGGCTGGGTGCTGTTCATGTCTTTCCTAGTCAATTTTCAGCAGAAAACCTGTGTGATTATAACTCAGCTAGAGACTTTCCCTTCTGTTCAGCCTGTCACAGTAACATGCTGCTAAAACACTTTAAGACAGCAAATAAGGTGAGTCAAGCAGAAACTTGCATTCAGTTAAAGTTCTTCCAATTTATAGGAGCAAATGGTTTTCAAATTCCATTTTTTCCCTCCAATGTATGTATTCTTAGGTGTCACCTGAAAAGTACATTTCCTAACAATGACAAAAGTAGTCTGATTTCTGGTCAGTGTGTTTATTCCTACAGTAATGACCCCAAACTCTGTTGCTTTCCAAAAATGATGGAAGGTAAACACTTTAAAGAACACCTGACAATTTTTATTGGGTAGAAATGTGCTAAATGCAAGGACTAACAGTAGCATTGAAATCAAGTATTAAATAACAATTAGGTTTTTATATAGTTGTGAATTTTTTAGCCAGCATACTCAGGGTGTCTGTTTTTTTCATACATCACTTGCAGAGGACACAGCTGAATCAGGGCCACTTAACTAAAGAGGAAATGAGAGACTGACTCTTTATCTGTTGAAGTCCCAGAGGGATGTTTGCTACTGAGTTCAATAAGAGCAGTGCTAGCCTCTTTGATGCTTTTCGAGATATTGCTAATCTATATTTAAAACCTGCTTTTTATTTAAACTTGAAAATTAATTTGCTTTAACATTTGTGTAAAATAGATTAGAGTTAATGAAATCTGACCCCCTTATGGGTTCGTGTGAGTAAAATAATTACCCTTCAGTAGGACAGACTATTTAGTACTGGACTTACAGGCTAGCGTTAACGATGAAAAGTCAAAGGAAGTCCAAGAAAACACCAAAAATCCTAAACTGCAATAGAAAACTTAAGCTTGAAGGTTTTTTTTTCCTTGAACATTGAAAATTCATGTGCTAGGTTTATTTTGTGCCATTGCTAATAATAATTACAGAAAATTGATTGACTAAACTGAATATAGAAATCTAATTTGCAGCTTGAAGCTGACTATATAAAAATTAATTCCTAAGGATGTGATGAAGATGGCAACCCTTAAAATAATGCTAATTCAGCTATCCTCATGTGACCTAAATTTAAAGGTCCTTCCAGAACATTTACCACTATTTGCTACAGGGGCCCCTTACTCTTTCAGATGTGTTCAGAAAACTGAGTTCTTGATTGGCCTCAGCTGCAAAGGCTCTAACTACAATGAGACACAGGATATTATGCCAATTGCAGATACTGGCGGTGTAGTTAACTGAAAGCACCTAAAGAGAAAAATTAGGTAAGGGCTTGCTTGCTTGCTTAAACTGTTTCATTTCTTATTAACAAACAAATTTCACTAGGACTTATATGAATCTCTAGTTCTTCAAATAATGACACTCACTGATCTTCAGTTCTAATTATTTTTTTTGCACACGTTTTGCAGAGAGCAGCTGCTACCACATGCAAAAAGCTGCCTTGACATTTCAGGGGCTTCTCATGACTGTATGACAGCTCTTCCTGTTTAATTCTTTGGGGTTATTTGGGAGACTCCAATTAGAAAGATTCCTTTCCATTAAATTTCTTTGCTTTTTCTTCTCACCATGATTGCTTATAAGAAAAATGAAACATGGCTGCCTCATTTGATCCTTAGCATAGGCTAGCCCACAGGATTACTGTAGGATTACTTTCCAGTATGAAACTTGGGGAAATGGGAGGACACAGAAAAGCACTGATGTAAATTTGGTCTAGCATTTGGTCCTGTTTCTTCCTAAGTAAGTTGATTCAAATTCTGATCACAGTGTCAAAATATATCTTTATTGTTTTCAGTGAAAAGACTCTGTATTTATGCTGGTGAAAATGAAACCTGGTCATTTTTTTCCTTGGCAGCAACCCTGCAAATTCTGCAGGGAGGTGCCTGAGAAATAAGTTGTCCCTCCCCTAGATCATCATCTATAGCGAAGATGCACAGGGCCAGTGGGTTGGCCATACACTAAAGGATGATCCATAAAGCCTGAGCTCTGCTCACAGCTCCTCCATCAGACCTACAACCAGGCCTGGGACACATTAGCAAGCTGTCAACACACAGCCTGTTGCTCAATCAGCAGCACATGAAACAAAACACTGACTAGCTGCAATCTCTCCCTACAGCAGACACTACTTGTCGACTGAATTTTTCCACCTATGTGATGACCCTGGCCGAAGCACTGCGCACTGTGTCAATCAGTGAAGTTGTAATAAAAGGCAGTGCCATTGCGAACTAGCTGCTTCCCTGTCCAAGAGTTTTGTTTGGATGGATTCCTATTTATCTTTTTCCTTGAGGTCAGTACACCATCGTGAGGATGCCAGGCTGTAACTGGGAAAGCCTGCAATCATTTGCTAAAAGCAGGGGTGAGATTAAGGTGCTTTTGGTTCCTCATGACCCTTATTTCTCTTGGCACAGTATTTCTTCACACCAACATCTATAGATAGTCTCTCTCAATAGCTTTTGTGTAATGTGGAGAGGAAGCAGAAAGTGGGGAAAAATCCTTTCAATTCTAAAAAGTTCTGAATTAGTTTACTTGGAAAACTGGGTTTGTTTAGCCTTAAGAGGAGAAGGCTAAGGGGAGATCTTCTCACTGTCAACAGCTATTTAATATAAGAGTATAAAGAAGACAGAGCCAAACTCTTCTTAAGGTGCACAGTGATAGGATAAGAGGCAAGGGACACAAGTTGCAACAAGGGAAATCACAAGTGGATTTAATTAAAAAAATTGACCATCAGGGTGACTGCATCTTGACAAGTGGCATCTTGCACTTCTCTTATTGAATTTAGCAGGTACCGCCCTGATTTGTATTATACATAGACCCATGGGGGAGTGAAGTGCTGTGAGACAGATATCTGTGAAGTGTTTGGCTACATGGGGTGTTGATTTGTACAACTGTATCCGTAGCCTCAGAAGCCTCAGAAAACCTAGGTTAAGAATAAAGCTATTCTTAATCTTGATCTATCAGCATCTCCTGTACTCAGCGTGCTGTTCCCTGTTGCACATCATTAATGCAGTATGCGGGGGTTATTTCCCTTGTCCAGAGGCAAACAATGGCATAAATTCCTTTATCCCAATTGGCATAACTAAGAAAAGGAATTAAGAAAACAGATGCTGGAAGTTAGTCAGCCATATCCTTGATACTGAAAGTCAGTTGATCATCCAAATGCCTTTGTAAAATGTCCTGTTTTAAAAAGCATTCTTAAGGTATTAAGAGTTGCTTCACTGTTTGGGTAGTCTGAGTGCTAAGAGAGATGACAGGAAGACAAAAAGCAAACGCAGCTGCTGACGGTCTGACCAGAGCACCCCACATTGCATTAAGAGGGTTTTGCCCTGAAACCTCAAGTCAAGGGATCGTATGTAGGACCAGGACTGCAGGGCTGGTTCAGGTGGTGGTGGGCATATCCGAGGCCTCTGTGCGACTGCGGCTCTCACTGTATCACACTAAAACTGATTTGTATTTTCTTGTATCCAAAAATTATTCGAAATTTGGTCTGCCAGAACAGATATGCATTATACATGGAACACGTCTGAAAGCTCTTACTTTTTAATTTTCAGGAAGTCTGCTGGCGCCAAAACATGAATTGCTTACGAGCACAGAGGAGAAGGCGGGTAAGTGATATTTGGCAAGATCCACATGTTCCGTTTGTTTATGCAACAATAGCTGCTGCTCACTTGCAGCTGCGTAAATATAGGCCTGGGACAGCTGAGGAAGCTGCGAGACAAACTGTGGAAAAACAGCGGCTCAAACCAGGCACATTCTGCATGCCACAGGGTAAGGCAGGCCTGAGCTGTACCACAGAAACGGTGCTGTGCTGCTAAAATCCCTTTTTGTGGAATACCTTCTGTTATTGTCGTCCTGCCCCCATAAACACTGGCACAAACATTTTCCTGCAAAGTTAATGTTCGTATCCTTACGAGAGTTGTGCTACTTGAGCTAGATAGGCACTGCCAGCCTTTCTAAATTCTTTTTCTTCTGGCTTATCAGCAAGTGATCATGGGTACAAAGGGGTGAATTTGAGTAGTAAATCTTCATTTATTGGATTTTTTTTTTAATGAGAAGATTCGTAGGTAAAGACTATTAGTAGGTACCTAAGGCCAGAATTAACCAATGCTGTGACAGAGTTCACAGGTAAATGACGCATCTGATCAAGTGCATCCAAATTTCAGTTCCTAACATACAGTCTTTATCCTTTTGGCCAGTACATTATGCCCATATTTCTCTGTCTTACGGATATACCTTATAACTTTTCTTCCTAACCAGGTCAGATAATGGCTCCCTAAATTACATTTCTTAAGTTATTCTACAGCAACTCCTGCAATATTATTACATCCCAGGATTTCCTTGTTTATCATGTATCTGCTACGCTTCCATCACAAAATGCTTCTCTGTCCTTTCCTCACCATAGTCCAAAAATTCAGCAAGCATGTTTTAAATAGACTGCAAACTACAGAAACATTCAGTTTTTCTAATGACACTTGCAATTTTCATTTCTGATCTCTGTTTTTGGAACAAAACATATCCTGAAATAAGTACAGAAATTCCCGATTTGACTGATTTTATCTGTCTGTGCAGGAGGACAAAGTTTTGCTCGTCAGAAAAGAGGAGTAAAACTATTCTTATATAATGGTTTAAAACCTCACAACTTTTCCTTCAGGGAAAACTCACGAGAAAAAGTTCTGTAGTAAAAGGAGATTTGCATGGGATGTTTTTTCATCTGCGAGGCATTTTTAAGTAGTGTTATTTTTCTTTCAGCAGCAACACTATGATACCTGTGTTCCCATGTTCTACCTAAATTTTGGTGATACCTAAATGCTATTAAATGGTGATGTTTTTGCCATGCTTGGGATGATTTTATCTTTACTCAATTTAGCCATCATAAATTAGAAAGTATTGTGAGGGAATTTCACATGTTAGTCAGCTGACAGGATTAACCTGACATAATTTCTTCTGACTTCATGTCCCTGGAACAGGCTGGTGTTTGTATTACAAGAAACTTCCTCAAGTTCAGCGTAAATCCCCTACATCTCTTCCAGGGAGAGCAGTGATTAAACACAATGTAACTAAGCACACTTTCCAGACAATTCTCCCCGTAGAATTTCCCCTGACTTTGGGTCAGAGACAGCTACTTGTTTCTAGAAAATAACAAAATGTATTGTCTTTTCTATTGTGCTTCCAAGGAGGACAATATCTTCTTCTGGCATCCTCCTAGAACGGTATATATAGAGATAGGACAAGGCATTCCTTTATATTAAATTATGTCTGACTGAGCAAATCAATCAATAAAGTGCCTCTTAAACAGCTTAGTAAGGCCTGATCCTATTTATTTTGACTGATTTTAACAAAGAGTAGGGATCTTAGTGATATGCTTCTATGTGGAAAACTGTTAATTGTTGGATAACTCCATGGAGGCCATGGTCTGGACATGGAGGCAAGGGGCGGATCCAAGCAAATAAACGTGACTGTTAATACCAGCTTTCTTGATGGATAAAATAAAATTATTCACCCAATCTCAACAAAGTTCTGCCATGTATTTAGGCAATGGATATGCCTACAAGCTACACTATAAGATAAAAATAATTCACTTTTGCACAGAGCCATCCTATGAAGAGATCCCAATATTTTAAAAACATTCTGCCCTGGTGTTTAAAAGCATGTCTCACGCGCCTCCATTTTATAGATGAAGGAACTGAGGAATATTGAATTTTAGTAACTGCCTGATGTCAGAAACCCGTAAAAGGGCAGCTCCAAAAATAACAGGTATATCTGGGCAGGAGTAACCAATATCATTGGATAATGTTGTCTTACAGCTAAAGGCCTTGAGGAAAAGGCAGAAATGTTTTTCTTCCCCATCTTTTACCAGTGTCTGAGTGTCATAGTCACCGAACTGGAAAAATGTGGATGTTTCTGTAGAGCATGAATGCACCAAGCTGTCCCTTGTGCAGCGAATGCTTCCCACACGGGTAGGATGTTGCAAAGCTTTTATGAGTTTCCAGCATCATTTTGCCCGAGCAAGACCTCCGTGTGGAGAACTTGATTGAATGCCATTTTTATTTTACTTTTTCTATCGGGAGGAATACAAAGAATTCTTGTTGATTTCTGCACGGTCCTTGCCAGGGACACAGCAGATTGCAGAAGCAGAGGTCTCTTGTGCAATAGGGTCTCTTTCAGAGACTGCAGAGTGCTGTCTCTAAGCAGAAAGGTTCTTTGACAGTTTGTATGTCTAATGTGTCTTGATTAGCTGAACAGAAACTTTTGCCGAAACTGTTAGCAAGTGAAAATTGCAACAGAAATGCTCTAAGGGCAGGAAAGAGAAAAATCAGTGCCCACGAGATGAGACTCCTGCTGCTTCCATGTCTGATCACTCCTCACTTAGCTATTTAAAAAAAAATAAACAAATCCCTTTGCAATCCTGACACTTCCAAATAACTCAGCTTTGCACCACGCAATCAAGAGCTTGCCTCCTGCTCAAAGGCTCCAGAGGAGGATGCTCTGAACCCTGCTCTGCCTTAAAGCTCCCAGGCTATAGATACACGCTTCTCTCCAGCTGCATTTTTGCATTGATGTGAAACAGAGACGGCCGGATTGCCTTGTGGTGCCTGTCTGCACCAATAACCACGGGTGGTCCTTGGTTGTTCCTCCAGGAATATTCAGAGGTGATGTGCAAAAGGAATGAAGCTAACAGTTTGACAAGGGACAGCTTTATTTACAGAGTGCTGCCAGGCTGAAATCAGTTGAACTGTATGAAATAATGTGCACTTGTTTGGAAAAAAAGTGCTGAAAAGCAGTGACACTGATTGGCAGAGAAAAGCCTATAAAACAGCACACATCAATGGAGTAAGTGCCTGCTTCCCTCACCTAAATGATTTTCTCCTTGCCACAGCTGTTACGCAGTTGGGCAAGCCACAGTTCATATTGGTGGAACAAGGCAAATGTAAATAATTCTCTGAAAACCACATAAGGTATGAGACAGAGCTGGTATGAGGGAGCCTTTAAAAATAATAATTTTAGTAATATGGATAGTTTAGTGGCTCACCCATGAAATCACTGACTCTCTTAACGGTACAATTTCCTTTTCTGCAGTTCAAACAAGCTGGGAATCGGGAGCAGGGCTTCGCATTATACTCACTTTGGAGAGACCAGACATACCCATTTTGCTGTATCTGTTTGTTTTCTTGTTTGGAAATCTATTCAGTGTAACAATCCTGATTGCTGATCAGTTCTTTCCAGGGAGGGATCTGGCATTTGAATTTTAGGAAGGCGAAAACCCTTTCATCTGATTCCTGCTGGCTTTGCTGTTTTTAATGAGTTTTCCAGCACACAAGCATTGGCTTTTCTCTCCTTATGAGGAAGGCAAGCTTTTCTTAAAAAATAAAAAGCAAACAGGAGGTTGTAAAATTTATAGCTAAACTGAGCACATCAGCAGGGTCTGTACATTCCTGACTGAGCTGTCGGTACATGTGCTACCAGCACTCCCTACACTATCTTTCAGCTCGGCAGAATTAACCTGGATAAAATGACAACCTTGGGCACAGTGAGAACCTCAGAAAAACATCATGTTCCCATCAAAATTATTTACACTGTGACAAGCAAAGATAAGTCTGAGCCACAACATTAGATCTGGAGGCAAACCCTTCTGAAGTTTGTACTGCTCAAATGTAGAATTCCTTTGTAAACATCTTCATAGCAGTAAAAATCTGTGGTTTCTCTTCCACTAGTTCTGAGTTTACAGTCTTATGGGTTCTGTTATAAAATGTGTTCACCTTATGGGTTTCCCTCTATCTTCTGTGAGCTGAGGTCTTCCGTTGCTATTCAGCTGTTTTATTCTGTAATAAACCCATATGCTGTGCCACGATCTCACACAGGATTCTGTGAACTTCTGTCATCACAAAACTTACTGAGAGACTTGCACACCCACTATAGAACTTCACAGCAGGATCGAGGAGCCAGGTCTGTGAAAAGAGGGGAAAAAAGCCTCGTAGAAAAACATTTTTCTAGCCTCTTTTTATAACCAATAATAAGATATACAAGCCAATTAGATGGAAGTGGAAACGAATGTCAGCAAAGCAAGCAAAGAGCAGTCTGAGCAATTTTTCTGCAGAGAGTGAGCCCCTTGCACACCAGCCAGGGGCTTCCTCCGCTGCTCCTTTCCATTGCTGGTTGCTGCTTGTCTCAGAGTCACAGGACACAGAGGGAAAAACAGTGGAGAGGAAACCCCCCACTAAGAGAAGTCATGGAAGAGGAGCATTAGTATCTCTTACTCCAGTGCAGCGATGACCATACTTCCTCCCTGTGACCAAAGGGATGTAATTGAACCACTGGCTCAGTGCGAACACTGGGTTCAATGGTCTATCTCGAGGGATGGCACTGAACTGACCATGTGAAGGATAATTAAATCACGTGGCGGTTCATCACAGCACATGCCCTAATACTCAGTAATTTTAAAGGTCTTTAAATCATGTTTTTGTCACCTGGCCATATTTATGAACTGTAAGAAACTCCTGCAGATTTTGCTTGGCTATTAGATTCTGTGAGAGAGCAGGCTATTTCTGTCCAGCTGAGTAATGCCACCTTGTTAGAAATGATGAAGTACTGACCTGAGCACAAGTGGCAGACTCTTGCTTTCTAATCCCCAGAGATTAGAGTGTCAGGGCAATAAAATATTTAAGTGCGTATCTTGATATGCCGCTAGCATTCATGGCTTTTCCTTTCCTTAGTAACTTATTGCCCGTGTTGCTTCCTCTCTATAGGCAAATTGTTAAACATAGTTTGCCTTCTATTATCAGCTCACTCCTGTGTTATAAACAGCCCCTTCCTGCAGCAAAACAGCGCTGCAAAATCTTCTTTCTCAAGAGACGGAGAGCACTCCTGAGCAGGGTTGCTGGTTGCAGGGAGCAAGGCCAGAGCTGCTGGGAGATTCGGGGCACATAACTACCATATTTTTAAAACACATCTTTTCTAGCTAAACCCCAGAGTAAAGCATCACCAGACATCAAAAACCTCAGAGGCAAGACAGATTCTGTTGTAATATTACATTTGCATGCCCTCTGTTACTGGATGGATTAAAATCATCAGTCATAAGATTGAACTCAGAAAGATTCATATCAGCCAGGGTCGTCAGTAAGCTCCAGTGTATTCTAGACATTTTGCTTAGCAAAAAGTTCATCTGATCCACTTTTATGCCTTCTTCACTCCCAGATATATTTCTCATGTTTCTCTAGATTATTCACTCAACACTTTTTGCTTTTAACTCCTGCTCTAATCATGCACAGATGCAAATATCTCCCTTAGGTTTCTGGACCTACCTAGACCATGGAAGTCTAGAGCATCGCGCTCTGTGGAGATGGAACTCTGCACTGATATTAAATGTTAACCTTAATGTTAACCTTAGAAGTCTTTTTTCAATTAGTTTATAGACACGAACAGATGTACATAAACAAACACAGAGACATAAACAAAGAGAAAAAGACAAAAGCACAAACATTCGCTCACCTTCATACAAATGTTTATATGTATTTTGCACGTGTGGTTTAGGGGCTCACATCCTGCTTACAGTAGTATCTGGCTCTCTGAACTCGCCCATTGCAATGCTGATTACCTATAGAAACCCTGGTCTTCCTTAGTTCAACCAATTATCATCTTGTTTGTGATTTCAGAAACAATAAATCTGAAAATCTGAAATCTGAAAAACTTTTTTTCCCATAAGAAAGGGGAATATTAGAAAAGACATGCTTGAATTGAACTGTGTTGCTTTCTTGCTACCTATAAGGCAGTCTACTGAAATCAGTGAGGATGAACTCTCTTTGGGTCTTTCAAGATGCAAGGCATTAAATGTATAATTTGAAATCCATAAAATAATTAGTTTTTAAAGTCACAACCCAGCTGCATCAATATGAAAAAAAGCTGCTGCATTTTGTCTGTCCTACTATCACCTAAGTATTTCTAAAAGCAAAACTAATAATTGTTTCCTTCTTTCAAATGATGTAATTGAAGTATGAATTTAAAATATGCCTGGTTAACAATTCACTAACAAGACAATATTAAGAACTCCACATTGCAGATTCTTGACTGTAGGAATGTATTGCAGCCAGCAATGCTTTGCAAGCACTCCTAGTACTGTGGCTCCCATCTGTGTATGTGTAAAGATTAGATTTGCAAAATACCTTGTTAAATGCAAGTTTAAAGATTCAAGCATCAAGTACATATAACTTAGGAAATGCCCGAATTAAGGCAGCCTTGTGCAGGTTTAATTTGCTGTCTACACCTTTCCCACTATTTATAGTGGGATAAAGTGGGATATCTATGTATCTATATTCCAATACCCTATGTTAGAATCTGTGTTTGCAATTGAAATCAATAGGACTATGTAATGCTAAATAGTCCCAAAATATCAGGCCTAAAAATCTCAAGTTGGTCCAGAACCTGTTGATGACTCTCCAGGATAATATAGTGATTACAGGCAGGCAAAACCCATGGGAAAATTTGTAGCAGTCCTTTCACTAGGATTTGGCTAGTGATGTTAACAGAGCCTGGGGCTGATTGCTGAGCAAGAAAAAAACAATCTATTGAACAGCTACTCATTCATTCAGCTCTGCCTGACCATGTACTGAGTGAGGTATGTTCCTATAGAGAAAATAATGTGATCAGAGTTTAAGATCGTACCTTTTTGAATGCAAAGAAATAATTTTCTACAGTCATGATGTGAATAAAAAGGAGGATGGACTGCCTTAATTCAATACTGAAGTATGTATTTTGTAATTTACACGGAGTTCTTGATTGAAGAACATTATTTTCATTCATGTATTTCAGACATATTTATGATCAAATACAACATCCTTATTTTTAAAAACCTTCAACCTGTAGTTGAAAACTTCCAGCTAGTGGTCTGCATATAACCGAGAAGCGGAACAAATTTTGAAAGGCAACTTGACACCTTTCATATATCCCAGGGTTGGAGAGAAAAGAGAGGGCTGGAAGAAGGAGCAATGATCTAGTAAGTACCTTGGGGCCCACCCTGACATTCTGGAGAAGATGAAAGTGAAATAGAAGAGAATGTCATTCTAATATACTAGTAACCCAAGCACACAGTCTTCTTCCTGAAAAGCAGTCGGTGATTTCTGTGTTGGAGGCACCAACTTGGCAGACTGTATTGATAAGAAAATCATGCCCTATCATATCACAGAGAGAAAAAAAAATCTTTTCCTTATATACCGCCATGCAAACCATATCAGAAATATTTCCATCCTCAGATTCTGCTTTTCCTCTCATTTGCCTTTGTCCACTTTTCGCTGTGGTTCTGGCAGTAGACAGAAGACTTGGATTTTTATTTTCATGTTACCTGTAGTTTATTCACTATGGAATATCTATAAATATAAGCTGTACTAGCAACTCCTAGGATGACAAAATATAAAGGGATTACAGAATCCCTTTACACAGAATTATCCTTTTGTACAGAACTCCAGTTCTTTCCCACAGAACTAAAAAGCACATTTTAGAGACAAATAGAGAAATCTTGGTTTTAAAAAATGAGCGCTTCTGGCATGCTGGCAAGCTTGATAACAAAGAAAAAGATATTTATTGTTTTCTGTCTAAATGCATCAGTAACTGACAGTAGCACCCGATATCAAGAGGAAAACAAATGTCAGCTGTAAGCTTGAGTCTAGCACATTCAGAGACAGCTAAGACTCTCTAATTGTTTTATTTGCTGTAGGCCTAGTCTTGAATATTTACCTATCAGTTGATTCCCAGTTTCTACTTTAACAGCTTCAAGATTCAGTGATTTTTTTCTCTAATAATACCCTATGCTCCCATGCTATCATGACCAAGATATTGACAGCCAATGACTTTAGTAAGACTTGGCATAGTTTGGTGATTGATAAAGATCACCATGTAGAGAAGCTGAACCTGTCTGTCTCCTAATGTCCTGTGGAGGCAAGAGAATCAATAAATTCTTTTAAAAGACAGCAAATCAGAGGAAAAAAAAAGGATTGAATGATGATTTTCAGATTCCCTCTTAGCAAGCCACAGGTGCATCTTTATGGTCCCTGAAGTGACTCATTTTCACCATATTTGAAGCAGCTGGAAAAGGGAAATGAAAATATGGCTCATATGACTCAAAATCATATGAGCTCAAAGGAAAGAAAAAAAGCAGTGAACGTGTTCACAGACTCCAAAGAATAAGAAAACTGTGTGAACGGACTTCAGGCTCACTCCATTTTCCCTATTTCCCCAAGGAGTAGAAATAATGGGGAGTGAGAAATACCAAGTAGAAGGTTTGTTTTATTCAAAACTTTTTTTCTAGTGTTGACAGACTTCCCAAAAGGGTTACTGAGTTATTGAAGAAAACTTTCAGCATAAAATTCCCTTAAATGGAGAGAAAACCTATCAGCAGCATGCAGGGCCAAATAAAATAAGTCACTTATCACACTATGTATGTCCTGCCTGTCTCTTCCTCCTTTTCCCCTTTGAAAATGTTTCCTGCCATTTCTGCTTTATTTTGCTCCTGCAGAGTGACTTTTGTACTCGCTGCAGGATTTTATTTTTCCCCTGAAAAGAGACAGTGGGTGTCAGGGTCAGGGATGATGTGACTGAGCTTACACATGTCTCCAGTGCATGGTAATAGAGTCATGATAGTGTGTGTCTAGGTCCGTGTTTGAAGGCTGGAGCAGAGACCTAGTCCATATTTACTGAGTTTTGGTGTCAGACAAAATTATCCTGGCTAAGTGTAGACTTTAGGAGTGATGCTGGCTTAATCCTTCTGCTTTTATGGAAAGTGCACTGATGAAAAACACCAGATTTGGTTGAAGACATAAGCAGAATTTATGAGCAATGTTGAACAATGCTGAGAAAATTCTCCTGAGAGTGAATTCAGGATCTTGTCTCTGATAATTAATTTATTCAATACGATCTGCTTATTGGCAATCTACAAAGAGAGTTTCCACTATGGAATATGATATATCCTCAAATGCTACCCAAAATTGTCTTATTCAGCTTAAATAATGCTTGACAAAGAAATCCAAAAAATAATTTAATAGTTGTAGTTTGAGCCAAGCATCTCTGGATTGGAGGCATATATGAAAATAATAATTGTGTATTCTGTAACTTGTAGGACACAGAAGACAGTTAGTGAAGAAAAAGAAGTGTGCTTATTAAACAATATGCAAAAAAATCTTAGAAGAGTAAGTTTGTTCAATGCTGAACAAGTAAATAGGGGAGATAGATATAAAGATTTCTAGAAGCATATGTTGGAGGTATGAAGCAAGATCATGTAGGTGTGTTGAAGAAAGACTGAAATAGGTAAAAGCTTTCGGTGGTGTTCTCTCTTTTTCCAGATTTACACTAACAACTTCAAGGCTAACTTTGCCATCCATGGCAGTCTAGTAGATGTCAGCAAGTACTTCATTTACTTGCTTTCTTTAGAAACACTGACAATCTGGGGATACTTGATTTCATAAGTTACTGTATTTGGAAATGCTTTTATCAAATGCATTTCATACATGGAAACAACAAGCCAAATTCTTCTCTGCTTCAGCAGCACTTGCTCTTAGCAGCAGCAAACCTGGTGAGAATATTCATTTTTGTCATTGTACACGAATCCTAAATATATCTGAGAATCTGTGATCTGGAATACATTTCCTACCAAACGATGAGGAACAGGGAGAGAGTTGGCATCATTAAAAACTAAGTTTGGAGGATAAATCTTCCTTCCTCTAAGGTGTTAATCAGTGGTCCTCTGACAAGGCCACAGAGTTGAAGGGAAGTTTCAATGAACAAGTAACTTCAAACTGTCACAGACAGTAAGGAGAGTAATAAATCAAGTACTTGTGGATTCCATTCAACACCAAGACAGGCACAGTCCCTGGACATGAATATTCAAAGGATGTGATTCCAGTACCTCAGAGTTCAAGCAAGTTCTCAGTAAGATCCGTGCTTTATAGTTCATTTTTAAGTCTTTGTATTTCAACCTGAATATCCACTTCAGAAATCAGACGGAAAGTGAAAACTAAATCACAGAAGAATGGTGATTAAAAACGTTTTGGGTAAAGCAACTTTGTAAGAGTTTTTAAGTGAAAATGTATGTGGTTGGTATGACATTTTAAATTGTTCTTTCTACCCACATTTCTCAAGTGCAAACAAGCTACAAGTGCAATTTTGTTTCTGTGGTCTGATATATATATAGTGTATGAATATGCATATATATACACACACATATATATGCACACACACATACATAGCTGTAATCAATGTCACACAGAGGTGCCTGAAAACCCAGTATGCGTTCCAACATATCAGACATACAAACTATACAATGTACTAGTTATCTACAATGAGGCAAAATTCCACTTGTTTGCTCATTTGTGGTGAATAATTTTTTATAGATACATTAAGTAAATAAGAACCTACCTATTGATCACTGTTCACACAAGTAAACTAAGAACAAATAATATACTTTGGGCAAAAGTTTGGATCAAGATATGCAATGCTAACAAGGTGTGCAATGCTAAAGAGGCTCCAGGTTCTTCTTTGGGATTCTGGGGCCTTCTTTTGGAAAATCACCTTCGTTCCTCCATGCTCTCTCCTCCAAAACAATTGCTGAAAATGTCTGTGGCATTTAAAACAATTTTTTATGCCATGGTATCTAATACTATCTCATATCAGGCAGGGATATTCTTTCATGTGTTTCATGGAATGTGCTTGGTAATGTGTGAAACGTGGCATCTACTGGGTATTCCTCTTGTCCAATTCTGCTGGGTGGTGAAGAGGGAAGGTTAACTATACTGACCACTGTCCTCATTTGCACTTTACAGTTTAGAAGTAGGGTGGAAAGAAAAAACACGTGGTCTCTGGAGTATCAGAATTTCTCTCTGGGTGACCTGAATGCAAAGGATGGGGAAAAGCTATTTGCATACTTCTGTAAATGCAAATGACAACAAGTAATAATCTAGGTTTAAGTGAGATGTTTCCTTCTCCCTACAGCTTTTAGAAAGAATGCACAAAAAAATGGCATATGGTAACTGTCATGCCTGAGCTTGAATTCTTGTTGTCTTCTGCACTTTGAAAGGTTTTAACCAGCTCTGCACATTTTTCACTAATAAATGACTCCTACAGCCCTGCTGTTCTGCAGCAATCCATCAGTTTCATGGGGTGCTGCACAAGTGCATATATTTGTTCTTGTCATAAATCTGCTGCACAGTTTGGCCTTCTTGGCGTGATGATCTCCAGGAGAGCTGTAAGTTCATTTCTAGGTAATGATCCACAGGCATAAAACAGCTTTGAGGACCTGTTCAATCCACACTACAGTTTAACTGCATAATTGTTGATCAATGTTTTTCCAAGATATGCAGCCTTACCTAATTCCTCTTTCCCCTAGCAGATGTAATTAATTATCAGCACACCAGCAGGTAGTGTTTCCTAGAGGAGCACCCACTACTTCCCTAATAAACTGCTTGAGCTCGGTAGTATTTCATATTGGTATCACCTTTTTACTTCAGTGAAGACGCTACATCAATGGAAGAGAAACGTACTGCTCATATGCTAATGGGGAAATATCTGGCAAAGAAAGAGCATGGCAGAGAACAAGATACCCAGGTGAAATATGAGTCACCAGTGTGAGGGCAAAAATGGGAAAAGGTATTCTGGAGAGTACTAGCAATATTTCTATATTAAATGCTGTGTAGAACACATGGGAGATAATTATAGTGCTCTACATGTTACTCTCTCTAGATGTGCATTTGCTGGAGGAGTGTGTCCAGTTTAGGTTGCCCCACTCTGGGCAGGAGTGAAAGTAGGGGAAGTGAAGTGAATCTAGAAGAGAATAGCAAGAAGAGTCTGAGAAAGTAGGGCCTATTAAGAGGTCTTGAAACAGCTTGCTATATTCAGCCAAGAAACAAAAACCATATGTCTTCTAATACACACACAAAAAAGACTGTTATAAAACTGCTGCTAGAAATGTCTATGAGCCATGAAGTTCTTCAACAGCCTCCCAGTACAAATAAATACAAAACAGATACAAAAATCAAGGAACCTCACTACTTTTAAAATAGACTTCAAATCTACATTCTTTTCTTCTTTAGAATTATTTGATATTTGCAGAGAGCAGGAAAGAAATTGCACTCCTTTTCCTTTAAAAAAGTAAAAGGCTTCAGTCTTTTATTGTGAACTGCATCAGCATGAACTGAAGGACTGATTTTACAAACTCCATTTATTTTTCTACTTAAGCATGCATATGTACAAATTCTTTTCTAAACTATATATGCAAATTCCACAAAAATCTATGGTCAAATTTTGGATTGTAGGCAATAAGACAGAAATTTTTGCCCTCTTCTGAATTCCACGGCATTTATGCTCTGCTGAAATTCATCCTACTGTACACAGGCTATAAGTTGTCATCAACACATGAAAACAAGTTTTCTACGGCAGGATTAGACTTTCTCTTCTCTATCTCCTTGGATACTTCATCTAGAATTGCCCACATTTCATCAGGAACATACAGAGTGAAATTTTACTATTAAGAGTTTATTTCTGGACTTGCAGTGCCAAAGTTACTATATTAGCCCTTCTTCTCTCATTTGCCCCTTGGTTCTTATAATATATTATTGGCCTGTAGCTTTCTATGCAGACAGAACTTTATTAGGGAGACAATCCCTTAGCTCCTTTATAAAACACTACAGCATGTACCATACATCTGTGGCCTTTAACATTGTTGGCATAGTATAAGAAAGCCAGGGTCCAAGTGGAAATCTGAGAAGTTTCTCATAAAAAGAAAGATAGGACTATATGTTCCATTTTCTTCCACTAGACATATTCAACCTTCTTTATAGCAGCTATATCTGAAAATGTTATCTCTAGTTGGCTCACACTGTACATATCAAGTATACTGGAAGTACTTAAAACAGAGCTAAGTCAACTGGGGCTAGAGCTTTCAGTGTCTCAGACCAAGACCTTGAAGATCTTTATAAAATAAATAGTTTATTTGGTCTTCGCAACCTACTGCTTGAAGGATACTGCTTCCACGTTACTGCAATCCCCACAGAGGAGGAAGAACCAAAGAGCAATGGGGATTGTGGCTACATTATTGCTTTGAGCTAATTTAAGAAACATCTGGTGCTGAAAGATGATTGCCACCAGCCCTTCTACTCTGTGCCATGCTTTGCCACCACCTCATCTGTGTTGCCATAGGCATTTACACACTCCCATCGAAGAGAGATCAGGAGGCTGCTCTGTAAGAAAAGCCCAACAGAAAGCAGGTTTCACTCAGATCTTCTTGCTCTTCCTCATTGTACGAGCATTAGTAGCATAAGCTCAAAGCAGGAACTTCACCCAGGAAGGGAGAGCTCAAGCATTTCCACTGCTTTAGATTGGCTTAAAGTTGCCATGAAACTACAGCTGAAACTATCTGCTCATATGCTGCAGGTTATTTGGATGAGCGTGGCAGGCTTGTTTAGGGAATCTCGTGCTTCTTCTGGCTCATTTTTAGAAAGAAAATACTTATGTCTCCTTCTGAGTGAACAACAGTTGGCAGCGCTTCTGTGGAACCACCATTAAGGCTGCAGAGCTGGGACAATTTGCTGGCACTCCAGAAGGCACCTCTTGTGGGTACCACAGAAGTGTTTCAGATGGACACGTGATTTTAAAAATATATAATATGTATATGAATGTCTGTGTATAAAAATTGAAACTTCACTATATGGCTATGATTTACTTTCCTAATATATTATTTTCTACTTTTCTGCAAAAATTCATGATAGGATTTCTAGTTAGGGGGGATGGGGTATTTTTCCTAGAGGCAAAAGGTTCTCCCTGATTCAGGTTACTTCTGTCCTTGTTCTCACTTTCTGGTGATAGAAAAGGAAAGAAAGGATATTAGAAAATGAATGGCCTTGTGAGATAATTAAAAATGAGGAAACTGATCTAAAGTAAAATGAGGAAACTGATCTGAAGTATATGACAGGAGGTCTTGCCAGACAGCCTTCTCAACCATTGAATTTTTATAAAGCCTACCTTCTTTCCTAAAACAGAATAGTACATTGAGTACTTGAGTCATTGTTTTAGAAAATGGCTGATTAAATTTTTAAAGTCCCAATGAACTTTAAGAAATGTAGCCTGTGAATTCCTAGCTCTGCTGTAACACGCTGCAACTCTTCCTTTCTGTCTTTTTGAATTGCAGAGGAAGTCTTTAACCTGCCATGACTAATAACAAAGTTTTAAAGAAAAGAGATCTTGACATTTTATCCTTTATAAATAGGTGTAGCATTCTGCTTCGTCTGGTGTGAATGCTTGCTTTTTGGCATTGCTACAGAGTCTGTTGTGATCAGAGGTGGGCAATCTGTTGTAAACTGAACTCTGGCCTCTAGGCAACTTCTTTGCAGATTTCTGCATTGCTCATTCCTTGTCTGCACTTGTATTGCAATAGCATTGGATGTGACTTCCACATGAGTGCAAGCAGAGTAAGTCAGCCTCCAGGTTTCCTCCTTTTACCCAAACCAAATCTTCCTCAAGTAACCAAACATGAATGCTTGTTTTCAAAGAAAATACTTCAGGATGAAGACTTGGGCTTTAAGTGTTATAACAAAGTTCTTGTTGAGGGGATAGGAGCTTCTCTTTGATGGAAGTACATATCTCTCTAACGTAGTAGAAGCAGTGCTAGTTTTGAAACTTCCATTAAAATAAGCAAAAGAATGACAATTACATACTCAAAATTTTTGACACACATTTATTGTTGGATCAAACTCTGCTTTCACTTACACAGGTAACACAGATGCAATATTCCAACTATCTGAATTCACTGAATGGCGTCTGAATAGCACATCCATTTGGCCAATGCACTTTGTGTTTTGTGTGGAAAGCCAGCCTTTCCTGTATGACCAAATTTTGATTTCACCTATCCCAAATTCTGTGTTTTGTGTGCATGTGAACAAAATCCAGATAAATTCAGTTAATATTTCTGAATGTTGCCCCTTTTGGAGTTAGAACAACAATGTAAATGTCAAATATTTTCAGACAGTAAGAAAATGCTTGGTGTTTGTACACTTGAAAAACATCTGTCAAGGTAGGCACATGCAATAAAAAGCAAGGTATGCTTTCCTCCTGCAGGTTATTGCTTAACCTTCTTCCTTCTTCACTCTCAAGCACAGGTTGTAAAGGTTTAAATTCTGTTAAAGTAGGGATTGCTGCAAACGCAAGATTATGTAAGCAGGCTGTATTTATTTGAAATGACTACAGAAAATGGCCATTTGACTTCATGGTATCAAGAAATGTTGGTCGAAGGGATCTCTGGAAGTCCCTTTCCTTGGCTGTGGCTTTGTTTGACTAAGCCTTTAAAACCCCTAATGATAGACATTACATGATTTCTCTTCATAATCTTTTTCAGTCCTACTCTCACTGTCTAGCAAAACAATTTCTTTTAGGTCCAACTTGAGCCTCTGTGGTGGTCGCTACAGCTATAAAGAAGACTTTATCTTCATTTTTGCAACTACAAGTAGTATAACAAAGGAATGCTGGCAGCATGTACTGTGGCAGCATAGCAACATTTAATGCATAATGTGACACTTTTTTCTTTTTTTTTTTTTTTCAGATCATATTTTTGGAAAAATATTCTTCCATCCACCTTGCAACTACTCTTCTATGGGTAGAGCAAAGACTATGTAGACACTTTAGGAGCAGGGACAATATGTTGAAGGTTGTTTTTAATTTTGCTAAACTTCAGCCTTATTTAAATATAGGAACTTTTACAAAAATTAAAGTCTGGATGAATAAAGAGGTCTAAACTTTTGGCAGTTCAAGTCCTGAATCTATAGTACCTAAAATGAGTTTGCTTCAGGATCAATAACTTGAGCAGAGCCCAGCTGGAGCTCTGGGTCTCTCTGTAAAAGTTCCGTGCAGATTTCATTATCACCACAAAGCTCCAATCATAGTGCTTTATATTTAATGAGAAACCAGTTCTAATTTCTGTTTGAAAAAAAAAAAAGCCTGACAGATTGTTCTTTACAGCTAGAGAAGCAGACTGTCTTCTTTGCCTTGAGGTTGTAAAGTCAGAGAATAATTTTGCTCTATCTAGATTACAAAAGAAAAATGAAAAATGCTTCTTCTAATCCTTCTCTTTGTTAAAGCCTTCTGAAGGAATATTTTCCTTTTGTTTTCAATACTATATGTATACACATACTTGTACAGAAGCACACACACATTCACATACATATATATAGTTAAAATTTAAATCATCTTATCAGCTTTTTTTATTCACATTCTGTTTCTCATATTACCAACGAACTGTTCTTTTCTTATACAGTATTTTGTGGTCATATTTTTTTTTAATAGAAATACTATGGTCCCATCAGGTTCAGGGAACATTGTTTTCACGATGCTTTGCTCTTCGTTTTGTTTAGGCATACACTCGATTCAACAAAAGTTAGCTTTGCAAGCAAACAGGAAGTGCTCAGTATAATAAAATTAACATCTATGTCAAAATAAGACATTTATTCTCTCTGGCTTCTGCAACCATAACAGAAAAAGCAGTACTCATTCAGTCCCATGTATGCAATGTACCTAAATAAAGTCTAAGTCCTCCAAATTCATGCCTAGGGTTTCCAGCTTTATCTTAGAATATATGTATTATGTGTATTATGAAAGCTGTTCTCAGTTCCCTAAAATTTTTCATTTCTTGATCAAGGGATTTCTTCTGATATTTTACTGCCTGAATGTATAGCCCTTTTAATAACAACTCTGCTAATTGTAATAACAATTGTAGGATTAGACATTCAGGCAGCTCTATATGAGAATGTGTGCGAATGGAGAATATAATTAAGTAATTTATAAGCAAGAATCAGGAAAATGAACGAATAATTCTAAGAAAAGAAAAAAAGGAACAATTGTACCATCTTCTCTCTTATTTTTAGATGAAACTTGTGATCGCAAGGACCCTATGGTGCTTCTCATAAAAACAGAACGTGATCGTACTGGCCAAATTCCAACTGTAATTTGCCTACCTAATTGCTTCTTGGAATTTTAATTGGAAAAAGCAGTCCTCAGTTTCTAGTCCTGCTTAATTTACTTTTATAGCATCCATAATTCAGTATAAACCAGGAATGTGCTTTACTAAGTAGTGATGGATCTTTGAAGGTAGGCGATGACATTCTTATGTTCTATAAGTATATACCATACAGTTTGCAATGTAATATCACAGTAGCAGCTTCTCGGTATCCAGCAAATAATACTCCCATCCTATAGCAAGATTTGATAGACATGTCAAAACCATGCTAAGTAAAATCCTCCTTTCTTTACCTCAGACATGCATACAAATGAGAGAGGAGTTAAACCCCTTCACTTTGCAGTCAGGTGCAGCAGGGAATTATCAGAGATGGGTCAGGATATCCAGGATGTTCCCATCCATTTGTCCAGTGCTGGAGAATTTGTATCTTCAGCAGACAAGAGTGGACAGGCAACTGAGTGCTTGGTCCTTACTGCAGGGTGAGCTTTCTGCCATCGTCTTTATCAGCACTGCAGCAAGCTCTGCTCGTGTTAGTTATTTCTTCCCCTTTCCTTTCTCCTTTTCTTTTCCTTTTCCTTTCCTCTCTCCTTTTCCCTTTCCTTTCCTTTTTTTTTCTCTCATTTTTAGAGCAAAATGTGAAAAAAATATCATCAGCATTTGTTAGGCTTACATGCCTTCTGACCCCTCCCAAATCAAATTCTCTCAAAGTTGATGTTTGCCCCTTTTTCAATATCTCCCTTTTCTCTACTTAGTAAGTTCAGTTTTTCTTTGTGTATATAAAATACATGTCAGCAGACATAGCGGTATTTGAGCTTATATAATCCCTGATAGTTCAAGAAGGCGTATGATTTTAGATATTGCAGCTATTTGTTTAAAAGTGGTTGGGTAGTTGGTCACAAAAAAAAAAAAAAAAAAAAAAAAAAGAGCAGAACTGAGCTGAAAGACTTAAAATGTCTCTTACAAAAAACCAGAACTGCTGCAGCTATTCATCTAATTTGGAGGAGCACTGAGGCAGTGCAGATTGTCAGAGGTCATTTCTGAACTGTAAGGACATGCAGTTGGGAACGTGCCTGGCTCTTCATGACAGCTTAGCCACTGGTTTGTGTTTGTGTTCAGGGGAGGAATGTAATCTACTTGTGCCTCTGAATAAAATCACGATAAAAATACAATTCCTCTTTCAAAAAGATAGTGATCGTTGGTGTATACTGCTCTCTGGCTGTATTTGCAACCGATCAGAGGGTGAAGAACGAGCATGAACAGGGTATACTTCATGACTTACCTTCCTTCTGTACATGCAGCATCTTGCTGGCGGCCCACAGCGACAGAGCTACCTGGCAGCGCGCTCGGTAGCGCACTCGGCCGCGCGTAAGCGAGCAAGGGCTCATGCGCACTGTGATTCCCTCTCCTTGCCCTAGGTCCTGTTGTCAGACTCACTGCTTGTACCAAAAGCAAGTGTGACACCAAGGGCAGCACTCAGAGTGCAGCACGGATGCACCCTTTGCAGCCCCTGATATAAAGGGAGGTATCATCTCTGATGAGATTCTCCGTGTCTCTTCACTTACTGCTGTTTTATAATTGACATGCTACTGTAGAATGTCCTTCATTCCAGTTCCCCTTCTCTCTGTTGGTTTATCCCCCGGTTTATCACGTTTCACTGTTGCTGTGGGAAGGGTAATTCAGACCTTTCCTTTTCTGCACTGCGTTCTTTTTCTCCTCCTCAGTTCATTTGCTTTAGCAGCAAAATGAAATGACCTCAAGACATACAGCTATTTATAACATCAGAGGCTTGATGTCAGTTTGGCTAGGCTTGGATAAATACAGATCTAAGTATCCTACCCAGATCTGTAAGAGTCTGCTTCATGGATTTTAAAGTCTGATCCATTATTTTAGAACTGAGGACTTTTTCAGAGGAATTGGGACTGAGAAGAAGAATCCAAAAATTGCTCTCATTTTGATGTATTGCTTCTGGTTATTCTATGTCAGATGTGATAACACCATCATGCACTTCATTCTCCATGTTACATAACGAAATCTGCACTTATTTAACGATACCAAACTTGGTATTTATTTAACAGTACTAAGTTGAAACAATTAAAGTGTTAATACAATCCTGAGATATCAGTAGGCCCACCATCCTTGTGAGATTTTTGTTTTTCCTCAATATATTTCACTCTTTTGTCCTCAGAGTCCAACCAAAGTGAATTTTTGGTAAAAACAACTTGGACATTTTCATCTACCAGATACCAAGGCTTTGTAGACAAGAAGCTGAAATGAGGAGAGGACATAGTGGATGCTGGTAGCCATGGGAGTGTGGTGAGGGAGACCAGGGCAGAAGGAAGGCAGCAACAGCAGCTGGTTGGGCAGAGCTGGAGGAGACTACCCTGGAGCAGCAAGTGCTGGAGCCTCCTGAACCAGAAGAGGCATAGGGGGTGCAATAAATGGGTAAAAACGGGATTGGAGTAGCTTGATCTTAGCAGAACAGAGGCATGATGAAAGCAGGGAATGGGCAGCGGTGGATTTGTGAGAAAAGGTGGTGTAGGAGGAGTTCTACAGTAGCAAAATGGGGTAAATAAATTCATGGAGAAGGAACAAGTGCTGGTGGCCAGGAGAAGGGATGCTTAGGGGAAGGACATGTGGAGATAAGGAGTGAGGAGCACAGTATGCTCCAAGAAGGAAATCCTGGAGGTTATTATATGGCGGTTTAATTCCTTAGCACCTTGTAAAGCAGATATAAGTATGGAAATCCAGATGTTGTTCCACACCCACCCTCACAGGGCACTCTTCTAGCTGCAGATAGTTCTCCTGTCTCCCTTGCTCCACCTTGTTATCTGTTGGGAACATGATAGATCAAAATATGTCTATTAAACTAAGGTGTATATAATAGAAATTCCTCTTTGTGTTTTCATCACCATACTTATTTTTCACATTGATAACAGACAAACTCAGATATCCATGCAAATATACACTTTTCATGTATGAAGTATTTCTGTACTGAAAATTTATCATAGAAGTGCATCTAAAATACTATTGGTCAGACATTTATCTCAGTAATAGCTCTACATTTCATTTGCAATCCATAACAGCTTGGCATAACTGAAATTAGAATCTGCTTCAGAAACGTTAAGAAAAATGTTATATACATGGAAGGCTAAAAGACTATTACAATATACATTTTTAATCCTCTAAGATGCCTAATTCTAAACACTTAATACTAGTTTTGATATTTATTTTCTTTGACTAAAAAAGGTGGAGAAGAGAAAAAATACATCTTTATTTCTCTGAAGATAACTGAATGAAACTGAACTGCTTTGGATTAGCTTTGCAGCTTGTGAAAAATCGATGTTGCTTCAATTACTTCATTGACTTCAATGTAGTGTGGTTGATTTACAGTAGGGGAGGCCTATACAATGATTAATAATAAGAGTGCTTTGGACTTTGATAGTGCTTTCTCTCCTGCGATCCTAATTGCTAGTAAAACTCTGTCTCACATTTTGTGAGGATAAAGTATTATATCAATTAATTCAGAACCTCATAAACACTTTTAATTCAAGAAAATTGCAGATTTATTCAGATGAATGTCTGTTTAAAAATCTTATTTAATTTTCCTGTTCCTATGTGCATGAGATAAACATGAGAAATGCCCGGAGGATACTCAAATCGTTGTTGGAGAACAGTCCTTTCAACTAGTGTAAAACCTATTTCAAATTCAAAAGCAGCTTTCGATCCTACTATTCTATGGTACAGATAATACAGATTGTTTTACATCTAATATTTTGGCAAGGTACTACACAAATTATCATCCCATCAGATGATCCAGGCTATCTGTCTGCTGCTCACTCTGTACTACATTTAGTTTGTGGCATAATTTGAAGACAGATGTGATCTAGCCCTTTCTTTCATTTTTCATGCTCCTGAGCAATTTTTTTTTATTAATTGGTTCTTTGAGCTCTATAACACTTCATCTGTTTTAAAACTAGTTGCATTGTGGGCTCCACTTCTAATTTCAATGGCTACTCTGAGGGAAGAAGGTTCCTTTTTAAGTTTTGTATCCTTTTTATTTATCTATTTTTTATTATTTGTTATTTTTTATTTATTTTATTTATTATTTATTTATTTATTTATTTATTTGTTTGTTTATTTTATTTATTTCTTCTTTATTTAGTTCTGATGAAGGAACCAAAGCCACTAGTCCTAAAAATAAAGCAGTATTTTATCCTTCACATACGTTTTCTCATTACCAGCGTTCTGTCCTTCCATATTCAGATGTATTTCTCCACACCTCACCTCAAATTAATATCATCTAGGCCTATGATAGCATAAAGTGCTGAAGAAAACACTCGCCAGCTAAAACCAACAGCCCACTATACAGTCCATATCATCCAGTCAAAGATCATGGAATCTCTTCCAAAATGATACCATCAGTAAATGGTTCTGCATCTTCCAGACTTAGGAAAAGTGAAAATCTTTTCCAAAAAAAATTATCTAGACACTCTTTTGAGGCTTCTGTATGGTTGTTTTTTTTCTTCTGTGTGTCTATGATGCCAGGTAGGAGTTTCTATTTCCAAGGAATGACTTCACAGTTTAGTGAAACCCACTTAAAATACTTTCTTTTCCTAGGCTGATGCTTACCCATTTCAATACATAATGAAAACAGTTCTTGTTATAGAGAGAGTGCAAAAACACCATATTCTCAACTAAATGATTGCAATAATATGAAAAATATCAGATTCTACCATTTGTTAAAGTGGTAACCTACAGCATTTGGGCTCTAATCCTTGATTATATGCCTAGATATTTTAGTATTCCAGATAATAATGAAAAAAATCTTAATCTATTCAATAATGCACAATGTGAACAAAGTCCTCAGTAGTCTTACTACCCTTTTGATATTGAAGTGATTGCAATGTGTATGAATGAGGCAAATCTTTAAAAGCAGTAATTGGGTACATAATACAAAAGTAAATGTGGCATTTCGACATCTTTTAGATGATGTCAGAGATGATGACAGAGAGCAATTCAATCGAACTCTACATGTTTTACAAGTAGAAATTACGTCCCTTTTAGTTCTGCTGTTTACAGTTGTTTGGTAACATTTTTGTCTTGTTTTGTAAGCTGATCTTCACTAGTAATCAAGGCCATCTGATTAAAGTGCTTTAGATATCTGCTTTGCAGATCTCACCAAAAGCTACTCTTTGTTTCTCTTTGGTTACAGTTATTAGTTATGGTTGAATGTAGACTAGTGCCATCAGAAAAGGCATGCTGGAATGTGCTTTTGGAACAGGCTAAAGGCTATGACCGTAGTGTTTTGGATCTCTTTGGATTGCTCTAAATAACATATTCAGATTTACAGTGTTACTGTATCAGAGAAGTAATGCTTCCGAATAACTGTATATTTTAAGAAACTCTGACATGAGCCAATTGCATTGCAATTGGACACTGATATTATTCAGAAGCTTATGATACACGGTTTTGATCAGTTAAGATCAGATGCTGAATGAAGCAGAGGTTTGTCAAACATGTGGCTCTAAATGGTTTTTGAACTACAGAATGTGGTACCCCGCATAATAACACAGATGAAAAAAATAATCTCAATAAAGATGGAGCAGACAAAAGCTTTGAGGCGAACAACGGGAAAAGTTTACATTATTGGATGTCACCAAACCACGATAATTAGTCAGAAGGCACCTTCATTTGGGGTAGCAATAGTTCTGAAGCATTTTATGATTTTTAAAGCACTCAGTTTGCTCAAGCAGAAAAAGCTATCTATAAATCTGTTACAGAAATGTAATATTATGACATCTAGAAGTAAAATATATAAAAGAAAATAAATTTTTGAACAGTGAGGGGTATGCAGGCTTCCTAAATTTCCACTTACAAATTAGGTGGCTAAATTAGAGGGCTAGTTTTCCTAGTATATTAATGGAAAGAGATAAAAGAAATGACTGCTTGTGGGAGGCTCCTCCAAGGAGTAATTGGGAGCAGGAGCCTAATTCAAGTGCTGTAGATGCTCTCGCTTCACTGATGGTATAGGAAATTGTAGGAGATGAATCTTTTATCTTAGTCATCTAAACTAAGATATGTAAATACCTTCAAAGAGCTCAGAAGGAGGTTAGAAAAATAGTCTCCAATCTAACAGGGAAGCAACAAACAGAGCATTTGTGGAAGCTAATTCAGGCCCTAGTAGAAGACCAAATTATAATGGGGATATGGGACAAAAATCTGAGAGAGATGTACAAGAGGGGGAGTGAAACAGAGGAAGAGAGCGAGCAAGTGCAACAGGCAGGCTACAATTAATCTATGATAAAATGACCAGAATTTGCCCACAAGAAATTACTCTGTCAAAAACAATTGTAGAAAATAATCAATGATCTGATGCTTTAGTCATGATAAAATTTCAAAATACTGTGAGAAAAGGAGTTTGAGGCAAGGAGACATGTTGAGCTCAAAGTAAGCCTGCAAAAAGCAGCACATTCTGTGGCAAGAAGCACAAGCTAAGCTTGGCTTGTTAGTCATAACATAAGATATAGGAACCTCAGTGAACTACATCACTCTGCAAGAATTTGCAAGTACTAGCAAATCTTGCCAGTTATACGCATGGAGAAACAGAATTGCAACAGAACCATTGGCTCAGAAGAATTTGTCATAGCAATAGCCAATATTATTTCAGTAGAAGATGAACACCTGATAGCAAATGAAACGTTTATACATTTTAAATAGACAAAGACATATGAGAAGACATAGTGCCCCTCCAAAATAACATTAATACAGAAAGACTAGCAGCAGTTGTAAGAACTACTTTAAGCCCTTATTTCCGTCTCTGTGAAATACATAAACTGGATGTTTGGATATGTGTCAGGAGACAATATGCTATAGTATTAGATTAGAAGTATCTATTATTAATTTTAAAATGATGTGCAATTCTTGCTCTTATCCAAAGTCTGATGCCAGCTGAAGTTCAAGAGAAGGGAACAACTGGGTAAAGAAAGAGCTCATTCAAAGGGTCATGTTGTCCTACAGTCCATAACCCCAACAAAAGGCCATGGTAAAGCAGAAGCTAAAATAATTTTTGAAATACTTATTATTCAGCAAATGGCAGAACAAGTAAAGGGAATAACTTCTCATATTTAAAGAAGATGAAGAACTTCTTTGAAGTGATATTTCACATACCTAGAATAACTAAATAAATATATCATTTAAAATTTCTCCTTGTGTAAATTGTGGAAAATATTCTGTTTATATATTTATTTAGAATATTTTCCACTACTTACACAAAGAGAAATTTTAAATGATATGTCTGATGCCAAGTATTTTACTTTCCTTCTTGTAGCTGCAGGGTTCTGTCTGATTCTGTTAGCTAAACAGAGTGCATATTAACATATATTAAATGCCTATTTTATGAGATACTCACCTCACACTGCCACATGTGTTGTTTTTGGCATAAGGTGTTTCACCGCAAAGTGCTGCAGATTGCTTTCAATGACAAGTATGAAAGTTTACACAGAGGATGGTTTTTTTCTCTAAGAAAAGCCAACTGAGGAGACTTGCATAAAGACTAGGATAAAAGCGTGATTGCTAGGCTAAAGCTCAACAAACACAAGTTTCAAAGTGTGATTAACAGAATTAGCATGCTGGAGGATAAGTAAATAAAACAGAATATACAGATATATCCTAATCTTCACCATAGTTCTTTCCAGCAGAAAAGGGATAAAAGTATTCACTGGAAAACCTAATTATGCAGGAAGACTTGTGCCTAACCTAGTCTGCCTACATAAGCAATCTGAGGGCAGTACTCTGCCAGGCAGTCAGTAGTGCAGGTGCCTCAAATGGGAAATTTGAGGGACTTTAAGTCACTAAAGAGCAATTACAAAGTCCTGTAATCATTATTAGTAATTATTATTTATTAAATAACATATAAGATAAAAATAAAACCGAGACATTTAAAATTGGTAAATTGGTGTGGTAAAGTTTTAATGAATGATTATTATTCTGCCTCTGTCCGGCAATACTGCTCCAAAGAGTGCAGTGAAAAATGATCATGGACATTTACTGACATGTTTCTCTTAACAGCATAGTCACACCTGCTAATTTATGCCTCACTAACAGAAACTGATAGACAAGACTAAAATAGGCTGGGAGACTGCAGTCCCACTTCATGGGTGTAAAAAAAAGCAAAGCACTGGGAGCCTTGTATCCTTGGGAAATAAGTTATGTAACCATGTCATGTGTCTCTCTCTCTACTCATCCCCAGTCCCGTAACTTCTAAGACCATAGACCATTTTCAGCTACATCTAAAAGTGCCAGCTGCCTGAAAGATACCAAGTTACTCAAAGTTTTATGAAAATGAGTACTTGTGTAGAAAAGAGAGACAGTAATTAATCCTTCAACAGAGGGAAAGACTGCAGCATGAACTCACCCTTTATTAGACACCAGAGAAACCACATGAGAGAGACATTATGAGTGCTAACGTCAAAGGAAAAGCCTCAGTGAGAGGCAGTAACTCTTTAAATATCTGGGAATTCAACCGCAAGACAAATCCATAGGCTCCATTAGTTCTGATGCTCATAGAAATAGTAGTATGCCAACACTCATTTAAACCAATCATAAACATGTTCCTGTCATAGCAAAAAAAAAAAAAAAACACTAATTAGAGATTGTTTTTTTCCACCCAACAAAATATGACTTGCAAACTGAATACAAAACTAGGAGTGGCCTGAAGCAAAGTAAAGCAAACGACCCATGTTGAACATTTGATAAATGAACATTTGATAAAGGCAGAGCAGGTGCAGCAGAACAAGATCCAGGGCTAGGTTACCTGTAAGTTAGCTATTTAGAAGCCTCCCTGGGTTCATGCAAAATGTAGCTTTTGACTGAAAGAGTCACTGCTAAAAGTGAGATCCTACAGAAATAATTAAGACCTAAGCAAAATACCCCATATTTCTAGTCACCAGTCAGTGGGAAGGTCAGTAATAAGAGATGGGACACAAAGTCCCAATAATAAGAGATGGGACGCAGAGTCTAGTTGGAGGTCAGTCCTTGGTCCAGTCCTGTTCAATTTATTCATCAATGACCTGGATGAGGGTACAGAGTGCTCCCTCAGCAAGTTTGCTGATGATACAAAGCTGGCAGGAGTAGCTGATACCCCAGAGGGCTGCGCTGCCATCCAGAGGCACCTGGTCAGACTGGGCAACTGGGCAGTGAGAAACCTCATGAAATTCAACAAGGCCAAGTGCAAGGTCCTGCACCTGAGGAGGAATAACCCCAGACACCAGTACAGGCTGGGGACCGACCTGTTGGAGAGCAGCTCTGCTGAGAGAGACCTGGGTGTCATCATGGACGACAGGTTGGCCATGAGGCAGCAGTGTGCCCTCGTGGCCAAGAGGGCCAATGGGGTCCTGGGGTGCATTAAGAGGAGCGTCTCCAGCAGGTCGAGGGAGGTGATTCTACCCCTCTACTCAG